>VXBB01010210.1:0-106793 GCA_013399915.1 Illadopsis cleaveri | reverse complement strand
AGGGAAAATACAAAAAAAGCCCTTTTTAAAAAGGGGAAAAAAAAAAAAAAAAAAAGGATGGACACTCAAGTATCTCTTCAAGCCAGTTCATTTATTGTGGAAAGCGAAACCATGCTGATGAAGTGCCAGCCCACACATACACATTATAGTCTAGTGTTTTATCCTTTCAGATTGCTTAATGAAGTGATTTTAGCACAGTCACTGATCTCTACACTCACTCTCAACAGCTCTTACCCAGCTGCAGATGACAACCTCTGCACACTGATGCAATATTGTCACTTAGCTGGGTAATTGTTCCCCTCACTTCCAGAGTGAGCACCACCAGCCTTCCCAGCCCAGCTGAGGTCAGAGACCTTAACCAGTGGTTACTCAGGAGGGGGGCAGAAAAAAAGAATTTCCTAAATAACAATATCTGGAGCAGAGAGGAATCCAGGGGCAGTGAAAGCTGTGCCTGCTGACAGCTTGGAAAGATAAACAGGGACAGAAAGGCTCAAAATGAAGGTGAGAAAAACAACAAACCTTGAAGTTCTCTAGTGTATAATAATACAGCTGGGCAGAACTGTTGGATTTTCAGAACTTCCCTGATGAACAACCATGGGGTATTTTTTTCCCACTTCCACACCAACTTAATTACATTTTTGTACTCAATCCAACTTCATTGGTATTCTCAAAATAGCCAAGAGATTCAGCTAAGTTACACTGCTAGCAGGACGGCAAGTTTGTAAGTACCTATTAATGACCACTCCAAAAATATTAAGCTAATTTAATTCCAAATTAGGGCCAAGGCATTATTTACAGAGCCATCAGCTGTGGAGTGCCTTTCCAGACTGTGAACCATATGCCTCATGTCAACAGATATCTTGTATTAAAGTATGAATACTCCCAGCTATATATTTAACGAGCTGAATGTAAAGGGTACTTAATTTCCGGTGCTGGGAATTCACAAGATGACATTTTTCCCAAGAACTTTTCTTGCCCACCTTGCTGGCCACATAGTTTGCACAGTTCATGTCTTCACAAGTGCTGTATTTTGTGAAAATAATTGATTAAGGCAGTTTTGTTGGGATGCTTCCATCATTGATGTTGGTCTCCACTGTTACTTCCTGACCTGCTGTTTTATCTTGGGCATACAGGCTCAACCAGAGCTGGGAAACAACCAGGAATGATTTTTCTTATTTAGACTAATTTGGATGACATCTCCAACAAGCAAACAAATGAAAGAACAAGTGAGTGAGGGCTGGGGTTTGGGTGGTGGTTGGTTTGGGGTCTTTTGTCCTTCTATGACTCCATATTGTCACACAGATACCAGAGAAGTAGAATTTTGAGAAAAACAATTCACAGGACAGAGAACTAAATATGAGAGAGAAATAAGTATCTTATCATTTAATCTGCAGCATTCTGGTTCCATCAGAATGCCTGACACCCACACAGATGGCTTCCAAGTGCTGTGGGATGCCATTCAACATGATCAACGTGATGATCCTAGTGACCATGACACTTCAGCTTCTGGCCAGGTCACACAGGAACTGCCCCATCAACTCAAGCATTATTTACCCTCTTCCTACAATGTTTTGGTTCCAGGTAACAGCCTTATGTAGCACTCCCACAACAAGTTCAACTTGTTGCTTGCAGCACAACCTGAATACCAGCAATTCCTGCAGAGCAGGGTGGAGGGTGCTGTGCCAGCAGCGAGCTTTACTCCACCCTGAGGTCACTGCTTGCTCCCTTTATGCATCAAGAAACCGCAGTTCTGCCAACATCATCAGGTGGGAGCTGAACTCTCCATGACTGGCACAGACATTAAAAAAAAAAAAGTTACCTGCACTTCTAAACAGCACATAAGGAGACAGAAAACCACCACCAAAAAGCTCCTGGCATGCAGGAGCCTGAAAGCACGCAGCTTGCACTTACCAGATAGGCAGCAGAAAAGCAATAGCATTCCAGAGAACGAGTGGCTGTGACTAGCAATATGATTCCCTACCCTTGCCCATGAATCACAAGGCCTCCCTCCCTCTTACCACTCAGTTCCACCTGTGTTTATAGGAAGACTAATGTTAGTCTCTGCATAAGCACCAAAATACAGCGACTGCCAAAGCCCAAGGCCCTGCCAAACTCTAGAGATCAGTGCAAGAAAGGCAGCATATGGAGGGGTTTTTTTAATCTGTTCCTAAATTAAGGACCAGATTTGGTGATGAAGCAAGGAAGCACAGCAAGGGAAGAGACTGCATAGTTTAAGGAATTTTTACAAGGACATACCAAGTCCTCCATCTTGTGGACATGGGCTTAATTTCTGACTGATGCAATATCTTAGAGTTTCCTCCTGGACACTCTGGTGAGAGTTTCCCTGCAGAAAATACAGCTGAGATTTTGGAGTGACCTTGGGACATGCTAGGCCAGGGATTTAAGAGCATGAATGCTGTGAAAGCTGGCACCAGAATTACGCTTTATTTTGTACAGTTGGCATTTTTCTGTAGCCATTATCCCTGGAACAAACAGATGTGGAGACAATTACAACATCTATTTTAGAAAGAGGACCTGTCAGTCACAGTCTCAGTGAGACTGAGTTTGGAAATCTGATTAAAGCCTACTCCAAAATGAATCAAAGCAATTAGGAAAATGGATAAATAAATAGCAAAAAATAGCTTCAATCCCCCTTTTTAAAGCCAGACGTTGATTTTTCAATGCTTGTGGTTGGTGCCAGTTTTGGAGGTGGCCCAGAGATTCTACTCTAAGGAAACATGTTGGCAGAGCTGTTCCACTTCTCTGGCAGGTGTTCACATCACAACATTACCCTCCCAAAGTCCCTGCTGAGCACACTGCAGGTGCAGGAGAAGAAAAATGCAATATCATGTGTTACCACAGCAGACCTACAGCCCAAGGATCAGCACTGTTCTGCTAGGCAAGAATGTATCAGGAAAAATTTCTTCACTGAAACAGTGGTCAAGCACTGGAACAGGCTGCCCAGGGAAGTGGTGGAGTCACCTGGAAGTGTTAAAAAAATGTGTGTATGTGGATTTTAGGGACATTGCTTAGCGGTGGCCTCGGAGGTGCCAGGTTAACGGTTGGAGTTGATGATCTTGGAACTCATTTCCAACCTTAATGATTCTCTGGTTCCACACAGACTCACCACAGCCATTCGTGGCTGCCACCACCTGCTCAGAGAAGCAGCCATTACTCTGTAACCCAATTTTTGCAGTCATGTGTACCACAATAATTTCACACCATTTCCCATTAAATCCATAACATATATACTCCTAGCCTGTAGACAATTTCATATGTGGAGGTGATAGTGCCAGAACCATAAGTTCTGCCTGTGGTTGCATCATTTGCTTGCTGACTTCTTGTACAGATTTCCCTCTCCCTCACCAGAAGCAGTCACCCATAGCTGAAGAAAATTAAATGGAAGGGGATCATTAGGTCTCCCTTCTGCCATTGGCCCAGTTTCAAATCCTACCATTATTAGCCCTCCTAAAAAACATTTGTGCTGTCTGATGCCAATTAGCCAAGAAATCTAGATAAAAGGAAGGGTTCCCTTTGTGGAGAGTTAAAGCTTGGACAAGGTACCTACCTCTACAGGCTGGAAAATGAATCTGTTTCTTGATGCCAATGAGCCATTTACAAATGCCATCACACACCCTGTAATTTGCTGCATCCCCAAATTCTCTGACTTCCAATATTACACATCACATTGATTCCCAGATATCAGAAAATGGCAAGGCTAAGGCTCAGTGTAGCAGAATGTTCCTCCTGCTTATGCACAAATGAAGCTAATTTGTTCCCATGAGCTTTAAAGGGCCATGACAGATCTTTCTGACACAAGTCACCTCAAGTATTCGCTGCAATTACACTTTTTTTCCCCCCTCCCCGGAGATTTTAAAGAGAAAAAGAGTGAGAGCACCCACAGAGTATCAGATAAAGCTGGGCACAACATGAAGAATTTGCAGGAATGTAAGTTGCTGCTCACATCTGCCTTGCACAGCTCCCCGGTATTGTACTCTTAATTGTCTACCCTATTAACATGTTAATTGTATGAAAGAGCCCCAAAAAGAGACAGAAAATTCTAAAGGCAACTTTGTGGTAACTACCCCAAAATCACCTAAACGAAATTTGGAAGGAATAGGCATTGTGGTGCCTTGAACTTTTCTGAGCAGTTTGCCAAAAGTTTCCTTGTTTTTCAACGAAATGAGAGTTTGTCTGAGAAAAAGCTAAGGCAGAAGGTTTTCATTTTCTGATCATGTAATTCAAAAGCAGCTGCAGAACAAACTCATTGGTTCAGGCTAACAAAAACAGTCTCTCCCAGTCAGTAAATTAGTATTCACCCTGTCTATGGATGAGGAAGAAAATGACTAAGGAGGACCTAATCAGCACCTATTAAAGGAGGTTTCCAAGGTAGAAAACATTTGACTCAGGACATTCCATTCCCCGGTTCCTTAGACAACATTTATTGGTTTTGTAGCTACTGGAAAATGTTCAACCATATCAAAAGGCAGGAAACTTGAATGCTTTCTAGCTTGCTATCACTTAATACATTTTAGGACAAAAGCTGCTGAAAAAGCAAGTGGCATTGCTAAGGTAGCACCCTTTACATTAAAAGGAAACCAAACCTTTTTGTTTTTTATGTGCAACCTGTAGGATTCCCTGAGCTGCTTTGATTTACCATCACTTTCTGCAGGACAGGAAGAAAGGTTGGCAACATCCTTCCCATGCTGGAAACATCACATAATGCCAGCCACAAGTAAACACTGACAAATATTCCCACAGTGTGCTCTTGAATGATGATGTCTGGCCTTATCTAGAAATCCAATGTCATTTCAAAATGCACTGACTTAGGCAAGGGCTTTCAGTGAGAGGGAGAAAAAGAAATCTCATGATTTAAGTGGCAATAAAACAGATTTTTAGCTCTGAAAGCTGTTTGCAAAAAACCTGTTCTTCATCTTTTCATCTACACGTTGTTCTAACACTAACATTTAATTTCTGTACCAGTAAGCAGAAAAGTACCAAGGTAAACATCCCTTTAAAGACCTTTGCAGAAAGCTGAAATGATGCATAAAAGAGTCGATATACACATGCAACACGGATTAAAACCCTCTGCAAGTTTCTTTGAGTTGCTTTGAGTCAAGTAATTTTAAATCTCCAGCAGAACACCTCTGTGCCTCCCAGGCAACCCCGCCTCGCTGCAATCAGCGCAGGGATCAGCACACGAATCAGCGCAGGAACCAGTGAAGGGACCACAGCAGGAACCGGCGCAGGGATCGGCGCAGGGACCAGCGCAGCAATGCGCGGCGGTGTCAGCAGGGATGCGCCTCACCTGTGCACTGCATTCTGTGGGAATCCTCTCAGCTCCACCATGGTCCTGCCAGGATGCCGAGCAGGAAGGCGGTGGAGTCTCCGCGCTCTCCTCTCCTGTGCCGAGCCGTGCTCCGTGCCCCGGCCGGGCAGGAATGCAGCAAAGCCGGAGTCGGAGCCGTCCAGCTCCCTACTGAGCTCCGTGGCTCGGGCTGAGCCGGAGCCGCCCTCCCAGAGCAAGCGATGCTCCCCAAAAGCAGCGGCACGATCCAGCCGGCATGGGCACACTCTCCATTCTTCCTGTCCCAAGGGAGTGTGGAGGAGCCGAGAGGCAGCGCAAGCACTCGGGAAGGGGTGGAAGGGGTGTGGGCAGGAGGAGGCACTCCCGTGAAAAGCCGTCTGATGCTTAGAAAACTCAGGGATTTCAAGCAGCTGACTCCGAGGCTAAAATCGGCTACAGGGAAACTTAAGAGGGTGATATCACTGCATACGCTGTCCGGAGTGCAAGAAGCCGGTTTACACGAAAACATCTCATGAGATGGACTAGGAACTACATCTGAATGTGTTTGAAAAACTGCACTTCCTTTGAAGATGTTACCCTACTTCAAATGCTTCTACAGCTTAGGAAATACACAGCACCAAAAAAGCTTCAAGAGTCACTTAAGCAAACAATAATCTTCCCTCCCCCCTCTTCGTTTGCTGCACTGCCTTTTTTATTTTTGTCTTTAAATTCAAAGATCTGTGGCTTTGGTGAAGTCTGATATCAATTGCCTTTTCCGGAGCTCTGTTCTTTTTTTTCTTATTTTAGAAGTGCCGAGTGCTGAACTTTCAGGCATTTTTTTTAAAACTATATAATTTTTATTATTTATAGCTCTCTAAGGCACAGGAGCCAAACGCTACACAGTTTGGTTGCTGCTGCCACCATACCATCACTTTACACGTTGTGACACCCTGAGAGGTCATGTTTAAAAGCCCATGGTCTGCCCTCCAGCAGGTCCCACCTGCCAGCCAGAGCACACAAACATACACACACACAAAGAAGAATGTGAAGCTGTTCAGCCTGTTGCTAAACAGGCTAAAATTGCTCACCAAGAACTGAGGGGCTCCATGCCCCCTCCTACCTTTTTGCTGTGGTCAAGAGCGAGTGCTCTGTTTATTTTTTTCTTCAATTTTTCCCTGATTTTTTCTAATTTTGCCATTTGATTGGAACAGCATATTCTCCTCTGATTCAGTTCTTCTTTCCACTACCTTTTTTCTTGCAGGGTTACTTAAAAGGAGCTTCTGCACATTGTCTCAGGTAACAATTTCCCACACTCCCAATGTTTCCCCTGGAACAAACAGTTGCTTTGGTCACCCTACCTCCTGCCAAGGCTCAGGTGGAAAATCTGCGGGAAAAGCAAGCCTAGCCCTTGGGAAAGAGACTTACTGAATGTGTGCTTAAACCATACTGACTGCAAAAATAAGCAATAGAAAATTATTTATTATTATTTACTGCTCCCTTGCCCTCTAAAGCCAATTACTAAACTACAGCCAGGGATCCTGCACCAAGAGTCACACTGGAACAGAAAATCTCAAAAAAAAATAAGGCATTCTCCCTCAAAAATCTGTCGCTAACAGCAGCATAATAAAATATACAGCCTCTCCAAAGGACAAACTGGTTTGAGCTGCTGCTTGGAAATGCCTGATTACTGGAAGTAGTAGGGAAAACTTGGGATCACGGTGGAGCCAGATTCTGAAGAAGAGCAGCAACAGCTCCTAAGCACCCATGATCTCCTCTGTGTGGCTGCCCCTGCACGGCAGAGAGCCATGAATGCTCTGGTAATTACACAGCCCTCTTCATTCCAGAGCTCTGCACCAGCGGCATCCGCAGCACCACAGAAAAGCATCTCTCCCGAGGGTGGAGCAACATCACACAGCTCATGTGGACCACAGGGCACGAGAGAAAAGACGGAAAAAGTAAGGAATGGGACATGAAATTTAGTCTCTACATCTCTTCAAAGGGTTCNCCTTGCCTTCCTTCCCTCCCTTCTTCCTTTTTATTCATAATTTGGATTTGTTTCCATGTTTTGCTTTTTTTTTTCCCATCATTTAGGAACCTTCTGGTTTAAAATCAGGCTCTAACAGAAGGGTTAAAACTTTAGACTCAGCTCCAAAATATGGCCATAATCTGCCTATTTCACCCCAAAAAAGCCATTTTTAGTGATGCAGGAAGGTTCTGGTATCTATTTCTTGTCAATCCTATAACTTGCTGTATGGACCTCAGAAAAAGATTTCTGAAATGCTGAAGAATCTGTCTGACTCAAGCAAAGACATCTGCTGAAGACTTAGATAAAAAGAGTGAATGGGGCAATTAATAAATAAATAAACTAGGCGTGGGAAAGGCAGATTATACAAGTACTTGGAATTATTCTAGAAATCTACCCAGATTCAGAAATTTGAAATGCAATTTGCAAAGTCTAGGGATAAAAGTTGTTCCCAAAAGACTGTGACATTGAACAAAAATTATTAGAAACACTTGATAATATTATGTGACTTCTGTTCAAATAACAGGACTTCCCTGCTACCGCTTTAGCCTGTCCATGCCACAGAACAGTGGGAAAAGACCATTGTTGAGGAGGAACAAGTGACATGACCGGAGTTTTCAACGGTCAGATTCTCACCTAAACTGCATCCAGCTCCCTGAAAGGTTAAGGAAGTATTTGCAGTTTCAACAGACAGAAAAATAAAGCAGAAAAACCCTTCAGTTCTCCACTGGGTGATGCACAAGATCAAGCAGCCTCAAACATGCATCAAGAATTATTTGTCTGTACGCAAAAGCACTTCCCTGGACACCAAGCGTATCTTAATGGGTACAAATCACTGCTAGAATGTCCTCTCCAGCTCCAAGGCAGCTTTGGGCAATCCAGGATTAGCTTGCAGCACAGAGGTGCCTGGTAGAAGAGTTCCTGATGAATTCCAGTGGAGTTCAATAGCCCAGTTTTCCTCTGTGGCTTTTTTATTTTTCCATTAAGTAAATTATCTCTCTCTGCTGAGCTGCTGAAACATTTTTGTCCATTTTGCAGATAAAAATCACAGCTCTAATTCTTTTCTCCCCTTGTGCCATGAAAGAGGGATCACTGACAAAGAGTGGCAGGTTAATAAAACCCCCAGTACATGCTTGGGCTGTGGCTCCACTTCTACTGTAAGAGCACTGGCTTCATCAAAGCCAACACAGAGAATATTACACCCAAGCTCCTCTAACTCCAGGCTGCTACTGGGGGTAATTTGGAACACTTCCCAGGTCAGATTCAAAGCCAGCCCATCAAGACAAGGAGGATGTGAGGGTGACTTGCTGTGTGAAGCCAAATCGATTCCCCTGGCAAGCAACAAGAGCAGCACCAAGGAGGGTGGGAGAGCAGGGAGACAGGAATGTGCACATCCCTGCACAGCACAGACAGCTTTGTACATTTAATTTCCTACAGACTTCAAACTCGATGCATCTAATCCAATCCCATAAATACTTGCATTTTGGGGTATCAATTTATACCAAGGCAATAAACTGATCAACAGAAAATCCTGTAAACTAATACCAAACTCTGAACCAGATGAGTACTTTTAAGTTGAGCTCAACAGTTCAAATTAACTCTAGACAAGACAAGGAAATTCAGGCAGTAGGAAGGAAGGCTAATTTCCTATTAAGTGTTAAGCCAGTCATTACTGATGGAAAAAAAGGTAAGTATACATGGTTGGGTGAAGTGTAATTACTTTTTGCCACAAGATAAACAACTAGAAAAGAGAAGCTACAAAACTGAACAATCCACAGTGAGTTCATGTATGAATTAAGGTAGCTTTCTCTACAGAATTTAATAAATAATTTTTTATTGCTGTTCTTGAGAAAACAAAGGAAAATCAAGGAGTCCTCCATAATAAACCAAAGCTTGGATAGAACACAAGCAACAAACCTGCCCCAGATGGCCCAAGAGCCACCAGGTCTTAGAAATTACTACATTGCACAACATGCTCTCCTTACAAAGTGTTCTTTATGATCTCAACATAAAATTTAAAAATCACTAAAGTGATTTTTTTGTGTGTACTCTGGAAGCAGTGGGCAGGGATGTAATATACATTTCCAAGGGGAAAAAAAAAAACCTTAATGGATTATGTGTCAATATTAGAAAGCTGAGATTATGTGTTCTTACCCCTTATCTCTGCCCTAAAAAGGTTAAAGATCTAAACAGATAAAATTTGCTTCATGATGAAACTCGGCTTTCAGCACAGATGATCTGTGTGCAAGGGAATAAAGTTCCAGCAGCATTCAGAACAAACCAAAATCCTTTGGCTTGGCTTGTGTTATAGAAGAAGAAAGATAGCAGCTTGGCAATTTTCTGTATACAAATAACTCCAATTGCCCAGGGCAATGTCACTGAGATCCAGGCATCCTGTTTGTTACATCCAGCCTCCCTGGAGTCAGCTTTAATTTCAAGTGGAGTTGTCTAAACTCTTCATCCTTCCAAGGCAGGCAAATTGCACTGTACATTGTCCAAATTTCAGATTACTTCAGGGCTTTTCCCAAAGTTTCCTAACCTCTTTTGTGGATGCAAAAGATAGCAGGGCACTTTTCATATAGTAGATGCTTCCCTGTGTGGCCTGTAAAGATGTGCAAGAGCAGTTGGATTTCACAGGAGGTTTTTTAAAAGGCAACCCATGGTTTGTATGCATTTGCATTTTGGGATAGCATATGATGAGTAAAAAATGTCATCTAAAGACTTAAAAGTTTTAGAATTTCAATTGGTCTTGGCATAGTTACACTCCCTACTACTCATACCCAAGTCACAGCACTAAGAGATCGTGACCCCAGGCACCAGACAGTGAAGCAGGCAAAGGCTGTAGTTGTCAGCAAATCCTCGTTTGTGTAATTACATGAGCCAAAGGCTTCAGATCCCAGCTCCCTAAAGGCTCCCACGCATGGGTTCTGGCAACTCTGGCAGGTCTGGGCTGCAGGGTAGCAGAGAATGGAGCCATGGGGCTCAAAATGCACGGGACCACCTGCAGCCTGTGGAAACACCGTGTGGTGTCACATCCACAGGGTGCAGAACCACGCTCCCTGTCCCCACCTCAGCCCAGCAGCGCCTTGCAGCTGCTGGAGGCGCTGCAATTGAGGTTTGTGATACAAAGCACAGGTCAAAAAGGAAAAAGAAAATCCCCAACCACTCACTGAGGCTTGCTAAACTACATGATAAAGAGAACTGGCAGCAAGGTATCTGCTTCTTCTGGGTGTGCAGAGAGGAGGATGGGAATTTCTCACAGGTACACACAAAACACGCTCGTGCAAGCCCAGCTCGGGCAAACCCAGAGAGCTGCAAACACGTCAAGTCAGCACATCTGAATCCATCTTTCTGCCAGAGATACTGCCAAACATACCCTCAGTCTGAGGGCTAAACACCCAAGCCCTGTTTTGTATTCCTGCCATGCATAACAGTTGACAGTAGGTGGGTATTTTTTGCACATGGCAGCAGGGTGAAAAAGCAGACAGTGCTACTGGGAAAATTACTCCATCAAGACACACCATAAATCCCTATAGATGAGATACAGGGAGCTGTGAAGTGCATTTTCTCATCCCTACTTTCTAACAGATATTCTTTTAGGCCAAGCTGAGTGGTGGAAGGTGAAGAACAGCCCTCTTGTTGGCTTAGAAGTTACAGGACTTCCATTACATCAAATTCCTGCATATCTCCTAAATATATCTTTGCTGAACATAAAAATCTTTACTGAGTGTAAAAACTGGTGCATTGCAGATTTTTCCATTGAGCAGGTCACAAACAATCCTTTTTCTTCCAAAACAGTCTTCCTCTTCCCACCTCTAAAACTAGTAACCTTTTCCAGATATTTATCCTAACTCTTACTGTACAAGGATCTTAATTATGCGGTGAGCACAGAGTAAATCTGTTTTTTCTTTCATCACAAATACTCATTCCAGCTGGAATATACAGAAAGCAAAGCTCAGCTTTGATAGTTTTAGTTGTAAACAACTTTTTCTTAGAAACAGCAGTTATTAAAATCACCCCAGGAATCTTTTTTGGCTCTTGTCTGTCTCTCCTGCCAGGTTTTTACCTGCAGGAAGAGCATGGGCTGGGTATTGGAGCAATTCTCCCCAGGCAGAAGGGCTCAGCAGAGACTTGCAGGAACTGTTCTAAGATGTACACACCATGCAGCAATGAAACCAGATGCTGCTTAACTTTACCTTCTGCTGGTTCCTCCAATTCCAAACCCTCTGGAGTTTTAGAAGAGTACAGAGGCAGGATTTCTGCCCAGCTAACTACTACCTGGTATCAATGCAATTTGGACTTGGCATCAAAACAGATCAGTGCTTCATTCTCAATGCTAGTGACTCAGGGTGAGGAGAAAACTAAAATTTGCAAGGAGCATCTTCACCTTTGATCTGCTTTCAGCAACCTTTCTTCAAGAGATGCACATTCAGACAAGAAAAAGCAGGGTTAACTTGCTTCAACCAGTGAAACAGTCTTTTTTTTCTTCTTGGATGGTTTTACCTCCAAATATAAAAAGAAGATTTATTTGCATCACCACTAGTCTTTCCAAGCATCAGAGAATCTCAAAAACTTTCCCTGATGATGCTCTTTCCTAATAATTTAAAATTTAAAAAAAAAACCAAACAAACCAGCAACAAAACCAAACCCCAAAATCTTTTTCTCACTTTCAATTCCTCCTAATATTTTCACACATGCAGGCAAAAAACCCCTCTTATTAATGCCACAAAGCTGCCAGAATCCAGACTTTTGCTGTGTAGTCTCCTTAACAACTCTCATTTAGAGTGAGCAGGTGGCAAGAAGGAAGCAGAGCAAGAGAGAAGACAATTATTTTGGGAAAGGAAGTGGTAACTGCTACTAGCCTGTCAAACAGCATGAATGGTGGAAATCTGAATCATGCTTTTACAGTATGAATGGGCTAATTCCAACACACTGTTATAAACAACGATCCTTTAAAAGGATGTAATCTCCCTAACAGGAAAAAATACACCTGTTAGATAAAGAGCAGGATCTGAAGCAGAAACAGAGGCAAAACAGAGATGGGCCATCTTGAGTTCCTCTTCCTGTGACATTTAGGTGCTGCTCTCCAGGGCCTGCATCACACTTTGTAATAGAATTGGCCCATTGCAAATAACACTTGGAAGAAGGTTAGAGGCTGTCAAGCTGGAGTTAGGAAGAAATTACAGCTACATTTTTAGCTTTCTTGAATGGAGGCTCCTCTGAGTAAGTGCTGCCAAGATGAAATCCTAGCAAGTAAATTACATATTTAGAGTGTGCCTGTTCACTCACAGAGGTATTACTACAATGATAGGGATTATGCACCAAGAAAATTTTATGGCATATTTAACGCATGGCTTGCTGACACAACCTAGTGTACAGTCTATCTTCCAGACAGGAATTAAAAATCTCAGCATTAGCAACAATCTCTCCCCTGCCTGCAAGCAGAGGGCAAGCTTCTAAGCTAGCAGCATGTGCTGAGTGCCTCTGGAGTCACAGTCTTTAAATGATCTTATTAGTTTTCAGTGTTTAAACGAGTCACTTTCTATCTTGTGTGGTTTTTTCCTGCGTCTGCCCCTCTGGCCCTCGTTTGAGGGTGACCACGGACCTCGTTTGAGTGGTTTCTGCCTGCACAGAAGGGATGGCTCAGCTGCTCCTCTGGCAGCTGCTGAACCATCACAAATTATGGCTTGCTGTACTGAAGTATGTGGAAATTGGTGTCTATCTTGGTACACGGGGCTGTAGCCATGGTGGTGCAGCAGCTGCCTCCCAAACAGCTGAGCCAACCCTGCAGCAAGGGTGAAAAATGAAAGATCCGGCGAGAATGTCTTCAGCAGCCCTTGGGCGAAGCACACTAGACTTAATGCTGAACTTTGGGGAGTTACACAGCTCTTGCTTCAATTTCTCAGATGTCCCGTGGGTAGTTTCTCTCCCACACACTTCCTAGGAATGGTGCTACACGGATGTGTGCATAATTCTGTAAAGAATACCACAGAAATCTGCAGAATGGGTGCTTCTGCTGATTATGCAAAGCCCTTGAAGAACACGCACTGTTTCATTTGCTCCATTAACAAGAAGATTCTCATACAAGTTATAACTTTATTGCTACAAAAGCAAAAGAGCCCCATCCCATTATCCCCCCTTTTTCACTTTTAATAAATAAATCTATTAATTAGTAAATCACGAGAGAAGTATGGCAACCTTACTTAGGGAAAAGAGCAAACGCTATTGCTATGCCTTCACCTCTGCACTAGAGCCATTCCTAAGGAGCTCTTCTGCAAGGAGTAATTTCAGATATCACTGTCAGATGCAAGGCCTGCAGTTGCCATGTTATCCACATGCTTCCCTAGGACAAGCTTGATATTCTTATCAGCTCTGCATAGCAATTTCTCTACCAGATACTGTAGCTGCCTCTGCTGCGCCTTTCAGCTTTTGGTGTCCATTCCAAAGCTATTTTAGTGCAGTTGTTATCTGTACTGCTTGTGATACGTCCTGGCTGCCACCATCTGTTTCTTTCTCTGTATAAAGATGTGCAATGGTTCCCTTCACTAATGTGTCCTCTGGCTCAGCATCTTGACATAAAGCTATTCCCACTGCTTGCTATCAACCCACTTTTTTCATTAGCAGGAATTCTGTAATCATAACAAGAGACATTTTTAACCAGGATGTGAGAACAAGGGAATTGCCTAGGGCACTGCAATCTGAGATTATATATGACCTTCCCTCCTCCTCACTCTCATCCATACTCACAGAAAGGGCATTACTCAATTTTCCCCTTCCCATTGCATGCCCAATTGCTTTGCCTACACACTCTGTGACATCTGTATTCACTATGGTTGTAGCTCTCACATGTAGATATCTTGTACTTTTAATATATTCTTGTCAGGCATATATCAAATAACACACTAAAAGATGCCACTTGCATCTAAAACTGAAGCAAAATACACAGCAAGGCAGATATCAAATAGCAGAGTCATCCATTCTCTATGGCCTTCAAGAAAAATCAAGAATGTTACAAGGTTCCATTTAAAAATATATCACTGGGATTTCCAGCAATTGAGATTCTCAGTGTGGTCTAAAAAAATCTACTCATTTTTAGCACATGGTATAGAAGAAGAAGGCATTTAAATTTTAGATTTTTAAAGGTCTTTCTAGCTTGTGAAGCTACAAATAATATTCATTGCTTAGTGCAGACTGGCTGCAATACTATTCTTCATTCACCTCACTGGCCTTATACCTGGAGTAAGTATTTTGCCTACAACACTATGTAAACATGATTAATACCAGGTTTAATTCCAAACAAGAATGAACATTTATTCATGTGGCAAAACAAGAAGATAATTTACAGGTGCATTTGAAACACCACAAACAAATCCAGTCAGGGCTCTTTTCATGTCGCTCATCTCAAAGTATTTTGCAGTTTTCCCTCCTAAATCCCCAACTTTGCCCTGTTTATTTTCAGACTGCCAATCCAGAATCTAAGAAATAAAAGAAAAGAATCTTATCTGCCTTCCTTAAATAAGGAAGAGTTAAACAGTGCTATTGACAAGCACAAATAAGCAATACAGTTGCAATGTGTTAATTAACTATCTACAAGGGTGGGATTTTCCTTACTTGCATGCAATATACTCACAAAATAAAATTCTTAGTAAAAAAAAAAAGCTAAGGCTGTGAAATGAAAAATACCTAACCTGCTCTTTACCTTTGATAGCAGTTATCAAGGCTGCTTTACTATTTACAGATACATGTTTATTCCTCATAGCTCACTCTCCCAGGAGTGACATTTTTCACAGCTGAATCAGGGAAGAACTGCTCCTAAGTCTCACCAGCCTATGTGAAGGAAAGCTTCTTGCATAGGCTGGGAAGAGAAAGAAGAGCTCACATGTGTGCAGTTGTTGCCTCTTCCTTCTTTTCTGGGAAGAGCTGGAATGGTGCTCTTTGTGCAGCCACAGATGGGGTGGAAAAGAGGGGGAACTGGGCCAAACCTTGGGGACTTGAGGAATTACTGCAACGGAGCCTTTGTCTGTCATTTAAAATATGACATTTTAATATATTTTAACCTATTTTTTCTTTTGCTTTGCCTGAATTTCAACATGGATAATTAGAACCAACAGCAGGCACATGCCTGTTTCTTTTAGGAACTGCACCCTGAACAGGCACGAGGTAAGCTAGAGAAAAACCTGTTATTCGGTGCTTGTTGTGAAAATATGAAGCAAAGGAAATTCCAGAGGTGAGGTAAAACATAACCACCCAACAGTTCTAAACCAGCGGGAACCACTTAAAGCCATCTGCAAGAGCTGCATCCACTGACCCGCATCCAGCAGCTCTCACCTTTAAATCCCAGGGCTGCCTAGTGTGCTTAAACACACAACTACAAAGCTCCCGTGTGCCGTGCTCCTCCAGCATCTCATAACCATCTCCCTGGTATTTGGATAAATCCTGGTGTTTGGCAGTCTCTTTGCCGGAGGCATTTACACACAACAACGCCTGGGTTGCGCGACCTCCACGTGCTGCGGTAGCACCCAGCTAGCCAGGCTGCTCTGGCAGAGCGCTGCCTTCTGAGAGCTCGCAGCTCAGCTGGTTTATTTATTTCTCGTGGCCGAGGTCTCTCTTACCTAGTTGGGCGGCCCCCTCTGCCGGGTAGTCGGGGAACTGGCCCTCGGAGGGGACGCTGACAGTGCGGCGCAGGCAGCGCCCGCGGGAGGCATCCTGCGGCTCCTGGATCCCATCTGTAGGCACCTGCAGAAAAAAACCCATGCCAATAGCTGTTAACTCGTCATCAGGCCACGGTGTTAATATACCATCTTGATAGAGGACTCCATTTTCTACTCATCTGCTTATAGCTCTCGGGCATAGTTTGGTCTTTGTTAACACAAAATTCCAGAGGCTCCCCAAGAAAACGCGGTAGTGGTGAAGAGCACGCTCAGGCCAGCGATGGCCACAAGCAGGTGTCAGCAGCCTCTGACCCCAAAACTAACAAAGCAGTCCTGCCTTTCCAAACTGCTTCCCCAGTGGCTGCTTCCATGATGGGAAAGTCAGGCAGAGGCTGCTGCTGAGATGGCTCCAGGCAAAACTTTGCAGAAACAAAACTTGCGACAGCTACCTGGTGGACAAAGGCGCTGTACAGGTGGTTTCAGGCTGCAGAGAACCTCCTCCAAAGATGAAGGCCCCTGGGCATGGCTGTGGTCCAGCAGGTCTTGGTATGGTCAGGTAATAACTGAGCTCAGTGTTGGTGAACCACTGGATTTGTGGTTGCTCCAACCCAGAGAGCCATGCAGGTAACCATACTGCCTGGTGGTGGTGACCACGCGTTCTGTCGGTGGTCACCACATGTCCTGTTGATGGCCACCACACGTTCTTTTGGTGCCCGGAACCTGTTGCTGGATGGGGCTCCCCTGAACCTTCCAACAGCTGGAAGAAACCTCAGGGATGAGGGAGATTCAGCACCCAGGGACTGGCTACAGAACATCTCAGTGCACTTTTGATGAGGACTTTGGTTTCAACAGGACAACTGCAGTAGATGTAGCATGGCAATTCCTTTTCATATGGCTACATAACACACAGCTGGCACCTAAAGGAATAGAAGCCCCTGTCCTATTTCCTGTGCTGCTTAGCCTTTCATATCTTCCATCAACCCTGAAAAATGAATATTAATAGCAAACAAAAAGCTATATTCATTTGGACTGAAGGTTGTAAAAGATCTCAGAGATAGTGCATTTTTTAGAAACAGGCTTCACATTACAAAGCCTCTTCAAACTAGTTCTGGCATTTCCTGATTTCTAAGCACTTGGCATTCTCTTAAGGTCACTTTTTAATGTTATTTATTACTATCCTGGTCCTTTGTCTCCTTCAAACAGTGCCCATTTTTCAAAACAAGATTCCCAAACCCCTGATGCTTATTCTGATCAGACTATAGTCTTTTCTGGTGACTTTTACAGCTGTAAAATCTCTGTGCAAAAGTACGTCAGTAAGTTAAACAGACTAATTCTGTTAGTTTATGCCACATTTGTTCAATCAAATTCACATATTAAATTTTCAGTCCTCATCTGGAGGCTCCATTTAGTCTTATTCCCTTCTGAACACTCTCCTGATCTTCTGCCTCTCCTGATTTCCTTCAGAGAATTTTTTGGTGGGATGCTCCAAGCCATATTTCCAGATCAGCTATTACCAGTCATACCCACACACCTGCTTCAGCACCCCTTAAACCCCTGCCACACTCCTGTCGCAGTGAACTCATTGCATTTACACCTACCTGCTCACTCTAGACCAATACAGCTACTGCAGGGCTGATTTCCCCACTATTAGGTTTTTTTCCCACTGAGAAATGAACATGGTCCCTCTTTCCAAGCACACTTCCGTACCTTTGTGGGCTTTCAGACATGGGTTGACAGGAACATTCTTTTAATCCACTGACACAAAAAAAATCCCACTACTGCCACCCCATAGCCATGGGGACCCTGTGGATGGCCTGACTGCCACAGAGGAGCAGGAGGATGGGGAGTAAGCCCACAATGTCCTCTGAGTCCTTGGGAGAAGCACACAGGCTGCTGTACACCGGAGTCAGGGGTGAACAGAAATTGACTTCTGCACACCAGAGAAAACACTGATCATCACACAGGGACTGAGCCCTGAGCAGCAGGACTGTCTGAGAGCCCAGCTCCCAGTTCTGGGTCACTCAGCTCTTTGCACCAAACACTTGCCCAGAACAAAAGCATATGCTCAGGCTGCACATTAAAAGCAGTCCCTTGGTGTAGCTGTGTTCACCTAGAGCAGTACAGTCCACACCAGCAAAAACATGCTTTTGTTACTGTTTATAGTGGCTTGAGAAAAATCTGTTATCACTTATTTCACTCAATAATTCCATAAACTGTAAAAGGAACAACATTTTAATGCTACATAGCTTGTTCTACACCAGAGAATATACAACATCCCCCAATTTAATTGACAAGATTAAAGTAGCAAAGTAACTCAGAAACATCCCCTTTTAAGTCTGACTTAAAAATGCTTTGTTATTTACCGTAAAACTCCTCCAAAACTATAGTCTGAGTTTATATTGACAAAAAGAACTAACTCCAAGACTGGAGGACCGGTATTTATTGCTTAGCATGAGACCAGCCTGCTCTAAAAAAATACAGCTTTGTGAACGTGTAAAGGCAGCCTGGTCAGCAGCTCTGCATCTCTTGGGACTGGACACATTTTGAACAGTTATATAAAGTGCTCTGTGGTCGGAGAAATGGATTCATGGATGGGGAGAAACCAAAACACAAGGAAGCGCACAAATAAATAACATGTGAACACCAAGGCAGACATCTGCAATCCCCCCAACACTCCTCTAGCCGCCACCACGGCAGCAAGCAGTTCAGCAAAGGATTGAAGACAATGACACAGCCTTGCAGAGTCGGGACTCTAATGGTGATTCAGCCTTTCAGCTCTTTTTTTCCCCCCTTCCGGCTTTATCCTCTTCTTTCTCTGTTGAGACTTTACCAACCTGGGAATTCTCTGACCCTGAGCTCAAGCTGCTGGCTCAGGACTGGGATCTGAGCAGTGTTAACTCTGTGATAAAAAGGTACACAGGGACAGTCCAGATGCTGATCATTTTAGCAATCTTAACAATTTTCATCAGAGGTCATGTTTCTATGACAAGTTTCACAACTTAATGAGGATGGGTTCAGAGCTCAGACTCTAAATCCTTGAACAGCATCCCGGCTCACCTGCTACCGAACATATTTTTTAAGTATAAGAAGTCTGTATCGGGGATTTTTAGCAATTTGATGATGAGGGGATTTCAGAAGAAATAAGTGTAAGAGCTTTCCACGCATTTAAAGCCTCTTAAAGGCAAACTAAGATAGTCGCTTTTAAAAAAAGCAGGTGAAAAAAAGTCTTCATTGCAGATAATATTTTTCAAGATTGGAAAGAGTGGTTCAAGATATAAACGTGAGAATTTGCAGACTCTTCTGATCTAATAGTCAGGAAGTTTGGAATCATGTCAGAAAAACATTTAAGTAATTCATTTTAATTTTTATCTTCCTTCAGAAAGTTAGAAGCTAGCTAAAATTTTGACATGGAAATCCACTTTAAAAATGTTGACAACAAACATTTCTCTGGGCTTTTGGCAATTAAATAATTAAATTTGCTTTGGAATTGAGGCCAATCTCATCTTATGGCTGGGTTCAGCTTTGACAAACTCTTATTTACAGGTGAAACATGTTTGCTGTAAGACCTCCAACGTGACAAGTCCTTTGAGGAGGGCAGTGAGATCTGGGAGGAGGTTCCCCCAGGGCCCTATGCAGCAGTGTTTACTCCTGCTGTTTTCCCTGTTATAGCACTACTAGTGTCAGTCACAGGAGATGGAAGAGTAGGAAAATACATCCCAGGTGTGCTGCTGCTGGCCTCTGCCACCTCCACCACCAAGCAGTAGATCTTGTCACAGTGAATGTAGGTCTTGGCTATCCTTTGCCCTTGACTAAAACCACCTCTAAATCCAAGAAGAAAGATGAGATTTGGGTGCAGGGAGGAAAATGGAAGAGTCTAATGCAGTGAAAAGTACTGTTCATCTTCATTTCCAAGTGAACACAGGACTAAAACATCCTGCAGAGCTGCAGCCAAGTTGCTGACAAAGCCTAACTAAAAAGCAGCCCAAAGCCAGGTGCAGCCATTTGTCACATCCCTCAGAGTGGCAGTGCTGTGCACAGTGTTGTCTGTCTGGAACCACTCTTCATGAACACTCATTCCCTCTCCCTGTTTTAAATGGCTCTGATTTTGCAGACACTTCTACTGCACCCTCACAGCTCCTCCCACCTGATGGAACAGGTTTCCCAGAGCAGATGACAACATCTACACCTTCCTGACAGGGGAAACTCTTCCTTGTAGAAAAAATACCTGATTTGTATGGGCATCAATCTAGACCTGTTCTCCTTGTCTTGGAAAATGCTGTTAAATATGATCACACTGGGATATGCTGTAATAATTGCACATCTCCTGTCACTCAGGACTCCTTATTTGCCGAGTCATCTCTCGTGTTCCTACAGGGATTCATTTTCTTTCTACTTGCTTTTTCGGCATTGATCTCTTCCTTTCATTAATAATTTTCATTCTTCAGTCTCACCTATTCTCATTTTATAAAGTTGACAAGTTGTCAAGTAATTAATGTTTTTCTACACTAGACAAGGTGATACTGCCAGACTATTTTTGTCTAAGTAATTACAGATATTTTTGGATTAAGTTGCACTTCAAAAGGCCTCTGATTTTCAATCTAGTCTTGCTCTTGCACAGCACAAAATTACTCTTGCATATACTTTATTCAAACTGCCTTGACAATAAATCCATAGTGGTGGGACACTGTGAGAAATGAGTTTTCTCTACTACACTGTTTATTTCTGTAGTGTTCCCTTGGTCTTAAAAATCTGCAATTCATAATGCTGTATTTTAGAAGTACTAGCTGAAAAAAACCAAACTTAGCATTATAACTGAAACAGTGGAGAACTCTTCCATTTACCTGTTTACATTTTGCATATGTTTTTCGCTTTCTCACTTGGACACACATACTTGCAGAAGGGTTTTTCGAGGTAGTATAAACACACATTTCTGTTCCCTGTTCCCTTCCAGACTCACATGGGCCAAGCTCCTTAGATTTTATTCCGTGAAGTAACAAAGCAGATGGACAGAGAATAAAATGAGAGGTTTCAGGCCTTTCCAGTTATATATATATATAAAACTTACATATATATATAAAAAAAACCTTTCAAGTTATGTCAGCCTGGCAATGATGCAAGTGCCCGCTCTGGGCTGCAAGGCCATTCTGTTGTTGCCATCTCTTCCTTCTTCCCCCAAACCCTCTTACTCACTGGTGGGTGTCCTGTCCTGAACATTGTTTCTAAGATCCTGTTCAGCAGCCCAGAGGAATTCTGACCTACTCAGTCTATCAGTAACGACCCTGTTCAGAGCAGCAATCTCTCCTGCTCCTGTTCCTATTGCCTTTTGAGTCAACAAAACGATTCTTCCAGCATCACCTTTCCAATAATTTTACTCCGAATATAATTTTCAGTGTTTTCTTAAAGTAACCTGCCTCTTCTTTGTTCACGTGGTCTTTTCTTAGGCTCCCTGTACCAGTGGTCCCACCCAGGAGCTTTTTATGATTCCCCTTGTACAGACTTTTTCTTCATTATGGTCTTAACAAGCATTTCACCCCACTGCTGCCTTAGGCCTTTGTGCACTCCTGTTTCTAGATCACATTTCATGGAGCCTCTTTCAACTCTGAATGACTTGCCAAGAAAAATTTAACTGTGTTGCCTCCTCTCCCCTTTCCCAGGAAGACTGCAAAGGGATACTCCTAGTTCAGAAAAAATTAGAAGAAGGCATAAATCCAGAGTACCAGCCCCTGTCTCTCTCCTGATTGGCAGTTCTGTATGTTGTGTGTTTCTGTAAGGGGCTGTCTGCACACTGCGTACAGACTCAGAAGCCAGACTAAAGCAACCTCTTATTTTCCTACTGAGCACTCAGGGCTCTGCAAGGAGTTCCCTTTTTCCTTTCATTTTACAGTAGTCACAAATTACTTGAAAATCAGAATGGCAAATCTGACTCCAGCTACAGGCTTCTGAAACAAATCCCATTATCAGCATGCAGAGTCACACCTGCACCAAAGGCATGTCTGCTTGGCCCATCTGCATGCAGCATTTCCCAAAATAAGCTCTTTCTCATTGTGGTGGTGCAGGAAGATTCCTTTGAGGGCACACTGCAACAACTTACGCTACTGCTTGCTTTCTTGGGGTTACTGCTACACTTAAACCTCAGGCGCTCTATAGCCTGATACTGAATTTCCTCAGCTTCTGACAAAAACCAGAATGTATTTAAACACAGAATATAACAACATGATACATTGGACTTCCCACACTTACTCCTCAGGATCTAGTCAAAAGACTCGTCTTACTCCCAGCAAAATGCTTTCAGCTGTCTGTGGTAGGAGAAATAAGAACCCCTAAGTCCATGATTACCACCTTCAGGTAACTATTTGTGATACAAGCCATAATTGTTCTCAATTACATTTATTTAATGAGATGCATCCTTTTGGTCCAGCTATGCTGGTAAAGCACTGGTTTAGAAATGATTCTCACATCTCCTTAAGTTTCTTCAGAGTATACTTCAATTCCTCAGGTGTCAGTCCTGTCAGACTAGAAAAGGAATTACATAGTAAACAAATACCATTAAATGGGCCTTCCATTTTGCCTGCGTTTGATCACCTCTCCCACGCATCAGCATTAATGCTGTTTCCTGCTAATAACTCAAGTCCTTCTCTAAACCATTTCCTCCCACTCTCCCTATGCAAGGCAATATTTCATTGCAAATAAACCTGAGCACAGCTGACTAGTATTTTGTTCTACACCAGAAACAGGTCTCACTCTCTGCCTGTAAAAGTCATATAACAGAAGATTCAAAAGAATCAAGAAAAAACCAGAAAAATTTGGGTCATCTCTAAATATAGGAAACTAAGGTATTAGATTAAAACTCATGGATAAAAAGCCTTCACTTTTCCCTTCCTTTATGCCTGCAGTGACAAAAAGAGGCAGGTTTACATACCTGTGGTGGCTTTAACTACCATTAAAAGAAGTAGTAACATAGGAAGACAAACATATGCTGCAGAACTCCAGGAGGCAGTTTGCACTCTGGCTGCTGTCACCTCTTCTATGCCACCAGCATCTGGGCCAGCTGGACTATAACTGTGTGCACCACCCCATCCATACACAGGATAGCTCAGCTCCCCTTTTCATAGAATGGTAAGGGGTTGGAAGGGAATTTAAATATCACCTAGTCCAACCCCCTGCCATGGGCAGGGACACCTCCCACTAGACCAACTTGGCCTTATTCAACTTGGCCTTGAACACCTGCAAGGATGAGGCATTCACAACCTCCCCGGGCAACCTGCTTCAGTGTCTCATCACTCTCACAGTAAAGAATTTCTTTTTCCCTTTTCCCCCCTTGCACATGTTTCAAAGGATTCATGAGTGAAATAAAGGGGAGATGAAGAAAGCTGCCTTCTCCTTTTAACAATAAAGACCAAAGGGCAAATACTGAGGCACCAACGTGAGCTTGTCTCACCTCCCTCTCCCTGTTGAGCAGCACCAGCTGGCTGTCTGTCAGGATGCAGTATTTCCTCTCCCATGTTGTCATCTCGGTGTAGGGGGACTGGCCACAGGACAGTCTGTGGGTGGGTGGTCCTTTCACATCTGGGAACAGAAAACCATGATGTTGTTAGCACATGGCATTAGCTACCTTCTTTGCTTTCACAGTTCTGCAGTGAGATCTCAACCAAAACTGCACTCTGTGCTTAGTGGGGCCCGTTTCAGCATTTTTAAAAGGCAAAATGGGAATCCTGGGAGGCACTCATGTGCTACAAATATTTATTTACTTATAGCATGATGTACAAAAATGGCAATACCAGGGATGAATATAAATGTCTTTGTCAAAGGCTGAAATATATTGAAAAGACCAAGAGCTCTTATGAAAACTTAATCTTCCTTCCACTCCCTTCTCAAAACCATGGTTCAAATGGGTATGGCCCTGAATGTACTCTAAATCTTAATAAAGTGGATTATTTGAGACTAAGGATAGAGAGATAAGGAAGACAGGGATCAAGGATGGCAGGCTTGAAGAAGGGAAGGAAAAATTCAAAGGGATGGGCATTTAATTGAGAAGGGCTTACTAGCACATTTTGGTGGGGAACCTGCTTGATGAAATTGCGCATTTTCATTTATCCCCAGACACTAGAGCGACAAAAACTCATACTTGAAAAAATCCCCAAACAACCCCTCCAAAACCCACAAACCAAACCATAACCCAAGTTGTTTGATTCGCGGTCCTGATCTATTAAAATTTATTTTAAAATCAATTTCTCTTAAGTCTCTCATGATTGAGCTGCATATGACATTGCGCCTGTCACTACTAAGGTCCCTTCCAACCCAAACCAGCTAGGATTCTATGATTCATTTTTTTACAAAGTTTTGATATTAAGTTCTGGTTGCTTTGTAAGATTAAGTTTCATTTTTATCTTGCACTCTAGTTCTGTACAATTTGCTTGCAATGATCTAAAAATCATCCATTCCCAATGCGGACACTAGATCCCTCAAGTCCCAGGGGTCTAAAACAGACACTGCAAAAATCAAGGGACTTCCTGTACAGGAGTTCAGGACCTCCTTTAACTGTTCCAGGACCAAAGTGAGTGTTCAAACCCGAAATGTTTTGTAGCACCACCTGCCTTTTAGCACACCTAGTAATATGCACAGACAACACAGCTGCTTCTCGTAGCATCTCACCAGCGTCACCACTAGAGGACAGCGAATCCTCAATCACCCAGCACCTTCCAGGGAGAGCCAGCCCAGCGTTAAACCCGGACTAAGGAACCCCTCCAATTTAATTCCCTCCTTCCAGACCCTGCACATGCCCTCTCTTTATCAAAAACCATGCAGCATCTTCATGCTCTCTTCCTGCAACTTTGCCTCTGCACTGCAAGGGATGTGTCAGCTTCTAGAGCCAGACTTGGAAGATGACGTTCAGTGCCTTGTTCAACCTCATATTGCATTAGGATTTTTGTGATCATTCAGGAAAGTGCTTGAAACAGGCAACCTTTGAGCAAAAAGAAGGAGAGGGTTGCATGGCTCCTACTGCTTTGAATAACAAAGAAGCGCAACTTTGTGCCCTTAATGTCAGGTAAAATAATTCAGGGAAGAAGCTGAGATGCAGAATCAGGCTCCATATTGCTACTTCTCTGACACAACTCAGTTTGTGAGAGTGACAACCAATGCTGTGTGTCTCAAATTGCCCCAAATTCTATTTAAGTGTAAGCATATTGAAGGGAAACCACCTTAAGCTCTGTGAAGCAAAAGTGCATTTGTGCAAACTTCTGGAGCACACCAGACTCTCCCACAAGTTATGTATTAGTCCATTTTACAGATGCGAACCCTGCAGGTAGATTTTTGGCATAGCTGCAACTCACATTTATCATGGTGTCCAACCAAAAACCAAACTAGATGTAAAATAAACCCACTGCTGCTCCTGCTTCAACCTTGGCTTCCCAAACAGAAGCACATGAACCCTACCTCTGCCTAAGCATGACAAACCTGACATAGTAGAGGAGTGACAAGGACGAAGCCATGAGTTCCTGGTATGAGTGTGCAACAGAAATGGGAAGATGAGAGCTCTGGGGATTGGTCTCCTGGGTAAGCAAAGCACATGACAAATCAGCAGGGGGAGAAAAGGGTGAAGGCGTGCATGCCCTGTCCTGCTCATGTGGGTGGGCCGGCAGTGAGAGGGCCTCCAGCTGCTGCACTGAGCAATAACCAAGCAAGCTGTATTTGGAACTGCTGGTAAACTTTCTGATGGCAAAAGAAAACCCTCCTGGGCCGTCAGCTCCAACACACAATCTACAGTCACAACTTGCCCAGCCCCAAAAGCTCTTTGTGTTATAATTTCTTCTAACTACAGGCCTTGGCAGGATACCATCCACCTGATCCATGGGCTGCACAAAGGAATTAAAGAACAGAACGACTTCTTCCACTGCAATAACAACTCCAGGACTTAACTGAGTCATCAGGCACTGTGAGCCAGCCATGGCTCTGTTGCCAAGTGGGTTGGCTACGTCAGAACAGCTTTCCACAGGCTGCTGGCAGAGTGACATGCCATGCTGGTGTCTGGAGCTGTCAATCACCCCCAGAGAACACCACAGTGATCACATTTCCTGTTTGCATTGGTGTCGTTTTGAACACAAGTCGGGGCACAGCCCCACCACCCCTGCAAGCCTGACCAAGTGCTCTCTGCAGCAAGTTGCTTTTCCAGAGCATTGGATCCCATAACACCAGTCCTCCCCCCAAGCTGATCCTGCAAAGGACACGGATGTGGAACGTGTGTTCCCAGAAAACTCACACAAAGCCCTCAGTGTAGCTTTGGTGCCTCAGTCCCACCTATTCAAATTATTTCTCAGCTCGCCCTCCTGCATGGCTGATATCTTTGGAGTCTCTCACAACAGCTGTGACTTCAAAATTTATTCTGAGGTATGTTACCAGTTTAGACAGAAGACTCTCTGGGACTTTGCACAGTATCACATACACACTTGGTTGCCTCACAAACCCCGTTCTGCTTTCCGGTACTTTTCATCTTCGGTTTTCATTTTACATTCTTGGCTCCAACTTTTCATGTGAATGTAATAAAACCCACCAACCTCTTCCACTAAAGCCCCATAAAACTAATTAAGCACCATGGTTTGACTGGCTGTTGAAGTGAATTGCAAGAAGGCCACATGTAACTTGGAACAATGAAACTTTTGGGGAAGACAGCAGGTCAGGACTGTCCTTTCTAACTGTGGGGCTACTCTCTGTCAGCTCATGCAAGGTTTGAGCTTTGGAGATGAATAATGCAACCTCAGATAGGAGCTAGAGAAGAGATCAGGGAGGTGCATCTGCAAGCTCTGAGTTTGCAGATGTTCCGTGTGGGATGGGCTCATGCAGCCACACACCTAAATAGGCAAGTTCTGGTGACAGAACATTTCTCTCCGGTCTGATGCAATCCCTTCATTCTGCGGCACTACAATGAAGCATTCAAGTAAGCAGATCAGCAAGTCTACACATAGGATTAAAGGTCAGGCCTTATGTGCCTTTAAATGCTAATATCAGTTAAGTAACAGCTTGGAAAAAATCCCCCTCTTGGTACATCCCTGCCGCTGCCTCCTGCCACATCCTACATCGCTGAAGACTGGAAACTGAGTTGTTTTTCCTCAGGGCTCCAAAATGCCACTAGCCATGTTATAAATATCCACAAAGCTCCCTTTCTTTCAGTCAGATGACAACTTGTACCTTATTATTCTTGAAGTACAGGGCTTATTTTTAAAGAAGAGGGAAAATAGAGGGGCAGGGATTCCATAATCACATACCAACAACAGAAGTGTTGAGTGGTGCAGGGCGAGGAAACGCGGGAAGCAGCAGCCAGTGCCAAGCTAATCCCCACAGACAGGGTAAGACATCTTAGGAAAACTGATGGCAGTTTAGTAGTATTTATGGAGCAGAGCAGTCCTATCAGATAGGAACATT
The DNA here is from genome assembly GCA_013399915.1 of Illadopsis cleaveri. Lineage (NCBI taxonomy): Eukaryota > Metazoa > Chordata > Aves > Passeriformes > Timaliidae > Illadopsis > Illadopsis cleaveri. The sequence continues at coordinate 79,414 of VXBB01010210.1, read as the reverse complement.
TCTGAAAGCTTCCACTGCAAACATGCAACAATTATTTTCCTTAAAATTCCAAATGCATTCATGAGTTGAGAACATTTTCCAAAGAGCAGGCAATGGGCAGAATTCAAAAATTATTTCCAAGAGATAATGAGTGTCATTTAGTCCCCAACAGTTCTCCTACAACGAGAAAAGTGGCATCTTCTCTCCTCAAGGCTAGTGAGAAGGACAGAATTACCAGAAATCAAGCCAACAAAACTACATTAAAGGCAAATTCATGCCTTCAGTCTCTGCCAAAAAGCACTCTCTACTTACCATCAATAAAAACACAGAAATAACCCTTCATCCCAGTGATGACAAGAGCACCCCTGGCATGCCTCAGAGCTCCTTTTTTTGAACTGCACTATTCCTATGGTGAAATCAAGGGCTAACTGAAGTACTTGCCAAATTTTCCTCGACTTTATTAGGGTCCATATTCTATTCCTAGTATTTCCAACAAGGAGCTGCCAAGCAGCTGAGTAACTAATGTGGTGGCCAAGTTTGTATGCTGGGAGGAATTTTTTTCCCCTGAAGGGAGATTAGTAGGAGCCCTAACACCTTTTGACAACAGGTCTGCTTGCCCAATGTCAATGTTTCCATAGTGCTTTATGTACTTACCATAGAGATAGGATGAGAGAAAAGTGTTTTAGGTAAGTGCTGTCATCTGAGAGCTTGTCAGAACCCCAACCTACCCAGCTGTGCATAAGCACACAGTCCAGTCTGAATAACCATCAGTTCCAACCTTGATAAAGCAAGTTGAGCAGAAGTTGAAACAAGCCTTACTACTGACATGAAGCTTCAAAGATTAACAACAACTACAAGTCCTTCCACTCAACTTCCACCATCTCAAAGGTCATGAAAAGATTCAAGGGAAAGATGTGGCAGAAAGGGAAATACACAGTATCTCAACATGCTCCATTTGCTCAAATCTTGAAAGGAAGGCAGGATTTCTGCAAAAGAAATCACTAATGTGAGTGAAAATAAACAGCAACAACAGCTCTGTGACACACAGCTGTGTGTGTGTGCACCTAGTTCAGATAGCTCTTGATGCTCAGCTGAAGATCTGCAGATCTGCACAGGCCTTGGAGCAATCCTGGCCAAGCTGCAAGAGTGACAATCTCTCAACATCTGCACAGGGCAGAGGATGAGAAAGGCCAGCTACTGAGGGGCTGCGGGAGAAAGCACAACCAAGGCAACTTCTATTTCCTCTCATGCTGATATACAGAGCTTTCGTTTGCATTTCTTACTTCTCAAACCAACTCCCAGCCATGTGCAATGGTTTCTGATCTGACCAAGACCAGAACAGTGCAGACAGACGCTATCAAAAACAACTGTTCAAAGAGGAACCTATCACAATGCCTAAATTCACTTAGAAGAGGAAGGGACACCCCTCCTCCAAGTTTGTACAGACAACCACCACACTGCCTCAACAGAGAAAACACAATGCTCATGACTAATGGTATAACATTAGGAAAATTCAGCACATACTGTGTGTGGCATTGCAGAGACTCCCATGCTATGGAGAAAACATAATGCTCTCAGGGTTGAATAATTCTTCTCTGAATCACAACACACTTAGAAATATGACCAGCACACATTAGAAACATCACCATCAATTTTACCATTTTGTTGCAAGCACAAAGTGGGCTTCCTTTCTAGGAAACTTCTCATAGCTACTGTGAGATCCAGCAGTGCTCACTTGCCCCTCTAAATCACTCTGTGGCACAGCTCCATTTCAGCTAGGAGGCACCCACATTTTCGTGGTCAGCAACAGATCCCTGGTACAGCAGGTGGCATTTTAAGTGTAGAAAGAGTGAGCAGATCCTCTGGGATGAGAGGCATGCCATTTATGTAGGATGTTATTACAGAGGTAAGTATCTGGTGTGAACTCTTCCCGTTACATATAATAGCCACACTCAACAAAGATCAGTGCACATGCAATGACCAGCCCTCAATTCAGCTGAATCCAGTTGCTCTCCTCCAGCAGCTGCGTGCAATGATGAACCAAATTCTTATATGGGAATCTAATATCCTGGGTAGGAGGTAAAGAAGGCTTAGTCAGACCATCAGGTTTCAGAGATCTCAGAAGCTCTCACGCCAACAGCTTACAGCCAAAACACTACCTGGAAAATCCATTCTGCACAGAATAAAGTCATAAAAAGGTTTAAGTAGGTGAAAACAGTATTTTAGAAGCTGGCAGAAGCTATGACTAGTGCCATGACTTTCTCAGATTCCAGCGTATTTGGCATTGTAACACACATTCTTCATAAGATCTTTAATTTTTTCGAGTATAGGCCAATCTTGCCAATCGAAACTATTAACTTTCCACTGCTCTTTTATTGAGTGGCAGTGATCAGACAGTCTCAAGACTGGTTTTACACTCTCTCAGTGAAGAATCTCATGAGTTATAGAGAGATTAAAGTAAAAACTGTTCAGTCAGGTGACGTTTTCATGCCCTATATCTTCAAAGAAATGTGACTGTGGCAATTTTCATGCTTGTTGTGTGTGCTTCCATTTCCCTACGATCAGTATGTCAGCTCTGGGAGAAGGAATCTCTTGAAATTTAGAGATGGGAAGTCTGAAGCTATCTGCTGTTCACTGCTTACAGGTGATGTTTGAAGGATTTTCACTTCCTCTGAATGAGGACTGTGTGTCTCTTCTGCCCTCAGCAAAAGGCACAGCTTTTCCCCAGCAGCTGCTGGGAGAGCTTTGCTGAGCTCTGTGATGGGGTGGGAGAAGGGTCATCTTGCCGCTCGGAATTTCTCACATGCAGCAGTCTCACCTCGACCCCAAGGAAGAAAGATTAACCTTTAAAACTCAAAGAGTGAGAATCTGGTAGTTTGTCCACTACCAGAGCTACCAGCCAGATTCTTAAATTTCCTATGGATTTTCTGCACTAAGAAAATGTCAGGAGCAATTTTTAAGTGGGAAGGAATAAACCATCAGATGAGCGAATGCCTTAGCAGCCAAGGGCTGTCTTCTCTGCAACCAGCAGGAGACAAAATACAGAACGTTACTGTTCAAAAAGGCTGGCATCTCCCAGCAGGATGGGATCTCTGGCTGAGATCATTCCCACCCCTTCAATTCCTTCCCTAGGAGAGATCTGACTTGTTTGTACAAGAGTCAGCCAGCAGCAAGCAAGGTACAGCAGCCTCACTCCCGCAGCTGAGCTCCCAGCTGAGCCCTGCCGACTTCCCTTGGGCCCGAGTCAGTACATCTGCCCTGTTCTTGCAACATCACTACTGTGCCTATCTACAGCTCAGGAGTTTTCACACCAGGGCTGAGACTACGGCACAGATTCAGCCAAGACTTCCCTTCTCCCTTCCCCGTAACACACGCAATTCCAAACCCAAACCTTTCCCAAGGCCTGTGCTAACACATTTGCCACCCTCAGCCCCTGACATTTCCTAAAAGGCCTCAGTGTTCCCCAGTACCCAAGGGCTCTGCAGAAGCTTGAGAGCACAAATTCAGTTAGGCCACAACAATGTGAGCAGTTTCACCGAGATTTTAGTTTCAAAAGGAAAATTATGGAGCTGTTCCAAAAAAGAAACCGCAAGTCTTAAAATCTTACGACTAGTTTAGTGAGCAGATGCTGAGTGTGCCAACAGTCTCAAGCTTTCTTGCAAAGTCCCAAAAAAATGAGAGCTAAGGAGCTAACAACAGAGGCAAAAATTAGGCATAAAGCTCAAATTGGCCTGGCAGGGCAATTCTGACTAGAAAGCAGAAAGTTGCACCAGCTTGCTGTCACCCAGCAGATTCTTTGAGCAAAAGGTGTGGGAGCTCCTAATAGCAGTTAAAGCCACCAATTAGCTTGAATACTACTGAGCTCCTCTAAGCTTCTTACTTGCAGCATAGCCGATTGCTCAATGCTAAACTTACAAAGGGTAATTGATCCTGGCTTCTCTGGGCTGCGCCTCTCACTCTTTGCCCTCTGTCCCTGTCCTCGTGGGCTGTGCCCAGCCCGGTTCAGGGGACACAGCGTGAAAGATGCGCCTGTCAGGAGGTATCAGCACCTTCCCAGGTGGATCAGTGCCAGCAGCTTCCAATCAGGCAATCACCGTGCACTTGGTGGCTCAACAAGTGGAACCAGAAATCACAACCCAATCAAGGTGGGGACCTTACAAAACACGCAGGTGCGCCCAGTGCTGGGCCCAGCCTCCCTGCGCCTGCAAACAAGTGGCTCATTGTGCAGCCTCGTCAATCTCATGACATCACCACAACAGAAGCTGCTGTCCCTGTAAAAAACCGATTTGGTTCCCAGGATAACTAAAATTTCAAATAACCCGCAGTTGCTTGAAGCCATTGCTGTGACCCTTCCTTCAATGCTTAAGCAGGTTTCCCTTCCTTCTTATTCAGGTCTCGTTCCCTGCCCAGGACCACTCATCTTTGCTCCTGAATATTAAGTACATTTTTCTCTCACAGTTAAATTCCCACTTGGCCTACAAAACACTCTGGAATCTCAAAACAGAAATGGTTATTACAAACCTGTGGAGAGGATTATAAAAGATTACATGCCCCTATTACATAGCTGCCAAGTTCTGAGAAGGTTCTCAAGTGACACTTCTCCCCAAAGCAAGGAGAGGCTTTCGTCACAGGTTTAGAAAGCAGAAAATGGAGAATAGCAGAAAAGTTAATTATTCGTGGGAGAACAAAAAGTCTGCAGTTTTTCCTCTTAATTTATGCATGGTCCTTTTCTTATCCAGCTCTATGCCCTTCACCTTGTTCTCTCCTCTGCAGTGCTTGCTCTCACCAACCCCTAATCTCCATCTCACAGCCTCTTCGGCACCAGGCATCCCTCTTCATTCTTTATTTTTTGCAGCAGTGCAGGAAGAGGACAAAAGAAAAAATGTCCTGAACATTAAAAAGACCTCGGCCCAAGGCAGCTGTGCAAAAAAACCTCAACAAAACAATTTAAAAGCAAAAGCTGCTCAGTTCCTGCACACATTTTTGGTGCGCACACAAAAAAATGAACCAGTGTACTCGGGGTCAAAATTAAAGATGCGTGGCACAAGCAGTGCACAGAGCTTGGCAAAAGCCCCAACACCAAAGTTCATAGACTGCTTTACCCCCACCCTTGCCAAGAAGACATCAGCCAGATGACATTTATCTGTCACAGACTACTTTCAAAAGAGCAGGACCCTTCTGCTTTTTCCTGTCAAGGAGGGAGGTGTGGGAAGGGCAAAGCTGGGAAGCATTTCTACGGAGACAAGAAAGAGCCACAGGACCAGAGCAGGTGTTGAGATAGTGCCCACAACAAGTGCCAGACAAACAACTGAAAACCAAACACTCTTTCTGTGCAGCCTCAACTACACCATGCAGGCTGTCTCTTTCAGAAGCTTTCACTTTTGGCTTTCTTTCCAGAAAGCAGATATTTTCATTGTCACTGATGTCACCCTATAAACTTCATTTCTCAGAGCAATGGCAGGATTGCTGAACTCCCCACCTACCTCTAGAGAAACACACCCTATGTTATCTCAAACCAACCAATCCCTGTGTGTGGTGATGTTTATGACAAAAAAGACTAAGAGAAAAATAAAGGATAATATGTAAAAAAAAAAACCATGATGCTTTAAACACTCACTCACCCTGCCATCACTGCACAGCCAGTTGCTGTTGCACAATTTTAGCTATTTTCAGCCTGAATGTTTCTTGATGCCTGGGTAGGCACACAAGCAATTAGATGTTTCTTTTGGGTTTGGGTTTTTTCTTGCTTCAGAAGACTATGGGGAGGAGGGAAAAGAGGAGTTGTGAGCCCTGCTGATGTCTCATCAAGGGGAGTTTATTTTCCTTGTCAAAGGGAGAGTTCACAGGACACTAAAATCTGCTGCAATAATGTGCATGTTTTTGCATATTAACCAGGTCATTCAGGCATATAGGCTAAAGTTAGCTTCTGTATTTTAACCACTTAAAACAAATGACTTAGTAAGGGGCCACCTCAAGGGGTTCAGATATAATGTACAAGAAGCCCAGCAGTACTCCCCCTTCTATTTAGACAGACCCACTCTGCTTCCTTCTGGCATCTTCAAAATGTTTTCAGAAGAACCTGGAACTACCAGGTTATTACACACGAATTTGTTGATTTGACCTACTTAAAAGCAAAAGCACCAGAATGCTCCTCATTCCATTTCCCTCACTAACAGCTGAAAAGCCTTCATGCATCTCAGTAAATCAACACTAATATACAAAAGATGGGACTTTTCTCATCATTTAATGATAATGACACAAAACTTTAGAGGAAGGAGACTGGATCTTATAAAAGTGCAATGGGGATCCTGAGTCGTATTTAGATTTATGCAAAGAGATGTCTTGTGGAAAATAACCTGAATCCCACATTTAATGCAGTATGGCAATGACCTGTAGTACCTCTTCCATCAGCTCTGCCCTTTAACCTTCAGTTAAAGATTATGTGAGGTTGGTTTCCCTGTGTAATTTAACTCAGCTATTGCACCTGGTTTAGGGAGGGAAGCCGGCTTGGGGAGAAAAATCCCCTTTGATTAAGCATAAGGAGGTCACCACCAAGATGGTCAAAGCAGGACACTGAGCTGCAGGCTGGCATCAAGGCTCAGGAGCCTCCTGACTCAGAGTGCTTTGCTCTCCTCATTACTACACAGCATCAGGGTTGGCAAATCAAGCTTCGTTTTGTTCCAAAATTTCAGAATAGAGCGGGTGATTTCTTTCATCTTGCTTACTCTGCACGATATCGTGTGTGGAAGTTTCAAAAACCAGGCTGGAAAGGGCTTGGAGCAATCCAAGTCTATAGGAAGATGTCCTTGACCACAGCAGAGGGGTGGAACTGGAGGATCTTTAAGATCCCACCCAACCCCAACCACTTTAGGATTCTGTGCTTTGGGAAACCAGCTGTGAAAGAAAGAGACAGCACAGGAAGAAGTAACAGTGCCAGGCAGAGAACTGCAAGTGCTGAGCTAACCCTGTGCCAGGGGAAGGATGTTTCTTGCAGGCCAGCTTGGTCTGGATATTTTTGCCCTGCTGAGCTCAAGGCTCCTGAGGTACCACCTGAACAGGTGGAGCAGGTTCCCTATGCTTTTGGCAAACCCCAAGCAGCGTGATTAATGTATCCTTGGAGGATGGGCTGGCTTATTAAAAGGATCTGGAGGTAGGGTGCAGTATTTCAGGTATTCTTCAGCTGGGTTTTCCCTCTACTTAATGTTTCCTTCTCTTTCCAGTAGCTTGGGCTGTGATGAATAAAGGCTACATCCTTGCCCTGAACACTTGCTACCCTTGAGCCCTCACCTTCTCACTTTCTTCCTCCTTACTCCTGCTCTGTTCCCCAAAACTCATAAAATACAAAGCTCCTGAAGGCCAAACTTTTTGTTCTTCACCACGCTGCTTTTTAGAGGATTTGTATTTTCAAGTCAGCTTTTTATACCAAAATTTTTCTATTTTAAATTATATTTTAATTTATATTGACATCTAATGCCTAAGCACAAACATGCATGTGTTTCCACATGTCCTCCCTTCTGTATACTTTGCAGACTGACAGCACAATGCTCCCAGGGCAAATCCAAACCCCCTTCTATCTGAAGGGTAAAGCCACAGGTACTTCTCTCCAAAATCCTAGAAGGAGAACACATGAACTCAGCAAGGATAAATAATAACCAGTGGAGAGAAAATGTCTGTCCTACAGCAATGCTAAACAGAAATTTATAGGTCACAACCTCGCAGAAACAGGCCTGGTAACATCTAATTAGCAGTCCTGCTGTGCAATTGCATCTCATAACAGTAAACTCAACCAGACCAGGGGAAAAGAGAGAGGGGAATTTTTACAGAAACACAATAATTATAATATTTTGAAGAGATTTGCTTTATGTTGCTATTTTGTGGGGATCTCCTCCCCAATAGGAACAATTAACCCACACAAGTGATTTTATGAGTTATTACTGAAGTACATTTCACTCCTATTGGGAAACAACTTAGAAGGGCAGCACGGATTTCTATTAATTATTTTATTTTTAAATTGAAATGCTAAGAATTCTGTTTGCTGCCAGAAGATGGGTGGAGAAGCCAAGGAAAGTTCACATACCCAAGAGACTATTAACCAGAACCAACTTGGACAATACATTTGAGAAGCATTTCCTTCCAGCTACTGTAGAGAGCTGTCCTTAACATGCCTTTACTGAGGCAGCCAATTTTCCACCACTGAGTACAATGAGATTTCAAAACACACAAGTAATCAGAGTATAAACAGACACAAATATCCCACTTAGTGACATAACAAAAGAAAATACAGGACAAAAAGCTTGAGCCTCTCTATTTTCTGCCCTTCATAAAACACCTTAGCATTTTACACATACTCTGCTCCTCCTTACCCATATTTTTTTTCTTTTTTAGTGGCAGCATTATCACAAAATACCTGGCTTAGCTGCCTAAGCAATGGTGTTCCTGAACAAAAAATTATTTCTGGGGGTTGAGGGATAAATCTCACCCAATATGGAATTGGAGGAATGGAGTTCCAGAGGAGACAAGCAGCTGACAAAGCAGGGATGAGGCAGCAGCAGCAGGGACAGCAGGAAGGAGCAGTGAACTGGGCAGAGCTGGTCCCTGCCAGCAGCACAAAGCAAGAACGTTTAAAATACGTATGAAGATCATGTCACAGACAGCAGGAATGACAAACAGATGAGAGGCAGCATCAAAGATGTGAAAGACTAAGGAACAACTCCCTTTTTTCAAGAGTTTTAGTCTGCCAGAGACAGATGGTGCTGCTTCCACATGGTTAGAGCTGGATGGTACCCTAGCCCCCAACCCCTGATGGATGTCAAGCTTATTTTTGTAAATCTCTGGTGATAAAAACCATCCATGGCATCTCGTTCATTTCCTCATTACTTGGTTTACCAAAAACTTTAAGCTCTGCTTTCCTTGCCACATCTACAGACCAGTACTATTTGTCCTGCTCTTAGTGACTAATGATGATTGTGCACATCCCTTGTTTTTGCAAAAGCCTTTTATTAACAAGAGCACAAGAACTGAAAATGGTATCTCAGTATCTGGGACCACTTTACTTCGCCCTGAAGCAATCAGACACAATGATGAAAAGAAAAAAAAAAAAAAATCTATTTTTCCCCCCCAAATTCTCATGTGATTAAAATCCATTAAAATGCAAACAGACATGAATTTTATTTTATCCATCAGTGACCACACTTCACTATCCCTGGGCTATGGCTGTCTCTTTGTGAATTCTCTGCACGTAAGAGCAGCCAAGCTCTAGGTTTAGGAGCAATCAATCTAGCAAACCTCACTAAATATATATGTGTGTGTATGTTTTATAATGATTTCCATTTTTCACGTTGATTTACATTGATCATTGTAAAGTACATTCAGCTTCATGTTTGCTTAGCTCTGAATAAACAAAGCGAAGGCTGTTGGGTATCCAAAGACAAATGAGACATTACAGATGTAGACAAAACCTATCATCACCCTGAAAGCATTTCTCTTTGAAATGATATAGCCATGCAGAAGTTATTCAGAGTGGAGATTGCTGTATGTGTTTTTAATTCAGGCTGCGCCTGTTGGGGGCAGGGAGAGAGTCTGATGAGCCTCTATACTGTTACTTTCTTTCTCCTATATACCTGATAATTCAGAAACGTCTGACTCTCTGAGGATGTTTTTTCTTTCCCTTGCATTCCCTAGTTTCCACTTCTCAGGATAGGTCTCCTCAGGTCCATACATCTCAGTGCATTTATAACACACCCACCTGGATTTTTACTATTAAAATTACAATAAGCACATCAACATCCATTTGAACACGCAATTCCACATCAAGCACAACCATGCAAATCCAGCACAGTCAGTGCCCCAGCTGGCTTCATACTACACAGGAGTATTTCTTTCTCATCTGCAGACCTTGTCCCCTTTTGCAGATAAAAACCCCTCATTTCAGGGCCGTGTTGGAAATTATAGTTTCCACAGTAACAGTAGGAAGGTGTCAGAAGTCTGGGCACATATGCTGCACAGCACAGCCAGACTCCTGCATTTGGTGGCTGCTGGCTCTACAAGATGCTACATATGCACCCAATAAATTGTTTTGGTTCCTGTACAACCAGAAATTTTCAATTAGTACGTTTGAGCCATTCATGTCTTTTGTCAAAGTAACTCAAAACTCCTGCTCTACACATCTAATTCCCCCCAGAAAAAATAACAATGCATTTTACAATTATATTTAAGCGCCTTCACTTCTGTTTATAGGTATGAAGCATTCCCGGAAAGCTCAGAAGAAACTCCACAATGAAAAAGGGAAAATATATTTCCTGCAAAAAAGTCTTCCCCTTTTAGAGTATACCGAAGCAGGAGCTCATTATAATGAGCTCATTATAATGAGCTCCTCGGGCAGGTTTTTGTGGCAACCTCCTCCCTGCTGCTGTGGATACATCAGCTGAAAATTCCTTGTTAGCACAGCTAAAGCATTGAACACAGCACACACGTGTCTGTGTGAGGAGGGGGAACATCATTAGCAGTGCTGTGTTGGGTCTGGGGACACCCCACAGCAGTCCCAGCTCCCCAGCCCTGGCCTCTGCTCACCAGTACTCAAGTGTGTAGGAGGGCACCAGCCTGATTTTGGATTCTTCAGGATTTGTACATGCACAGGATTTGTCTCTGCATGGCCACGATGCAGAAAACTTTGCACCACCTTTTCCTGACGTGTTGGTTTGCTTTTCCCTCATTATTAATCACATACACTGATTTTGCTGAAGTACCGGGGGGGGACTGCCTCAGACACTTTCTTGAGATTATGTAGTAACAGCAAAAGATACAAAAAAGACATATAAAAGATATACAAACATCTTGATGCCTAACCCCACAAAGGCACAAGGGCCTCACCTGCCACCCTGCCAGGGCATTGGATGCTCTCCTAGATGCCCTGTGCTGTCAACCAACTTTTCTGGACTTTTGTCAACACAGGTCAACCCTAACACTGTTTTACCATAAAGAAGAGCCAAATTATCACATGACAGTTGCATATGCAAGTGGGGGTGCAAGTCACAGCTGGAAATAATGAAAACCAACTTTGAGACAATGATTTGTCTCTGTCACAACAGACTTAACACTTATCCCTTCCTTCCCCAATCCTTTTCAAAACTTCATCCCAATTTCTTAAAGAGTAAGTCTCAGTATCATTTAAGTACTACCTCAATAAAGGAACAGGCTGTCATGCAAGAAATCAGTGGCTTGAACCACACTCGTTTTATCAGCTACAGGAGGGCTGACAGGAAACCTACAAATAAACCACAGTGCAGCCAGAATCCTCCCCTTGCTGAGCACCACGCACTCAGCCAGCCCAGCCTGCAAAAGCAGCACCACAGCACATCAGGCATGCAAGGATTCACTGCTTCATAGAGCTGGCAGAGGAAGTGGTTACTGAGAGAGGCTATTTATACAGGCCACAGCCAAAATACCCCATCAGGAATGTTAAAAAAAGCATTGAGTGAGTGGAGATAACTGAAGGCAACTGGGAGCTGTTAGGATGTGCGTGTTCACCTTCTTCCCTTCACAGGCAGTTCTCTCAGTGGCACTGCCTGGATCTGTGCTGCTAACAAAGCCTCTTCTTGTGTACAAGTGCAGCCAGAGCTAACAGGAGAGAGAAGGTAGATGGAGACACACTGCAAGAGTTTGAAGTTCGGCAGATTTTTTGTAGTACTTTGTCAAAACCTGCCAAACCTGCCTGCCAAAGCGTCTGTGTCACTAAATGACTGTTAGAGGAAAATTGCTTTTAAGAGTATCTACATCAAAAGAGCTGCTACTTTTCCTACGAAAATGGGTTATAAATTCATAGGTGTAAGTAGAAGGATGAGTAAGATGCAGCTAAAGCTCTGACCATACCACCATCACAGAAATATCTGATAGTCACAGAAGATTTTACTTGGGAGTAGTCAAAATATGGGATCCAGGAAAGCTCTTCTATACCTATAAAACATGCAAAAGCGGCTGAAGTCAGACATCAAATGAATAAGCAGGTCTGCTTAGAACTTGCCATTGGACTTGACAGAGTACTTTCTTGCATCTTTAGAAAGAGGGATTTGTCTGTGGCGAGGAAGGGCAAACAGAATCAGAGATCTTTGCACAATTAACAAATCTCAAGAACTAGAATTCAAACCTCAAAAACCCATGTAATTCTTATCTCCTAAGCCTCAAACCTATAGACAGCATCAGTAGCGATGTGTGGTGACAGCTGACACAAATAAATGCATTTGACTGCAGAAGTGGGTTTGCTCACTCCTGTTCTCACATCACTGTCATTCATCTGGCTCCTCTCTGCAGCAGTTTTCAGGCAAGTGGTCTTTCACAGAACCATAGAACCCCAGAATGGTTTGGACTGAAAGAGACCTTAAAGATGATTTTGTTCCCCCCTCTGCCATGGGAAGGGACACCTTTGATTATCCCAGGTTGCTCCAAACACTGTCTGATCTGGCCTTGGATGCTTCGAGGGATGAGGCAGCCACAGCTTCTCATGGCACCCTGTGCCAGGGCCTCACCACCCTCACAGGGAAGAATCTCTTCTGAATATGGAAATGAAACCCACCCTCTTTCAGTTTAAAACCATAACCCCTAATTCTATCACTATACGTCCTTACTAAATTCCCACGTTTTGAGAAGGATCTTCTATACCACATGCACAGATTAAAATGACCAGCTTATTCCCCATAAGGCATAAAGACAGAGAATGCCTGCTCTCTAAAACATGAGCTTCTTTAAGAAGCTATTTCGGTAGGTTTTATTCTGCCACCTTCTCTGTAGGAAACATTTTTTAACTTCATTTGAACAAGTGGTCCTGTAACTTGCAAAAAGCTCTCTCGCCCACAGAAGACCAGATGTCGAGCTTCAGCTTTCCTCAGAGTAAGAACAAAACCACTTGGAGGACAGTTGGTTTCGATGATAGCATGTCAAGTGTTTCATGCATTAGCCTATTGTTTACATAAACAGCTTCTTTTAAACAAGTGATGTTTTACAGGATTATGAAGTATTTATTTCAGAAGAGTCTAAAGAGTCTCTTGAGTAACTACCACAGAGAAAGTATCACCACAGAAAGCATAAGACTAAATAATAATACAAGCTAATTAGTTAAAGCAAGCAATCAAGTAACTCTATAGCAAAGTAATGAGATAAATAAGTGCACAGAGATAATCTTGCACATGTTTACTCCTAAAATGCCATTGCTTTGAGTCCTAAATCACATACTGTTAGCACTGCAAATCTGCACCATTCGTTATTTGGAAAAAAAACCAAAGGCCTAAAACCCAAATACTTTCCTCTGGGTTTGTTATTTTAAGGAAAAAAGGGTCAATGTGCCTAGGAAGCGCTCATTTTGTAAGCACGCAGGCAATTTTCATCTCGCGCCAAGTTCCATTACAGGCAGCATTTGTGGAAATGCAAACCAGGGAGCTTTGCCTGAAGAAAATTTTACCACGGCAGAAGTTACCCTCTCACTACAGGCCCCAAATGTAAGTGTGTCAGGAAAAGTTAAGGCTCCCATTTCCAGTGTCAAATAAGCTTAGCAGGAACTGAACCACTGGCTCCACTTCCCCTTCCTGTACCCTCTGGCAGCTGCAATTAAGGCCTGTCTTTAGGAAGAACACAGAATTTTGAGAAGAGTCTAACACAGTTTCTTTCATACTTCCCAAGCCTGGGCTTGCTGACCCGTCAAGGGGATTGGCCAGGACTAGTCTGGGCCCCTCCTTGGCTGCGGGGCGGGTGCTGACATCCTGCAGACAGCCCGGGCCGTGAGCATCTCCTGCTGCCCTCCAGGACATCCCTCCCTGGTCTCACAGCTGAAGTTTCTCTTTTTGGAGACTCCACAGTTGGAACACAGAGCTTTGTCAAAGACTCCAAATCCGCCTGCGCCAGACATAGCTTCTCCTTTGGAAAGCAAAGACTGTTTTTCCTCCTCCAGCCACCTCTTTTCGACCCTGTCTGGCCTGTTATCAAAGGGGTCTCCCACCAAAACCCCAGAGCTTTGCTTCACTGGGAGCCCTTTCTCCTAATCTCCACACTTCCACTCTTCGGCTGCCTCTAAGAAAGCTGCATCTCTTCAAACCCCTCTCTCCCTGCTAAGAAAACACAAGAGACAAGATGTCTCCAGGACATGATTACCCTCTCCTCAGATAATTCCCATGCAATAATTTCACATGATCAAGGTAATCACAGATAATATTCCTGCATGCACCAGCTGTCAGATTGCTCTGCACGAGCAGCATAAAGCACAACATCCTGACAGTCCCATGGATACCGACCACAAAAATGGCAAAAAGCAACCTGGAACATAACACCCTGCCAGCCACAAGTCAGAAAATAGCTCTTACAAATATAGACATCCTCATTCATTCCACTGAATGTGAATTTTTGGATTCTGACAAAGTGGTCTGGGGATTAAATACAAGAAAATCACCAATCAACACTGAAATGACCACAACTACTTGCATAGAGACACTGTCCGTTAAGTGGAATTAAAATCAGATAAGTATAATTTTATTGGCTTCAGATATTATGGCTAATTATCTTGTGTTCAGAAATATTCAGCTGCATAGTATTAGCCTATAGCCCACATTAAACATTATGATGTCTGGGATGAACCAGGCAGAAGGAAGTAGTGGGGAGGGATGTTTAAGTGATACTTAAAGCTGTCAAATGCCAGAAATGTTCCCTGTTCATCCCCAGACCCCTCTAATTTCAAATATACCATGTTAACACAACATTTACTACCATGACACCACACTACAGTTTAAAAAAGAGAGAGAAACTGGGCAGCAATGTGTTATTTTCACATTTATAACTATACAAAACTACAGTTTAATGCAACGAGGGATTTTTGTACAAGCAGCTATCTTGAATCTGCTCTGGTAATTAAAGGTGAAGGAGTTTGAACATTAAGACTACACCTTTGAATAACAACATCAGGTTTCACAGCACAAGGCATTTGCACAGCACTTAAAGGAACACATGAATAAGCTCAATTGTGTAAAACTTCCCTAATAAAAACCCCACCAAAAATAAACTACTTAAGAGCAAAAGAGATTTGGGAGTGGAGGAACATGAGTCAGTAGAAGGGCTTCTAAAATGAGCAAGTGGTTTTAAAAACATGAATACAGAAAAACTGCTCCAATGAGTAATAAATACTAAATTCCTACTCAGGAAGAAACAGCTTTGTATTTTGGGAATTGCTGAAAGAAACTGAACAGGGAACTTCCTTGGTTTTGAGTTATAAATGGGAAAATACAAATCTCTAGATAAGTTCATATGGAAATATGTAAGAAATGAAATATAATAAAGCTACAATGTAAAGATCTTAAAAAGAGCATAGAGTTCAGTTTACTTCAGTGAATTATAAAAAAAGCCCAAACAATTCTGGAAAAGCAAGGATATAAAATAGTCTCTCAGTCAAGGCACAAAAAATCCTCTATAAAATGAATGAAAGCTTGAAATCAATATTAAAAGACTGAAGAAACATATCTTTATCCAGGTGACAAAAGAGAAGGAAGGAATTCTGAAGAATTGCCTTTATAAAACAAGAATATATTATATTAACAACAGAGCGATTGTGAAAACTAAACACACCCTAAATAAAAGAAACCTGTGTTTACCCTCACCCCCTCAAACCAAAACAGAGATATCCAGGGAAGATACAGGTAAGGCATTCTACTGAAGGATTATTTTGTCATCAGTCTACAATTAAAGGCACACCACCCTGAGATCCAGATAAGCGACAGTGAAATAAGTGTTATCTGAGACCTGTCTCACAAACCCATTCTCAAGAGTGTGAAAGGGTCACAGGTAATACTCAGAAATAATAAGAACAGGTGCAGCTGCTCACCCACAACCCTGGGATCCAAGGCTTTGTCTGCATAGGTCCTTCCTTATCTTCTTTCTACCCATATCATGGTATGCTCTCAATCAACAAGTTTATCAGAACAACCCTTCTCCTTCCTCAAGCTAACATATTTACGAAATTAATATGTTCTTAGATTTCTTAAGTAGTAAATAATAATAACAATAACAATAATAACAACAACAACAACAACAATAATAATGATGATGAGCATAAGACCTTTTACCTTCAGGCTTTGCACATGCCAGTGGAAACACTGGTACCAACTGCCGGACTCTATAAGTGGTTGGAAATCAGCAGATATGCATCAAAAGCACTTCATTCACACTCAAACCTGGCCCAGGCTGCTCCTGGGAAGATCCATGCAGCACTCCAGGAAAGAGCTCTGCTATTCCTGCTGGTTGTCCACTCCATCTGTGCCCCTCCTCCCCAAGCCCACACTGCAGAAGAACGTAGGAAGCCTGCCATGCTTCGGGGAGGCTCTGAATCCAGCCAAGGCTCTGGGCAGAGCCAAAGGACGCAGCTCTCCTGGGGTTCAGCATCCTTTCATCGCTTAAAAGGATGAGCGAGTCCAGCCAGGAGGGATTTCCACAGCCAAGAACCGATGAAACAGTGTCTGAACATGCTTCCTAGACTGTGAGACCAACTGGAAAATATTTATCCAGATCTTGTTTTTTCTTTTCTTTTTAAATCCCACTTCTCCCTTCAAGCTGCCATAAAAACAACTGCTCCTCTTTTGGGAGTTAAGCATTTCTTGAAGAAGGGAACCATTCTGCCATTCTGGCACAGAGATGAAGCAAAACACAAGAGGCCAGGCAACCATTAGAGGGAAGACAAACTGTTAAAAGAGCTGATAATCTCCAAGTACTTCAGAGGAAAGTGGAAATACTTTTAATTGAGTGAGGCTGTGGAAGTAAAGGACTTGGCTCTGTGGACAGAGGAGAGACAGAACGTGCACCCCTGGGTTCTGCGGGTTCAAGTCCAAAGTGTGCCTCTCCCACTGTGTATTTCACAACACAGAAAAAGCCTCTTGGGTTTCAGTCATTGTGATGAGAATTTCTGTCCAAACAGACATTTCCTAGGGGACTTTTGATCAGGCTTTTCTGTGTAAAGCTGTTTGCATACTTTGGAGAAACCCCACGTCTCACACCATCCTGTGGTTAGTCTGAGTGCCTAAGCACTTTTACCACAGATCTCAGTTGCATGAGGATTACTAAGTTCTGCTTCTTGAGGAGAGGAAAATCATCCATTTTCTTAGATCTTTCCTTGAACAGTAAACAGGACTATAGGCATGAAAGGAAACCCTCTGCCCATCCAAGCACCAAAACAGTCAGTGGACAATTCAGTGACTCCCAGAGAATTAAACTCATGTAGTTTTTGGAAGAACACAAGATTTGATCCCTTCTGAGCATCTAGGCTGTGGTTGAAGAACATGATAGATGTGTATTTCTTTCACCCCTTTTATCTTCAAGTCACCTCCCTCAGACCTCAGCTCTGAACCTCAGGAGCTCACAAGTTTTACCACTGTTTTAGCAGGTTTCAGCCTACAGTTTTGCCCAGGGCAGGAGCCTCTGCCCAGCAACTCCAGCTAATTATGGCACAGGCAGCATGTCCTTAAGGAAAAATAAAATCAGTGGAGAGCAACTAGTTGTCCTCTGACTGTATGTCCCACACAGCTGCACCTCTTACAGGGTGAGCTGGGTCTGTTAAACACAAGCTGTCATCCACTTGAGAGATCAGAGATTGAATGTTTGTCATGGCAAAGGGTGGAAAGAAATCCCATGGAGGCGTTTGTCCATCCCACCAAAAGTTCTGTTTTCCTGTGAAGTGGCCCAAGCAGGACCTGGCTGTTGCAAGTGATCTTATGGGTGATTTCATCAAACTTATTTCCCCAAACACCTTCTCCGCTACAATTTCCTCCCTCGAGAGAGTTTGACTTTTAATCTAGAGACCTATTGTTTTTCTCTCAGTTCCTGAATTGTGACTCCCTTTGCAAAACCAGTTTTGGCAGGCTCAGACAGACATTTGGCCCACTCAAAGAAGAGCCCAAAGGCTCCGTCATTGTCCAATAACAAGTGGTGCCTTGTCACAAATAATCCTTTTCCTTTGTTTAATTTACATGCTACTAAAAAGCAAAGCATCCCAATAACACAGAGACTGGCAATACTTGTGGATTATGAGAGAACTATTTGGTATCAAAGAGCACCAGAATAGAGGAAGGAAGGATGCTCAGCCCTTCATATACTGTGGCATTTTGATCCAAAATGCTCATATCACGTAGATTACCTTCCCAGAAGGTCTCAACAACACTGAGAGCCTGTAGTAGAAACCTTTGTTCCTAATCTGAATAAATACAAAGGAGGGGAAAAACCCCAACCAACTCCTTAATGAGAAGACTTCAACAGAAGAGAAGAAAAGTACTTCTGTTACTTTCTTTTTCCCCCCATGCGTTGCACACAATTTATTAAGCATGATCAAGCAAAATTTTATTGAAAAAGGTCTTGGAGAAATGAATCAGTGACTGTAAATAAATAGGCTTGAACAGATATAGTCCTTAGTTATTTCTTCTTTTTGGCCATTCATTTTTGTTTTAAAGCAACATGACAGCTTCCAATAGCAAAACCTGCCAGGGACATTTCACTGGGACTGAAAGACTGAACACCCCTGCAGACAAAGTATATTCGTCTTTCACTACTACTGCTACTACTACTGAATTTTTCTGAATACTGATGACTTGTCCAGCAGCCTCAACTGTATCCAGATGTTATCAGCTTTTTAACATGATAATCTGGAGGACTCTGGAAAGTGCTGAGGTTTTGGGGAGAAGGAAAGTTTATTATTGATTTTATTACAAATTTAAGCTTTGTGGGTTTTTTCCAGGCATCATCAGTTACCAGGCTCAAGTTGGGTACCTCACCAGAAAGTTTCAGAAAAGCCTGTGAAAAAAGGCAAGTTTATGCCCTTTCCCCCTGCTCTTTTTTGTCCACCCTGTCTTAAGAGTGTTGTTATCAGCAGGGTAGATTTAAACAAAAGCTCAGACTGGCATCTTGCTGACCTCAATCCCAGCTGACTAAACCCTTGCAACACGGCTGTCCTTGGCATCTACCAGAGAGCAGACACCAATCCAGCTGCCTGATTACGAAACGAAGAATCTGGTATGAGGAACTAGATCCATTCCACTGTCTGGAACTCTGTTTAAAAGACAGCTTAATTTCTCTCTCTCTCTGGTACTCCATTGCCAGGAGCAGGCTTGATATCTCAATCAGGGCAGCACAACACCACAGAAGATACTGTGCCTGCAGGACTGCGTATACCAGACACTTGAGAAGGAAATGCTGCTGCTACCACCAGGTGATGCTTGTTTTAAAGGGACCTCCAAGTTTTAAAGCACACACCAAAACATCTCATACCACTTCCTTTTCAGGAAAGGACCTTTTTTTTTCAGTTGCTTTTTAAAAATTAAGATAGAACATCAGAGCATCACTGTCATGCCAATAAAGACAAGTTATGAAACAACTATTGTGTGTCTCGCTATACTCACCCGTTACACGAACAGAAATAGAACAAAACAAAAGTGAGTTCATTACCTGCACTCAAAACAATTTGATTGTCCTCTGTCTTCCCTTCAGCTATGGACTCACTGACAGGGTCCCCTTTTCGACTCCTTATCTTTGAGAAGCCACTTGAGAGGGAGGAGAAGATGCCCTGGATGAAGTAGCCCTGCTGCTCGGCATCCAGCGAGCGCACGGCTTGCAGGAAGGGCCGGGAATTCCTGCTCCCAGAGTGCGGCACGGGCTCGGACAGGGAGCGGTTGAAAGGAACCCGGAACGGCCTTGTCCCGGTCGGGAAAAGTGTCCCAGGTGGGTCTTCGACGAGACCATCAGCACGGGTAGCATCCACACTTGAAGAACTTTTGGCAAGACTTGGGTCATTGCATTCGCCTTTCAAACTGGAGGAGCCCTCTCGTTTGCTTACCCTCCAGAGAGGCCAAGGATGTGTTGGCCACCTGTAGGCTCCAAGAGGTTTCTCTGAGTCAAAGCTCATCTGTTTATTCAACTTCTTGCTTTTCGTTTGGTGGTACCAGTGATAGTCCTTCAAGGCAGCTGTGCCAGCATCTTGTTCCGACAAAGATCTTCTGAAGGTCCTGGGAGAAAGACTGTGATGCACTTTGAAAGCACTCATTTTCCACCCTTTGGGTTCCGGCGCTTCGCTTACATTCTTTGTTGCTTAGCAGTCACGTAGCTGTAGTTCCTCGCTCACCATTTTACATTCCCAGTTACTTTGTTCACGGCTGTGAACTGCAAAACAGCAGAGGTTCTTCCTGAAGACCTTGAGCACCAATCCCAGAACCAAGTATTCCTACATCTCCACAAGAAGGACATGCCCTCACCTGCAGCAGTGCCTTCACCAACTTCTAACAGCACACAAAGCCTTGCTGAGCTTGCTATCGTTTCATGGGCTGCCACATTTCTGCACCAAGCTCTCAGGAAATGACTAAAAGAGCCCAGCAATGAAAACCCACAGTGCTGTTCTGTGCTGATCACACTTCACTTTTTTCAGTCTACATTGAAGATTTGGTTAAAAAAAATAAGCGAAAGTAGTTTGCCCTAGAGACACAGCAACGTCTCAGAAAAGCGCTGAAAAATTGCAGTACTCAACTAAGAGTCATGCATGTGTTCTTCAGTTAAGTAGCAAAGTACATTACTATATATAGTTAAGTATAAAGCTTCTATTTACCACAGGTATGTTGTATCACTTAAGAGTAGCTCAGAGCTGCCTTTTAGTGAAAGGTAATACAGGCAGATTCATCAGAATCAAGTGCTGGAAGCATGAGGCAGGGAAGCGAAGAGGAGGAATGGAGGAAGGAGAACAAACCCTGCAACTCAATGCAGTGAGAGTGTAAATACACTGAAGGGAAATAAGTAAAGAGGAGGAGAAAAGGGACCGAAAGGGTGGGTGGGACTTCATCAAACACAGATCAAAGGGAAGGGTTTGAGGCATGGCAAACAGAACAGTGCAGCAGGAAGATACTTCTTTTTCTCCTCCCCCTTTTTTCCCTTTTTAAACAGCAGAACAGGGTATTATTTTTTATAAATGTAGTTGCAATAAATGAGATGGAAAAAATAGTCCTATCTGTTTAACCAAGAGGAAAAAACCCTCTTGCTTTCACTACAATTTAAGAAACAGCTGACCGTTCTAAAATCTCATAAAGAAAATATCCGCTGGTGAACGAAGAACACGCTTGCCAAGTTTTAGACCAGAATACTTAAATCTCAAGTCTACTCAAATCCCTGAAAATAGGGGGTTTCTAATGGAAACGCTGACACACCCTTGGCAATAAAGTAACAATGAAAATGACTCCTCTGGTTAAATAAAATGATAATCTGGTGTGGCAGACCAATAAAGCTTAACTGACCCACTATGGGATCCTGCCTTTAAACTAGGCTGCATTCATCAGCTCAAGTACATTCCTGACAGCTGCAGATAGAAAAACTTCCTTACATATATGTATATATGGGAAAGGGTACCACTACTCCGTAGAACAGAAAGGGAGTTACCCTCAAACCGCCTTCAAATCAAAAAATAATTTCCCTACTCAGTAGCAAGTTAGACTTTTCAATTACAAACGACAGAATTAACTACCTAAAAATGACCATGTTTTAGAAGTCACAAAAAATAACCCCAGAAACAGCTCAGACACTGCAATGCACTTTCTGCATCAAATAACGATGCTGCCTCTTGTGCTTTGTCCACATCACGTTGCTCAGAACATAAGTCTGGAATGACAAAAAGTACCAAAACTCTGCTACAATTCCCATCCAGAGCAATGAAGTTTCAAAAAGCACAAGCAGTGACCACAGAGATACTGCTACTGGTACTCCCGTGATAATGAGACACAGACTCCAGTGGAAAAAAGTCAGCTGGCTTTTGTCTTCTGCTTTTAGATCCCTGGGGTTGCTGATCACCTTTGGCTGCAGCCCATCTGGCTCCATGGACTCACACAGGTTCTCTAAAGTAACTTCTGATTTGACCCTCACCAACTGCTGGTAGCTGTTCTCCTCCTTGATCCCTTCACCAAGCACCAGAGGCCTGGGTGTCCATGTTTTCAAGACTGAGGCAAACACAGAAGCACTGAGAACCCCAGTTTTAACTGGGTCCGCTGTTACTGGGTCCTCCACCCCTTCCAGCAACAGGTTCTCCTTCTTGTTGAGCCTTTTGCTGCTAATGTGGCAGCAGTGCTTTGGCCAAATGCTTTGAGTTAGGCAGGCTGGTAAAGCAGCCTTCATAGAACTTCAGGAGCACAAATAAATCCAGTGGGTGACAATGTGGTTTGCTCCAGTGGCACAAGCCACAATAGCAGGGAAAGCTGAGAATGTGAGGCAAGTTTCTGGTCAGCACTGCAAGGCGTCTTTGCACAAGTTTCTGTTAACACATTGACATCTCCTTTTGGGCTGGGAGCACAAAGGGCAGGAGAGGACAGAAAACACAGACAGACTGTGCAGGAGCTGAAGCCCTCCTGGGGTTGCTTGCTGTGGATTTCTAGTGTGCTTTGTAACTCCTGCTGATCTCTGCCAGGCTGGGCACCCCCACACACCATGCTCTTGGGACAACCCTTGGAGAGCCCTTTCCTGCCCTTTCAAAGCACTTGGTACCCCTGAGGAATGACTCAGCTTGGGTAATACGACTCCAGCTGCACCAAGGCAGGAATTTAGTACAACAGCACTTTGGACAGGACAGAACTCCAGGCAAGACACCAGACTCTGCATGAGGACAGAGATGATCACCAGGATTCTCCCCTCCTTTTTCAACACCACCCTGTGGACAGGTGGCATTGCACTGATCACTGACTCACACAGACCACACATTTCAGCAAGGGAATATACAGAAAGATTAACCCTGTCTCAAGTTACAGCACGAAGCAACGTGCAAAACCAGTTATGGGTTAACTGCTACTCAAAACTATTTTTATTGGTGTGGCCAGGGGTTGGACCACAGCTCTGTACTCCTAACAATACAGAGAAAGGCTTCAATAAGCACTCTACGTGAAGCCCAAGAACATCAAAGTTACAGTTTAGTTTAAGTTTGAATACTATTGAGAAGGCATTTTGCTTTTTTTTTTTGTACTTCTCATTTCACTTTTTATTTCATGTTACCACTGCTCAGAAGAACACATTTCATGATCAAAGGAAAGTTACCCTTGGCCTAGCTGAGGTTTCACAGTGTACTCTAGAGAGGGTAAAAGGATCTTTTACAAAGTGCTTCTAAAAAGGCAGACAAGATTTACATGTTTATTAACATAAAAACACTGATAGACAAGTTTGCTTAGACTACCAATAAGACAATTCCTTTAAATAGCTTAACTCAAAAATTTTAGCCTGGGCTTTGAGTCAAACTGATCTCTCCCTTCCTTACACACATCATCATCATCAGCAACGATGATGTTCAAAAAACCCCTTTGTCTACACTAATTCAATGCCACTGAGTTAAAATTGGCCTCAAGTGGCTCCAACATTTCTTGTGTCCATAGAACATGCAGGCAAGTAATCCAGAAGGCAGAACTTTCTTCTTCTTGATCCGCAGTCTATTACTCAGGCTCCAGTCCAGTCCTTCCAGAGCAACACTTTATCCTGGGCAGCATTTCACAGTGTCAGTGTCACAGAGAAATCAGCTTACAGCAGTGACTGCCACTGTATTAGTGATGTGAGATCCCCAGCCCTACTGAGCCACCCACACAGCTGTCAGCAGGTAAAAAAATGTCAGAGGAAGAAACGGGTTTGGCAATTAAGTTGAGAAAATCTGAAATATTTTCTCCCTTGTTTTTAATACCAACTGCCTACAAACGTGATCCCTCCACTAGCAAATTTTCCTCCGCTCTCTTTTTTTTTGGTAGTGTTTGCAGTTCATTGTGCCAAATCATTCATTTAGCTTTTCAGAAAATTACTATTTTCTTCTTAACAATCCCGTCACTTAATCATCACATTTGACATGTTTAATAGCATTATATTTCACTACTCCTAGATATTTAAGTAATTTATGCACAAAATGCAGATTTGCTATGTTGGAATGTAACTGCATTTCAGCTTTAAGATTGTATTGGGAAAACAATCTTTCTTAACTTTATAACATTTCACAGAAAATATACACAAGCAGCCTTACATTTGCACCGAGAATATGAAGATAAATCTTTGCCAAGGACCTCCTGTGTGGGAATTCTGCTCTCCACCATTCAGCTCTCCAGAAAAACTACCCAGCTCTGCTGCATGGGGTTCAGCAATTTCTCAGAGTATGTTGTTTAATAAATACTACCAGCCAATTAAAAAAGTAAAAAAGCAATACCACAGAAAACCCCAAGCACATCATTGCCAAGCAGCTGGAAGAAGGAGAACCTGGCTCTGATGTTAGAAATTAATGTTTAATGCTTGCTTGCTCTCTGGAAGCTGTCTAGTGCTTGAGTAAAGGCACTACAATGTGTAAAATTTGAGTTCATAGCTTATATTGTAAAAAAAGGATGAACTGCAATCTCCCATCACCAAACTGCTCCATTCTAAATTAGTTTTGGACCAAACAAACTTACCAGCTTCTCATTTTTTACCAAGATATGGAGGGAAAAAGGGGAAAGACGAGAGTTAAAAGAGAAAAAAAACCAAACCAAAATGCCACACAACCACCAATATCCATGATAAACCCTGAATATTTATTCACCACACTAAGTTTCAACCAACTCCTCTCTTTTAATTGGGAAAATCAGCAGGCTAAGCAAGTACCACTTCTGAAAAGATCGCAGCTTAAGTCCCCAACAACCAGCCATCAAATGAGCTTTAACCTGAAGAAAAGTAAATCAAATTGCACCCTGAATCCTCCCTAGAGAAACCAGAAGGAATACAGAGGCTCAGGGATCCTGGATTTAGCAGTCTAGCTCCCCTTAGCTCTCCTCCCATTTAAAACTAGCCCAGTGCTCAGTGCATTGGAACAGTTCATGAAGGAGTAATCAATATACAGAGCAGGAATGGACACACGTTTTCCAATTGACCCAACTTGACATGCAGTTAAATAGCACAGAAGATGAAAGATTTTTCCTTCCCTTTAAATTAGAGACTTTTCAAAATACTAAGTTTTG
This sequence comes from Illadopsis cleaveri, assembly GCA_013399915.1. Classification (NCBI taxonomy): domain Eukaryota; kingdom Metazoa; phylum Chordata; class Aves; order Passeriformes; family Timaliidae; genus Illadopsis; species Illadopsis cleaveri. The sequence goes on along the minus strand of VXBB01010210.1, from coordinate 54,449 downwards.
TTTATGCAAGGCTAAGTAATTAATGACCTAACATCCCCTTCCCATCTCCTATCACCAAGATGCATCTGTTTCCCCCTGCAACATTTCCTGCAGGTGGATATGACTTTTCCTCAGCTCAGACCAGTGCACCTGACTTACTCGACCTCTTAATATTTACCGTTAATTAATGTTTAGAAGTTTTACAGAGGATGAATGAAACAGCACCTTGGAAATTGTTGCATTTGGGGTCAGAGTGACTGGAAGAGTGAGGCTTGGAATTGGTGTGGCTGGAAGACAGAGATCTCTTACTGAGCCCAAACCAGAGCTCCTGAGAGCAAAGCTGCCACGTGTGCCTCTCACAAGCACGGCTGGCCAAGCCTTCCAGTGACTATGCTGCAAGCTCACCTGGGCCACATATATCAAGATATGCTATTTCCACTCTCACTGTGTTGAGACTGAAGTGCCTGTGAACAAGCTCAATGGTGATAGCAGAGCATCTAAAAGCCACAAAACATCTCATTTTCCTCAACTAAATTTCAGGGCAGTCAAGTTGTAACTGCTGTCCCTGCCCCACGATTCCAAGCCCAACCTGTCACTACAGTTACAGCTGCAACAAGGCAGGCTGACTCAGCTCTGCTTTTGCCATGGTCTCGTTTCTGAAGGCATGTACTGAAAACTCTTCAAGATGAACAGGAATTTCCACCCTAATATGTGGAAGAACTTGTTCACTGTGCAGTGACCACACACTGGAAGAGACTGTCCAGAGACGTTGTGGAGTCTCCCTCATTGGAGATATCCCAGATCTGTCTGGATGCAATCCTCTGCTCTGTGCTCTGGGATGACCCTGCTTGAGCAGGAAGACAGGATCAGATGACTCCCTGTGCTCCCTTCCAGCCTGACTCATTCAGTGATTCTGTGATTTCTGCCCTCTAATTCCCTGGCAAAACCGCTACAATTTCTCTGTTGACACAAACTCCCCATGTGAAAATCTCCTGGTTTCATTTTTCCATGCTGTTCCCATGATCTGCATGAGAAGCTGCTACAGCCCTGTCCACTGAGCAGAGCAAGACAATATAAATTTATGAGATGCTGGGCTTTGGATGGATGCCAGGAAACGTTAGTGAAAAAATCCCATTTCAATACATCGTGAATAAACCTGGAGAATGGTGATGTCAAGTTTTAATTTCACTAGAAATCTTTTGTTGTTGTTGTTGACGACCAAACACAGCCCGTGCCAAGTTTCAAGGGCCATAAAAGTGTACATTTATGAGCCAGCCAGACACATACAGAGGCTGAGCCCACACACAGCTGCAAGCCACCCCAAAAAATCCAGCCGAGGATTTTTTGCAACATGCACTGGTGCAAATAAATAAATGCATGATCTGCAGGGAAACACGCTGGCAACTACTCTGCAGCAGAATGACCTCAGTGGAGAGAGTGGAAGCACTCGCCTCAGAAATTTGGAGAGATTGAGGGATTTCTGTTGATGCCTTGGGAAGGCTGACCTGAAACAGAGACTGGACAGAGCAAGAGAATAAAGTAGGGATTTATTGGAAGGCCTTTAGGGTACACCTTGGGCAGGACACGGCCTGACCAGGGCTAGACCCAAGGTGGACTGAGAATGGTCACAAAATGGAAAACCAGACACAAAGTCTTAAATTTTTATAAGTTTTGGTCCATTTGCATATTGGGGTTTAATTGTCCAATTACATCTTCAGGTTGTGAGCTCACATTCTTCTTGTTCCTCCCTTCAGTCCACCGTTGTTTGTGCTTTTGGGCCTGGAAGTTGTCCTTGTATGTTTTGTCTACCTACTCCGTGAAGAGAGCTCACCAGCACTTAATATGACGCTCAGGACTACACCCCTAGGCAGCACAGAATCTGAAAATTATGAAAGCTAAAACTTAAGGCATCAATATGAGGAAGGCGAGCCCTCAGCCCTGGCCAGTGACACAGCTGCTCCCACAGGTCTGGCCCCTCTCTGGCCATAACCCTGAGCTGTGAAGCCACTGGCACACACGGGGAACTCAGGCTGGGAGGAAATCCTCTGGAGCCACAGAGCAGCAACCTGAGCCCCTGGAGAAAGACAGCTGCACTGACCTACCTCACTGTCAACTTCTGCAACTCTACAAATAAATCAATGTGTTTACATAAATATACAAACTTCGGCTGCCTAAAGGAAAAAAGCACTTACACTCAGTCTGACATCCATTTCTTCATGATTACAGGTTGGGCCCAGTACCATCAGAAATATCATACACAAGCTGCTCATTTCAGGTTTTAATAGCCTTGTTTTTCAGCAGGCAAAATTAACTTCCCATCACCCCTCTTCATTCCCAACTGAAGAGTTCAGGATTTTTGTGGAGAGAGTGGGGAAAAAAACCACTACTGCTGCAATCTTAAAGCAAGGGTTTTACCAGCAAAACACAGTTTTATTGCTAGATGTGATCCCTGTGTTCATCAAAAAAACTGCAGCCTAAACTACTAGGGGAGGAAACATAGTTCTAGTATATAAGCAACTTAATGGATAAACATCCCAAAAATGGTCTTGGTAATGCTATGTCCAAATAGCAGGTGCATTTATTCAAACTTTCCAGCCTTTATTTTTATGTAACTAGAAAGGAACATATCCTCACTGCAGACTGCTGCAAAAATAAGACCTACCAACTCTCCACTAAAAATGTTAGGAGCTGAGTTTATAATTTCATTCTGTATATTTTTTAATTAGTTGCTTTAACTGTTATTTTATTTATAATTTATTTATTATCTTATTTTATCCTTTTTTAGAGTGAATAAACTATCTTTATATCAAGAACTCCTTCACACAATACTAGTTTTGTAAATACATTTTAAAATGTAAATATATTTTAAAAGTTTTACAAACACTGGAAATCCCACTGTAAGAGCCAACTGGCAGCAAAAGATAACCACCAGCTAATTGACAACACTCTTCAAAATCACTGGAGAGTGTACTCTTACAGTGTATATAAAGACAGAACTTTAGCAACATGCATAATTAAATTCTTGCATTTATCATCTAAACAGCACTAGAGTAATAGAAATACTCTGTCTGCTGTGACGACCTTTCAGATTGAATCCAACCATGAACCCAAAACTGCCAAGTGCACCACTAAGCCATGCCCCTAGACAGCAAAACACAGGGAAGAATTTACAAATTCAGCATTATTTTAGGCTCTGAATTTAGGTAGGGAAATTCCTTGAGCTGAGTGAGAACTATCCTAACACCCACCTTGCAGCCCCATTGGAATGTTGTGTTAATATCAGCAAATTAAAGTGCAACAACTGACAACAACTCAGTGACAGCTGGAATTTAGGATTAAATCTTCATCTAAATGGAGAAATAAACTCCAGAGAGGAAAGATGAAACATCCTGGTATCTCAAAATGCCAAAAGTCTGAAATTAAAATATTTAGGAGTACCATAGAAAAAGGATCTGTGTAAAATTCCAGGTGCTATAGCACTGCATTGAGAAAGCAGTAGAAGAAATAACCAAAAAAGAAATTAAAAAATACATGGAGTGGGGGGAAGAAAAAAGAGCATTTCTTAAATGCAAATGACCTTCTAACCAGGAGAGTTTTCTCTCCACAGGTTGTCTGTCAGGAACAGCCTTGAATCAGTGCAGAAGCCACACATCAGGGCCAGTGATGAAGCACTGGAATGAAGACGTACCTGCTCCCAGCCTGGGCACCAGGCTTGGAGGAGATTCCAGCACTGGCAGCAGAGCCAAGGGATGAAGCAAGGTGACCTGCAGGCACCAAAACAGCATGGAGAGAGAAAGGAGCACACCCTGTGCCTGAACCTCTGTGCTTGCAATTTAAAGAATGATTAAAGATGCCCAGTGTAGGACATGGCTCGTGACACACTGCGTGATCCCTGAGAGATGAACCTGCATGTCCTAGCACTAGCCTGGGAATTTAAACGTACAAAAAGAGTCTCTCCCCAAAAGGGAAAGATACAGAAGGATTTCAACCTTTGAAGGGACAGGAAGGAGGGAGAAAGGGAAAGAAAGAAGATAATTTCTCTTTCAGAGACTATTTAAGGAACTAATTTGTGACATGTGCACACACTTCCTCACCACAGGGCAAAACAAAGAAGTGGACATTGTGAAAAAGGATTTGCGTGAAGCACAAGTCATTGCACCCCAGGCAGGGTCCCCAACCACCAAGGCCACCCTCAGGACTGCTGTTGGTGCCAGCTGCACATGGAGCCCTGTCCTCCAGCAAGCCATGCACAAGCACTTCATCTCTTTTGTGTCTTTTCGTTCATTATTATGGTACCAGAGATCACTTCTGATTCAAATTCCAAAATGACAGGTTTTGTTTCATTAGGTGTCAACACCACATGACCAGAACTGCCTCTCTCAGAGGTCAATCCTTCCCAAATTGAGCACAGTCCCATTTGTAAGTCTGTGCGAGCAGCACTTTCAGTAGGCAGCCACTGTTAAGCAATCTCTTAAAAAAAAATACATTCTCAATTATTTTCATTGCAAAGAATGAAATTTTAACCAAAAGGTTTAACAAACCATGAAAAAAACAAAGGAAACAAACCCCCCAGAACTGCATGCTCTTGCTCTTGTTTAGAGCAAAATCCTCTCCAGTTGACATTTCTGAAATGCCTTTTTTTGTTTTCTCACTTCATCGGTAAAAGGGAAAATGAGCTGATATTTGCTATTTTTACCTTAACCACACTAGCACTGTTAGCAAACCATGCTCCATGCTCACCAAGCAGCATGAACTGCTGTGAACAATAAAGTCTGGCTTTGAAATTGTACCTTGAAGTCTCAAACCAACCTGCCAACAAGTCCAGAATATTTGCTCTAAATATAAAACACAAAGGTGCTCTGGGTTTTATAAAGACACAAGCAACCACCAAGAGTTAGACTAAATTAATGAGCATGTGTATTCCAATTCCAACAGACAGGACAGCACCCGTCTGGCTTCACTTAGGAACTTGTTATAATCCCTGCCTTATAAAAAGGTTTTTACACATATGAAACACTCATATACTAGTGAGACATAAAATCAGGATGTAATCAAACCTCCACAGTTTTATGTACAAATCCCTCAGGATTTCATGCTGCAAAACCAACCGTGAATAATTGCATCTATTTTCTAAATAAAGACCATGTGCTCTGGGGCACGAGTATACAAGTTTTCAAGAAATCTGCACAATATTTCTGGAGGTATTTCTACTTCAAATAAGCAATCCAGTTAAGCAGAGATAAACACACACACATTGGTGACCTTGTTTAAACAATGCAACAATCACTGTGATAAATCTGGTTGCCAAATCTAAATATAGACTTTTAGGAAAAAACAATAGAGTTTGAGTAGAAGAGGCCTTCTTCTATTTACTGTTTACCTAATTACCCAAATGAATGTGCAGTTTGGCCTCTCTCCCCTTTTGGAGCAGCGTGACCACTTTCTCTCTGGGAGCCAAGAGAGCTCTGGCTGTTACTGGAATCGCAGCGTGATCCGGCACATTTGATGCTCTAAATGCACTTGGTGCAATTTCAAAGCTTGTCTCACAGTTTGGGTATGTGCACACTCTGCTTCCCCCAGACAGCCCCATGCCTGACACAAGGCAGATAGGCACTGCAGCACTGAGTCACTGCTACAGAAAGAAGCTTTTTCAAAAATTTTTTTTTAAATTTTTTGTTCAAATGAAGGCATGGTAGAAGGAAGAAAAATCCCATTCAAAACCCACTTTAAAGTTTCCAACTTTGGGTGCCCAAGTAGGAAATGAGGGGAGGAGGGAGCACGGGGCAAAAGAGGAGGAGAAAATTCCTCTATTAAGGGTTGTATTTTTAGACTATTACTAATTTTGTTTTGTCACTGTGCTACAGAAGCTAGACCTGTGTGAATTAATGCAGCATTATCCTTTCTAATTTTTGCTCAGTCCAGGCTGCAGTCTTAACCTAATCTTCTTACATGGGACATGGCGGGGCATTTGTTCCCCCTCCCCTGCTGTAGCTCATAGCTTTCCACCAGATATTCCTGCCTGCAGCACACATGCAGTCATGTATTCCCTCTCTTCCCCAAGGCATGTAAAAAACAAGGATAATTCCCCCCTTTTGTGTTTGGAAACAAAAATCTATGTACTGAGGACACCAAACTTGAAATCCTGATTTGTTGTGAAGTACACCAAGATAATGGGATTTATAACCACAAAGTATGGGAAGGAACACCACTGAAATGCTTTTCCTTCTTGCTAAAAAATATATCTTAAAGCATCTTTGCCCTTCTTGATTTATGGATATTTATATGTCAAATTTTGCTGGGCAAGTTGAGGCTAGAGGAGACAAACTTGTGCCCTCTATTCCCTGCTCTATTTTAGTCCCTAACAATTATGCATACCATTTATTCTTATTGTTTCAAAGCAAGTTAGTTTTAACTTGTATTTTTTTAACAAGTTTCTGTCATTATTAGGGTTATTGTCAAACTATTTTTTTATTTCCTTTCTCCATGCTTGCACAGCACCGGCCCAACCCATTTGTGACTTCCCTCCCTAGATGCAAGTTGACACGCATAGATCAATTACACAGAAATACAATGACTTACAGTAAAGAAATCATTGGGGAAAAAACAAACATATGGACCTCAACTTATTTATAAATATTTTCAAAAAGGAGCCTGGAAACATCCCACCCCAGACGGCAGTGCACAAGGCAGAAGTGTTGAGGAGTGGCAAGGGAAGAGGCAGACAGACAAGGATTTTATTTTTTGTCTGATTAAAGTCTTGTTTTATTCTTTCCAGAAAAAACAAGAAAGGCCAGGAAATCCTCAGAATTTGGCATTCCCAACACCACCTCTTTAGATGAAAACAAGGTCCTGGCTTCCTGTTCCCTCCTCACTTCACAGCAAGTGAGGACAGAGCAGGACAATGCCAACGTCAGGAATGCTACAAACAGAGAAGCAGCCCTGTAATTCAACCCTGTGCCAAAATGGGGTTATTCTACTTCCATTTCATACTAATGCATCCAGGTTTTTAACTATGAAAACCCAGGTCAAGTTTTAGAGTCACTAAAGCTCCTCCTACACTTTCTCATCTCTGGACCAAAGATTAACTGGCCAAGCCTCCTGCAAAACAGTCTCTTCTCTGACCATCAGCAGCCAGAAGAATTTGGGAGTAGAGATGATTAAACAAGAAGGAACGATGAAAGGAAAAAATCCCAAAGCTCAGAACAATCCTCTCCCCAGTTGCAACCCTGATGTAGGGGAAAGGAGGGGACAGGGGACCCAGTTAGTGCTTCTCCTGCTCACACCACGCATGGAAAAGCAGGAAAGGTGATGGAACACACATAAAAGTCACCTTTCCAACCCATGCCTTAGGCTACAGCTTTGGAGCAGCTGTGCCCTCCTGCATCTCAGCCAGAGTGCCAGGCACAAACGGCTTTAGACTAAAAGGTGCTGGTGCTCAGGACTGACACACAATTTGAGAGCCGTGAGAAGCTGCTGTGGTTTCACCATCATGCAGCTGGCATGACGTCCAGCAGCAGGGGCCAAAACTCACCTCCCTGTACAAACACACATTTAGGGACAAATGAAACCAAACAAAATCAAGTTCTTCCTGTCTGAAAAGCTGTCAAGCATATCATGTCCTCCTTCTACCTTCTTGACTGTCTAGAAAACTGACATAAGAAAACTGATTGTTACTCTGCAATAAACTGTCGTAGAAGTAAAGAACCAGGGCAAATCTGAGTTTATCTTCTTAAACTACAAACCCCTCAAGGAATATAATTTGCTGCATTTAAACACAAAAAGCCAATCCCCAAGATAAGCCTTAACAAATTACCTTGAGAATTTAAAAGTCATGCTTTGGTTTGGGGGATTTTTCAGTGCATCTGTTAATGCATTTACCTGGCCTGTCAAACATACTTCTGAAGTTCTCACAGCAGATGAACACAGCAGCCAGAATAGAAAGTGGGCTTTCATTTCTTTTTCAAAGTGGGTTTGAATATTTAATTACTAAACTAGAAAGAAGTCTCAAGTCTCAGCTTGTATCATGTGACACTTCACTGAACTTACATGCACAAAGAGAATAGGTTTAGATCATATTGGGAAGAAATTCTTCCCTGTGAGGGTGGGGAGCCCTGGCACAGGGTGCCCAGAGAAGCTGTGGCTGCTCCATCCCTGGAAGTGCCCAAGGCCAGGTTGGACATGGCTTGGAGCACCCTGGCATAGTGGAAGGTGTCCTGCACATGGCAGGGGGGTGGAACGAGATAAGCCTTAAGGTCCTTCCAACCCAAACCTTCTGGGATTCTATGATAAATTTATTTACCAGACACAGCAACATCACCGTGGGAGGCTGCACATCTGCCATCTAACTTTTGGATTCAGACTCTCACAGATGAGCAATAAATTACTGATACCAAAGTGCTTGAAAAGAGCTGATGATACTACAGTTTACTGTCCTACAGTAAATACCCAGTTGCTTTTACATTGAAAAAAAATTTAGTTGTTGATATCGAATATAACACTGATTCAGTCTTTAGATATAAAGAGTTATCTTGACAAACTCTTTTGAGTCTGCATTTCAAGTCATTCCTGTCTGGATCCCTAAAAATTAGATGCAGGCTGTATTTCTGATGCACAGAAGGCATGAGCTCCTTTTTCTCTATTTTTTTATTTTCTTTGTTCCCCATCATCCACAGATGATGTTCCCCAAGCAAGTGAGAAGTGGAATGCTCTGTTCCCAGAGCCAACACCATGAGTCACTGTGTGCTCACAAGTCAGGGTACAAGATCTCCCAACACCTTCCCCCCCAAATCCCAACCACTCTCCAAACTTTCATTGTGCCTAAATTAAACAGCTTTTGTTATCAAGTGAACAAAAATTCACATTTCCTGCCAAGCCACAAAACCACATTTAAATGGTAAAATGTACACCCAATTAAGCATTTCTTAGTGGTTTAGGTGGAAATTCAGGTATGCAGGGAATGACTTTGCAAAGATGCAATGGTCATCTTGACAGAAGAAGGGTAACTAAGCCTGTGAAATCCAGAGAGAATCAACCACTCAACATTTACTGGCTCTCAGAAGTACAGGCAAAGGCCAGCAAATCCAAAACTCACTGCTCCCACTGGGCTCCTGTATCCTGCAGAAGCTCTAGCTATGAGCTAACCTTGTGGGAGCACTTTGTTGTTCTGAGCTGTTTAAAACCTTCCACTTGGGTGCTTTGGTTTTACAATTCCACAGTTTCAAGCAGCTCATCAAAGGAACCTGTAAGCAAAGGTGGGAGGACACAAAATACTTCTTAAACTGGCTTTGTTAACAAATCAGTCTGCAGTGGAATTTGAAGTCTGCAAGAAGTTTTCCAGAAATAGTGCATGATTTATGCAGAGATGATTGAACATCAATTTCTTATTCATAATCTTTGTCACATTCACTGGGAAAAAAAGTTGGGTTTATTTCTATCTTTCATTCTTCTACTCTACTGGATTCTTTCAGTCACTTTTCCCACTTACTCTTCTCTGCTCTTCCCATGCAACAAATTATCAAACACAGCCAATAAACAGATTAAATCCACAAGCTTGCCAGTTGTAGTCACTGTACTTTTCACAGCTGAATAGTCCATATCCATCCAATTCCCATTTACAGGGATTGATCACTGAATTGAACAGGAGAGTTCATCCACCTGCACCTCTGCTTTCAGCTGATTTTTGAAAGTCCTTATAATCACAACTCTAGAATATCAAATGAATCACAGCTGAATAGATTCAATACTGCAAAAATTTCTATTCCAACACCAACTTACATTTTCTCTTTTTAAAGCTGGCAGTGAAAGCATATTAAAATAGAAGCTGCAGCTCTTTTATCATTAAGACCTCTAAATTTTGTACTAGATAGATATTAAGGGAAATTCTGAATGAACCAGAAGGTGGCAATTTCTAGGTAATCCCACCAAAGCCAGAAAAAGGCAGGGGGAAGGGAAATCACTGCTCTCACATTCTTTTCCTATTATTTAATGCAATGCAATTAAATGCAAGGGTTCCTTGTAAAACAACTGAAGCCAATCACCACAAACTACACTACAGGGAAAATTAGGCAGAATTTATGCAGCAATATAGAAGAGAATAGTGACAGACAACACAATGTCTCACTAAAGGATGAATAAATGTGCATTTAAAGCTCAGAAACTGAGAGCCAGAAATAAGAGGGGAAACAAGACAGAGAGAGGAAGGGCAAAGGAAGAGAAGGAAGAAGCATGTGCTCATTATCTCAAGAGCTTAACTCCAGAGATTCCAGAAGGAGTAAAGAAGCAGCAAAGATTCCAGTGCAGCAGCTTCTGACACAGACAGGTCTAATGCTGCCATTACCTCGCCATACACATTTGATGATCGATGTGGAGCTCTGGAAATCTGACAGGTAGAAAGCTGCAATTTAGCAAGAATAGTTATTTAAAGCACTTACTCAGGAAAAAGCTGAATTTAGCTCAAGGAAGAGGCAGCTGCCTGTGATTGCCCCAGAAAGTACCTGGCCATGGCAAAAGTTTCATACAGGGAATTTTAAGACTTTAACATCTACAGACACAATCAGGAAATTAATGTTGGTATTTTTTATGACTAGCCTAATTATAACTTTCAGCCCCAGAGGTGCTTTCAGTATCCACAAAACTCAGTTTAAATTCACTCTTCCTATTACCTATGCTATCATCCAATTTGTTATCTCCTCCTAGGCCCTACTAAAACTGAAACTGGAAACCTCATTTTCAAAACAGTCATTCTCTTACTGTTACCTGATAACAAGCCTCAGGATTACAAATTTAATCACAATTATAACTGAATACACTGACAAGTGAACACAAATACTTCCACTGTTTACACCAGCAGCAATAATTAGTGTTTTGTCATGTCAGAAAGCGACTGTAGATTTACCTCCACAAGAAAAGTGACTGGAACAATACAAGTAGCAGTCTCTTACTGAAGAGAAGATACAGAGATACAAGAACAGGAAAAAGGTTACTTTTAATATAAGGTACCTTCAGAGACAATACAATTTATTGCCAAAGTGATTTATTATTAATCCAACTTTTTTTTTAGAGGCTAGAATGTTGTCATTATTAAAAAAAAAAAAAAAAGGAAAAATACATCTTAAGTTCCCAGAAAACAGAAATAGTAACTTACTAAGATTTTTTTACTTTACATGGTACAATTTCCTCTCCCTCCTGCAATTATCTGTCTGCAGAGGAAATAGCACACAACGTTCTGTGCCTAGCTAGGAGATTCATAAGAACAATGAATATACAAGGTAATACCATGTTAGTTTAAAACAGATTCTTTTCTTTCTTGTTTTGTTATTGTTTGCTTTTAAAGAATATTAAAAGCCTTTCTGCAGACAGGATTCTGATGGCTCCATGACAGAAGAATGCAGCACTGCTAAATGCAAAACAGATTTAGAATATTGCTGACACCTGTGCTGCAAGACTGTCACTAAACGAGATGCTTTTCTGAGTAAACATGCTCTGTAACATCTTCACTTGAACAGGAGCATAAATGTCACTGCACTCAGGTGATGAAATCCCTACTGAAACTCCCTTAGCCATGGGTCCTGCCATGACAGCTCAGGGGCTACTACCCTTAAAAGCCATGCTGCTCTATATAAAGGTAAAAGTCCCTGATTTGTCATCCTCAGCACTCTCAGACAGAAGATATTCCTGATGCTTAAATAAAATTACCCAAGATCCCTGTTACTACCATTATTTGCCTGCCAACAGACACACACATAAAGATGGTGTAACCATTAAGGCTGTTACTTTTCTGCTATTTGAGAGCTTTGATGTGACAACTTGAAAGTTCATTTAACAGCTTCTTACATCCACTGCCACCCTGCAGAACCTCCAGGTGGTATGGCAGCATCAGCTGTGGTGATGCAGCTGAAATAAGGGGTGGCATAGTTAGAAAACAAAGGATACTGCTTAGCTAGGTACTTCTCAGTAAGTTTTTGCCACTTTGCTGTTCTTTAATGCATTGAGTTTTCCACTCAGTTTGTATTTTTATATAAGACAAACAATAATGTTCAAGAACAACCAGTTTCAGATGACTTAAAAGTCTGTTCAGCTAGGGCATGGTTCAAGCTTATTTCACTTTACCCCAAATCGAAACAGTGGTTTGCATTTTCTCTGCAGTTGTACACCAGCAGACAGGCAAATTAAGGAGTATTTAAAAGTAGCAGGGATCTCAGGAGAGGAGAGAGAAATCCAGCAGCATTTGTTAGGCTGGCAAAATGCCATTTGCCAATTTTGACCATGACTTTATAACCTTTTTGCTTTAAATGAAGATCAAAACCTTAGGATGTTCAGTTTCACCACCACTTCATGAAGTGCTCACAAGTTCTCCACCATAACTAATCTTAAACATATTTATACATTAATAGGAGTCATTAAAAATATTTCATTATATGAAAATATTACATTATAAAGGGGTCATAAAAAAACCCTACTGTCTCAAAGTATGTGGAATATAAATCCTGCTGAAATAGTATCTGACCACATCTGTTCTTATACAAAAGTGACCACTTAGAAGTCCCTTTTAAAGTCTGATATTTCATGTAGTTCATTAATCCTGAAATCTCTGAAAGCTGCTGTAAGTTGCTGGTGACTAATCAAATGCATAAATTTGGACCACACAAACCCATGATCACTTTCAGATCTCCTTCAAGTAAATCTCTCCCTAACAACTAAGAATGGAAGAAAATACTATTTTTTAATGACATAAGAAGTGCTAAATAAAGAAGAATGGTCACTAGACAAGACTCTACTTAGTAAAGACAAAATCAGTGTCTTTTGCAGCAGACTTTCTGCCAAAATTACATGTGACAACACAGAATAAGGTGTAGATCTGCATTTTTGCTGCTCCCCATACCATAAACACTGGGAAATAAATACTGTGAGTTCCTCTGTGCTTTTTTGTAACGTTTCCTTCCTGTGCCATTTCTTTTTCCATCTGACTGCTAATTTCAGATGGAAATCCATGGACTGGTATGGAGAGCTGGGCAGCAGACTGGGATTACAGAACTGAGGTGCCAGTACTCAACACCCTGCAAATGCAGAAACCAGACTGGCTTCAAGCACGTGCTTTCCCTGGGGCAGAATGAGTGCCTGTATTTACACACCCTACCCAAGTGCTTTTTCAATGGGTACACTTGTTCCAGGATCACATTCCCTTCACCTCATTCTCCCAGCATCCTCAACTTCCTAACATCCTGCAGGCACTTAAAAAACTCATTTAACACACCTCCCCACGGTGTAAACAGTGAGATTTAAGGGAAAAAAAACAAAACAACACAGCTCTCCAGGGGTTCTGAAATGATGCTGAAAGTTCTCAAAGCCAAGGCTATTTACATGTTGCCCTTTTGGCTGTGTTTCCCTCAACAAAGAATTGTGCTTTCAAACATTGATGGACTAAAACTTCTCTGAAGAAATGTACTCAAGGTATGTAAACAAAGTAAATGTGTGCTCTAGTCACTTAATACCTGCTAGACTTGCCTATAAAAACCCTCTCTATGTTAATTCTCAGACTGGCTTTTTCTTTAAGTGAAATTTCAACTAGAATAATTCCATTCTCCTTATCCCTGAAGCAAGTAAAAGGGACCTAGAAGAGATCTGGAGAGGGACTTTTGACAAGGGCATGTAGTGACAGGACAAGGGGGAATGGCTTCACACTGACAGAGGACAGGGTCAGATCAGATATTGGGAAGAAATTCTGCCCTGTGAGAGTGGCGAGGCCTTGGCACAGGTTTTCCAGAGAAGCTGTGGCTGCCCCATCCCCAGAAGTGTTCAAGGTCAAGTTGGAGGGGACTTGGAGCAACCTGGGACAGTGGAAGATGTCCCTGCCCGTGGCAGGGAGGTTGGAATGAGATGATCTTTAAGGTCCCTTCCAACCAAACCATTCCATGGTTCTGTGACATTTATTTTTACTCAGCTTCTTTTTGTAAAGACTGCTTAATTTACCCAAAGTCCCAAGCTATTTATAGAGATCAAGGAGATCTCTTCTACAGTTTCCTGTATTTGTCACACCACATCTGTCACAATGCAATGCAAGGAGATTACTCTGTTTCAAGTCATATCTCCATTTTCCTTAAAGGCAGAAAGTCATGGATTCTGAGAAGTCCTGAGTGAGTAGGGAGAGACGAGTAAGTCTGGGCTAGAAGGGAATAGCATTTGCCAACAAGATCTCCTTCCCAGCAAAGGGCAACACAATACTTAGCACATCCAGTCCCTAACTTCTACACTAGAGAAGTGCTTGTGCCTACACTGCCCCCTCCATGCTCCCAGTTGCAGCCCTGGGAGAGATGGGCAGCAGCCAACAACTCACACAAAAGTCCTAATTTCCAAGAACAGTTTTTCATTAAAATTCACACACTGATAAAATTGGCACTTGGATAAACTTTACCACATGTGGCTCAGGTTGTGTCCTCCTATCCTTATCCCAGCCTGGAGCAAAGAAGTCGTCCTGCTTTGGGAGGGCTGTTTCAGTCTGATAACACCTAATCAGTCCTAATAAGTCAGAGTCATTGAAGAGCCTTCTGCCCTATTAAACAGTCATTCCCTCTGATATGGCACTGCAGAAATTGTTTCCTGGTGAGGCGGTTTGGGATGTCTGCTTCACAGAATGGCAGCATGAAAAAAGGTGCTTACACCAGAAATCACAAGGCTAATAAAATCAATTCTTGACATTTGAGACAGCCTCTTAAAAACAGTCACTGGGTATGCATATAATCACACTCCATAATTACACTAATTTGCACAATTAAGAGCTGGATAAACACCATAAATTTAAATGAAAAACCCCAGGCACAAGCTGGTGCTGCCACTAGAATATTTTAGAATCCAAAATATCCAGCACTGCTGATGACAATTTCTGTAACCACGCAACATGAGAGCACCTTACTGAAATCCAGAGAGACACTTGCCACCAAATCAAAAGAATAGGAACAAAGCAATTAAATAGTTTCTTCTACAGCACATCAGCATTGTTTTCTTCTCAACCTCATCTTTTGGTGCAGTCACAACTCATCCAGCAGTTTAAATGCTCCTTGAAATGCCTGTCTCCTGCAAACTCCCCACTCCCTCCAAAACTTCCAAATCAGACAGACTG
The DNA here is from genome assembly GCA_013399915.1 of Illadopsis cleaveri. Lineage (NCBI taxonomy): Eukaryota > Metazoa > Chordata > Aves > Passeriformes > Timaliidae > Illadopsis > Illadopsis cleaveri. Next base: position 39,355 of record VXBB01010210.1, on the reverse strand, counting down.
CTGCTGTTACAGAGCAGAAATCCCAGGGCAGGCTAAGAAACAGACTTTAAACACACATTCACCTGGATAACCATCTTCTCCACAGACAAAGGTTTTGGCATTTCCAGGCTGCCATCTCACACTGGAGATGAAAGATGAAAACAACAACAATACCCACCAGCTCTCTGCCCGCTACCACATTTCTCCTCCCAGGCCCCTAAACCCTTACTGAGCAGTTACCTTTCCCATCAGACAAGATGTTTCCCGTACTCACCACTCCATGTCTTTGCCTGCATCAGCATCTTCCTCATCAGGCTTGCCATACTGGAATTTTTCCCCGTGTTGCCTAAACCTGCTCAGGGCCAAACCAGGTGGAAGAGGTAAAAAAAAGACACCTGCATGTTCTCTCTGCCAGCGGCGTGGCTTTTCCTGCAGAGACTGTGCAGCAACTGGAGGAGCAGGGCTGAGCACACACACACACACAGAGGGACACACACGCGTGCATGCACACGCACAGGAAGCCTGGAACTGAATCACTATTAAAGGGACTCACTTCCTTCTTCATGCTCCAGTATCTCGGCTGTAAACAGGCACTGCACATTCGCTGGGTGAAGCCGAAAAGTCCAGCAGTGAAGGACAAAAGAAGGGAGTGGCTCCAGCAAGGAATAACTATTTTAAATACACAAACATCTTCCCATCAGATTAAAACTAGCTTTTAAATTAGGCAGATTCTGAAGCCATTGTTGTGACAGGGGAACTCAAGACAAACAGGAGACGCTGCTTCCTCCTCTGGAGAGGTCTCCTGTATTTCCAGTATGAAGTGTCACATAAGCATTCCAAATGCCTGGTCAAAAAGTGTTCATGAAAAGAGTTCCAGTCACTCCAGGGACAGAAAGCAAAGAAGGGGGAGGCAGATGCAGAAACAAGCCTCCAGAAGAGGTACCAACAGCTACAGCTGCTGCACCTTGCAGTGCAGCAGCAATGGAGGAGCAGAGGAGGGATGCTGAGCTTGTGTACAGGTCAGAGCACATGGCTTTGGCTACCAGCCTGCCCCACAAGCCAGCCCCCAGCTCTCCAGGAATAAGGTCAGCCTGGTAGAAATAAGTGTGTACGCAGGGATTTGGCAGGAGTCAAATCCATCCTCCCCAACAGTGTTTCAAGCACAGCCTGCTTGTATTCTGGGAGATCTCCACCACACAAAGCCTCAGGCTCCTTCAGCTGCCAATGGCTCTCCCCCACCATTCTGTGGCATTTCCCTCACAGCAGCTCCACCTGTGAGCAAACAGAGCACACCACCAGCATGCACCAAAACTTTTTGCACAGATCCATAGGGCTCTAACATTTGCTCCAGTGCTGACAAAAAAAAGTTCTGTTGATGGAGAAGAGAGCACACAGTTCAAGTTCTACTGACCCAAAATGCTCCAAAGGAAGATGATGATTTCTTTTGACAACCCCACTGGCCCCCCAGCAGATCCATGCACTTGGAAGGTGGGATGAGCAAGAGCAAGCAGAGCCCACGAGAGAGACAGCAGCAGCCACTCGTGTCCAGCTGCGCTCACAGGCACCCTGATGCAGACTGTAACAAGCTGGGGGGTTCTGGACAGGGTCCTACCTGGTGTGTGAAGGGAGAGACACACACACAGACTGTGCCCATTTGCTCTGGCCAGCAGCAGCTCTCCAAACCTGCATGTCTGCTGCCATCAAGGAAGCCTGGCACATCCAAGCATCCTTGGAAGGAAAGAGGAGGGAGGATGGACAAGGCAGTCCTGGTCCATCCCTAAGGGTCAGCCAAGCAGTGACCTTTCTCACTTGGCTGGGACACAGACATAGCAGCCCTTCTGCTCACAGTAATCCAGTGCTTGGGAAATGCCACTCCAAAGGGGAACTTCCCCCAACCACCTGGGGTGGGAAAGGCTTTGCAGCACTAGAGACTTCCTGTCTCTGAAAGCACACCAGAGTTATAGCAGTTCTTGGTCTGGAGCCTTCATCAGGCAGTGTCTTCACTGATAACACCAATAAAATAGTGTCTGACCGTGTGGTTTCTCAAGCCAAGCCACACTGTGGCTGGTACAAAAGGCTGAGGGAAGAGAAAGCTGGGAGCTGGGCAATCCTCAGCCCCATGATGAGAAGTGCCTGTCTGAAAGATCTGCCATCCTATGTGTTTTCAGATGTGCTTTTCATTTGTCTTTATCTCAAAGACCACTTATCTCATAAAAGGCCTTCTTAACATCTAAACTAAAACATTGAGAGATCTGCAACTATTCAAAGACCCTTTTTATTACCATCTTGCAAAGCTGGCTACTGAAGACCCCTGTTTTTCTTACTCTCTTAATAAGGCAACAGCAGATTCTTCTCCCCTCCTCTTTTCACCCTGTCTTTCAAGAAATTAAATTCTTATAAAAGTAAAGCAATTAAATTGCTGCTATTCCTTAAGGTTAACTGCAAGATCAAGGGGTTGGACTCAAAAAAGAAACAGTGCTGCTCTCAAAACCAGATAATTCACATGAATCTTTCCAGGTACAGTGGAAAAGTTTCACAACAACCCTCCACATAAAAGAAGCCCAGCTGCAGAGAGGCAAGGGAGCACAGGGCAAGCAGTGTGAAAGCCCAGTGGCCTTTTGCTGAAGGGCTCCTTCTCCTCATTCCACCGTCCAAGCCTGAAAAGCAACACTTCATTATGGAAGAACTGCACACAGTTTCAAACCTTCATTTCCATTTCAGCAGGAAAAACTCACTAGCACATAAGAGTTGGACTGAGCAAATATCTCTCTGCCTTTGTTCCCCTTCACTCGACCAGGTTTGGGTTGGAAAGGACCTTAAAGACCATCCCATTCCAACCCTCTGCCATGGGCAGGGACACTTTCCACTAGATCAGGTTGCTCCAACCTGGCCTTGAACACTTTCAGGGATGGGGCAGCCACAGCTTCTCTGGGCACCTTGTGCCAGGGCCTCACCACCCCCACAGGGAAGAATTTTTTCCCAATATCCCATCTAACCCTGCCCTGTGTCAGCCATTCCCCCTTGTCCTGTCACTGCATGCCTTTGTAAAAATTCCCTTGCAGCTCTCTTGAAGACCCTTCAGGTATCAGCAGGTGCTGTAAAATCACCCTGGAACCTTTTCTACTCTAGCCTGTACAACCCCAACTCTGCCAGCCTTTCTTCACAGCAGAGGTGCTCCAGTCTTTTCTTCTGAAGATTATTTTCATGGCCCTTCTCTAGACTTGCACCAACAGGTTCTCATCCTTCTTATGAGGGAGAGGTTGGTATATAGTCCAACATGCCAGCTAACTGCCTCACTACATATTTTTATGTACGCATCTACCAAAAGACATTCAGAATTTAATTCTTCAAGTGTAATGAAATCACTGCTACAGTAGAAAACATAAATCATTTCTTTAATACCCATCAGCCAAAGTAGGCTTCACATTAACGCCATCATCTCTGCCAAGAACCAAAACAATTGCCACATGAATATTAATAGGGTTCGTTGGCAGGGTAATGTGATTATCACAGGGAATCTCAGGAGATACTGCAGGACACTCCAGATTTGCACCAATGTACAGAGCAACTACTTTAGGCAGCAGAGGCTCCTCAGCCTGGTTATGGAGGGGTTCCATGTAGTAAAAATAAAAAACCCTGGGATGAGATTGCTTGGGAGCAAAGGAGAGAAAACATTGCTGCTCCCTGAAGCAGCACTCTTAGGAATCAAAGCCCTTCATGCTTCAGAAAGGAAAATGTGATTGCAGGTCAGCAGCCTCTCACACCCTCATAAGGAGAAGAAAAATGGTCTTGAATTTGTGATCCATTTAAGGTCACATAGAAAGATGAGTTTGGTCAGTTAACCCCTTGAAGAGCTTTTCTGGGATAGACCAACACTAACATAAGAGATGGCAATAAGGAGAATGGAGAGCAGCACACAGTCCTCTGACCAGCAAAGCTGCGCTCAAACTCTTCCACTCACTTCCACTTTCAACACCACTTCCCCAGTGTTTGGGGCATTCACCTGTTAAACACCAACTGAACAGAATGTTCTACACTTCACTGCTGAAAAGTCAATTACAGCTCCTCACCTGTTCCAGAAGCACCAGGAATCATGCAATTTCCTGAGCTGAGCCCAGCCCTTCTTGGCAGCCAAGGCTTTCAAATAATCTTCAAAGATTTAAACTTTAGACTAAAGCTTCACCAGCAGCACTTTAAACCTGTGCATCTCCCCTTTGCTTCCCATGTGATTACAGAAAGTTCTAATAAAAGCTGGTTCCAAACAGAAATATCAGACCAAACATATTTTTGATATTACATATAAAAACAGCAATTGGAATTTTTGTTTCAATTACAAATATACTCAAAACCAGAAAAATTATCACCTTGGGTAGACAGAGCCCCAGGGTATATTTGAAGGTTGGGATCTCAAATTTATGATAGATGATTCTGGACCATGACAAAGAGGGTGTTGCAATTTCAGGTCACATTTGCACTAAGGATTCACCAGCTCCTCTAATTTTACAGGCTTTACCAAAAAGGAAGGACATCCTCTCCCCACCCTCAGACACTGCTCCTTCAACAGACTCTTCAAAAAGAAAAGAAAAAAAAAAAAAAAAAAAAAAAAAAACAAAAAAGAAAAAGAAAAAGAAAANTCCTTCAAAAGAAACTTCAAAAAAAAAAAAAAAAAAAAAAAAAAAAAAACAAAAACCAACAAGCTGACACCCAGCACAGCGACCTGATGTTTTCCATGCATTTGCCCTCCATTTGATAAGCACAGAAATGCCTTCTGCTGGGCGTTTTCCCTGTTAACCTTCCTGAGCAAAAACATTAATGCTCGGAAGAAAACAGAACCTAATGCAGTAGGTAATGATACTAAATATAAGCAGTGAGTCAAATGGCTTTGTTTCTCAGGCATGCAGCTCAACAAGTTGTTTCAGGACAGCAAAAATACAGTCCCTGTGCAGACCCTAAAGCAGCGATCATTCCTGGGCTTTATGGGTTTTTTGCGGTTAAGCAGAATGTATTCTTAGAAATAGAGCTTCACAGAACTCTGTGAAACAGATGCAGTTCAGCAATTTTTTTACAGCAGCTACTACTATTAAAAACCCTCATCACCAGCGACCATCTAACAAAACATTCTTACAACTGGCCTAAGAAAAATGAGGGACAGAAGAAAGCACACAGGACAGGGAGTATCCAGGGCACCGCTGAGATTTGTTTCAGATTGCTCCTGCCAACAAAAGCACAGGATCATAGCATGAACTGTTCAGGCAGGACAGAATACGCTGGCTTGGGTGGTCACGCAAAGAATGAATCTGCTCCCCAACTCCTCCAGCTCCAGCAGAAAGGCAGGATAAGTCCAGAGTGTCCAACTGCCCTTGGAAGCCAAGTCTCAAGGCTGGCAAAGCAACAGAAAGGCAGCAGGACATGCTTCCCACTAGGCAAGGGACAGTGGGAGGCTGCTTTTGGAACAGAAAAATACACACTTGTTAAAAAGAAGAGATTAAATATCTAATGGACAAGTCAATGGAGGAAATCAATGATGCATTAATAGCTTCGATCATTCTTAAAATATTTGCACGATCTGCATTCAAATACTCTCTTTGGAAAAAATCAACAAAACAAAAAAAACCCCCAAACCACAGATCAAAGTATTATTTAAAAATTAGTAAGTTATTTATTTAATGTCTACCTCTACAGATACTCACCAACTCCCTACCTCCCATCCCCACAAATTGTGTCCAATCTGGAAAAAGCCATCTAATTGAAAAATTCCATGTTTTAAGCATCTCCAATACCACGTCTCTCTCTGCATATCAACTAGGAATTAAGAAAGGCAAGGAGAAGAGCACTGAGACTACATGGGAGATCACTATAAATTTGTCTCCTGAGACAGTCTTTATTTGGGAGCAGAAGTATATTTATTTACTATGTTTAAATGCCAAAGGCAATTCCATCTCTCTGTTTTGCTTAAGCAAAATTTAAAACAGAGCGAAAATTATCAGTAACTGCAAGCAGCACTAACACTGCTGGGACTGATAGAACAATCAGGCTTTATGGGCCATAGAGAGCAAGGGCAGGGGGTGTGGGGAGAACCACATACCCTTCCAGAAATGTTCTAATAAAATGACATATTGTCTTCTTGAATCCAAGACATCAAAACCACATGTCTCTAGTAACTCTTGATAGGACAAAAAAACACTGTAAAGAAGTCACAAACATGGAGTCATCCTTTTTTGCAGCACAAATTCTCTAAAATGCAGCTCATTACTCTGTCCAAGTCTCTGCAAAAATCCAAACTTCCCAGCAGCTGCTCTGCAAGTTCTCAGTACAGGGCTGAGGTTCACCCACCCCTCAACAGTAACATTCACCTTGGCTGTGGATGTCTGAACACATGGTACAGTCCTCACCAAGGTTTCCAAGAGTTGTGTCATCTCAACTTTTTCAAACCTCAGACTCCTTCCTTGAGTCAGGTGTTCCCTTCTTCCCCAACAATGTTTACCCACTGAAAGAAGTCCCCTTCCCCCTGCAGCTTCTCTTACCTGTGTTTGCACAATTCATAGTGAAAAAGAAGAGAAGGAGCAAGGAGGACAGGGAGATAAGGTCCGGTCCTTTCACAGAGGGATATGGAGGGTACAGAGGGGGTCTCACGTCCTTAGGTGGGAAGGCACCTTAAAGCTCATCTCATTCCACCCTCCTGCCATGGGTGGAACTCCTTCCACTAGATCAGGTGACTCCAAGCCCCATCCAGCCTGGCCTTGGACACTTCCAGGAATGGGGCAGCCACAGCTTCTCTGGGCATCCTGTGCCAGGGCTTACCCACCCTCACAGGGAAGAATTTCTTCCTAATACACAATTTAAATCTACCCTTCCTCAGCATGAAGCCATTCTCTCTTATCCTATCAGCAGGTACAGGTGGTGGCAGAACAAGATAGGCAGTCCATGACTGCCTGCAATTGTTCTCAAAACCTGCAAGGATAAGCCAAAAAATTCCCCCAAAATATGAGCTATACACAGTGACGAGAACTTTCACCTCTTACACAACATTCTTGATGTATAAATTAAGTTTGTTGGAGTTCATACAATATTTTAAAGCACACTCCAAAAAAAAAAAAAAAGTGAAGTTTCAATTTCTGTTAAAGGGTTTTGATAAGGAAGAATTTGTAGATTGTTCTGTCTTCTCCCACTGCTCTCCCTCCCTTGGGACACAGGCAGTTTTCTACATAAGCGTGCAAGGAAAGACATACTGAAGACTGCTTTTGAGCTGCAATTTGAGCCAGACCAAACAAAAAAAAAAGGTGGGGGGTAAGACAAAAAGAAGAAGGAAAAAAAAAGACAAAAAGCTAAATTCAGAAGATAGGAAATCTGAACTGAAAGATGAAAAAGAACTGCACAAATGATGCCATTGCCAGTAAGGGGTAAAGCCTTTGCGGCTGAGACACAGCATCGAGTGCCAGGCTGGCAGATCTCAGCCACAAGGAGCTTTCAGCAGCCTAATTGCCTCCCTTAACTGTTGAGTGAATAACTCAGCATCCAGACAAACAGGAAAATCATTGGAAATTGAACAAGAGACAGCCAGTGGCTCATTCTGCAGGTTAATGTGCTTTTAAATGAAATGAACTATAAAGAGATTACAGCTTCCTAATCAAACCACACGTTTTAAAGATGAAAGGGAAGGAAAAAAGGGGAAGTCAGGGAGACTGAGGATGGGAAGCTAAAATAAGATGAGGTATCTACAATAGATTAAACTGGGCAAAACCAGAAGAAATATGCACTTGGGTTAGTCTCTATGTACTCCCCTGAGTCCTCACACAGGACTTTGCAGGCCTTCACCCAGTGTGAGCAAAGCTGAGAATGCACCTGGCATTTCTCTAGAAAAATAATTCTGGGCTGCATATCAGAGACAAGTGCATTTCTCTAACCCTGTGTTCAGCACAAGGAGGAAATGCTGTTTGCATCTGCACAACATCCATCTCACTTCTGATCACTGTTACCACAGCACCGCTCGCAGTGCTTGCCAGCAACTCTGCTGGAAGGTGAGATAAATTATTTTCTTGTCAGCACCAGTGGAAAGAATAACACATCAGATCTCAGCCTCCCCTGCACCTCTTGTTTTAGAGGAGGATTTCTAGCCAAATGATGCTAAAAAGACAAAAGAACAAGTGTCTCCTCACACAGTTTACTTGGTGATGCACCACAGAAAGAGTACGTAATTCATTAGTATGCTAATAAATTTCCAATTTTATTGTACGATACTGCCAAGTTAAAATAACAAAATACTGCTATTACTCTGTTAGTGAACTATCTTATCTTTGTAAGTAACAGAACATACAATTAACTGACAGTAATTGCAGCTTTGGCTACTCTGCAAGGTACAAGAGACTCAAAGGTACACATTTCCCTCATTCTCAATCACCCCCTGGTGATATAAAATTTATTCATTGCAGCTCTATTGATAATTCTTGAAGTCTGAAATACGTTTATTGCAGGTGCCAATACGATAAGAGAAGGATGCAGATATTAATATTTAACTAAAGGTTGTCTTTACCAAGAAGGCCAGCCAACCAAAACGACCACTTTAAAAACAAACAAACAAAAAAACAACTCACCACCTTTCTCTGAGACAGTTAGAGGTCATACTGCTTTCAGTGGGAGGTGATACTGCTTTAGGAATATTATGAAACATTATGAAACCACTCCAGCACAAAATAAACAGAACCAACTGTTCTGTCTGTGGACTAGTGGGAGAGGACAGTGCAGAGCCACCCTCCACCTGGAGTGATCCTCCCAGCAGGATTTTATAATCTTAGAGGCCACACTGCTGAGGTCCTGCTCGATAACAGCAAAAGAAATTGGTTGGTCTCTTCATTTCTCCTCCTGGAATCTCCCTTTTCCCCCACCACAGACCAGACATACTTAATGGCTGTGACTGCATACAAGGTCATACTTTTGCTGTTGGCAGACAGCTGCCAGAAACCTACTCTTAATCCCTAAACTTGGGCATGTCAGTAAGGAAAACAGAAGAGTTCAAAACCACAGGATAATCTTGTAATTTGCTCTCTGAAATAACCCTAAAAGCCCACTGCAATCCACGTGCAAAGGAATGTGCTTTCCCTCACAAAACCTCAAACGAGCATTTCAGTCCCATGTCATCATGGGAATCAGAACTGCCCCTTTTGATAACTCATGGATTTCCACGTTGGCTGTGTGAAAGCCTGAACAGGCAGACTAGTGAAGCAATTGTTTTTCCTTTAGCAGAACAGAAAGGCAGTTGTTGTCAATTGTTTTGCACAACTCTTCCTCATGGCCCTTGTATTTTAGACTCAATGAGAGCAAAAAAAAAGCTACAAGAATCAGCAGCCCAAAAAAGCAAATCAAATCTTCACAACAAATTCCAGGTGTGTTGCTAAATGGTACTTTGTGAATTTTCCCTCCTATGTGCTGGTAATCCTGGGCTTTGTTTGAACTACAGTTACAGGCTACCAAGCAGGAAAAAAAATCTACCGACCTTCATGCCTTTCCTTGTTTTCAAACATTCGTCTGGAGATGAGGAAAGCATGAAGCAGCATTTATGAGATGCCAATTTTACTGTAGAAATCAGGAATACCTTTAAGCATAAGCAACAGTTGCCTTGTTTATTGGAGCAGAGTTGACCCAACCACTCCTTGCTTTCTTGTGAGCGGGCCTGTGAGTCACAGTCGGCTGAAAAACGTCAGCTGAGTGTTATGCCAAAGTTGCTCAAGTTTTTCTAAGAAGGGGGTAAGTCAGACATTTGACAGGCTGCTGGACTGCAACCAGTGCAAGCAATAGGCAGACAAAAATTTAGTTCCCAAGAGAGCAGCCCTCCCTACCAGCACAGAACAGCTCTGGGATACCATTTTTGTGCAAGGCAAAAGGCACTCTGGACCCCTAGAGGGTGGTTTCACATGCTAACTTACCACTGGCATGTCAATAACTGCCCAGAATAATCTGTGCAAAATAGTTTTATGTAAAATGACTGCTTTAAGGAAGCAAAGATAGGGTGAGGGACGCCCACAAATCCTCTTGTGCTTTTACTCTCCCAGATAAAAGTACAAACATGGAATTCGAGTGAGGAGACAGTAGAGTTCCCTTGGCATGGAGAAAAGAGAAGGCTTGGCCTCTACAGGGCAGCTGCTGCAAACCTTTCTAATTCTCCTACAACCTGAAAAAGAAAGCAGATAAAAGATATCCTAGAAAACACTCCTCTTAGATAAGAATTTTAACCTGAATATGAGCAAGATGGCACTATTGCTGCACGTGGGGCAGCAGTAAGGGAAGAACACAGACAAAAGAGGATGAGAAGTAACATGAACTACAGAAGAAGGAAATGAAGAGGAGGAAGAAGAGAAATAATAAACCAGACTGGTTGTTTTGGGAGTTGAAGAATAGATGAAATATAGGAAGTGTCATAATCAAAGTGCATATTATTGGTTCTTTCCTAATAAACAACTGGGGATAAGATCATACAGGTATTTTCCACCTCATCCAAAAGGACATATCCCCCAGCTAGTGAGTGCCAGGTGTATTTTTCCTGTGACTTGAGGAAACGCTTGTATTAAAATTAAAAATAAAAGGGAATGCTCACTTCATCTGCTCTGCAACCTGAGTCCCCACTTATAAATGGCAGGGGCTGGAGACAATGAGAAATTGCTAGATTACAGAGGCCTCTGCAATGCAGTGAGCAACAGCTGAGGGGTAAAGTTGGAACACCACCAGCGGGCTTCAGAATGCCAAATTAAGTTTACTTGCACAGTTGTTGCTAATAAAAACCACAAAGCCTTTCTCCCCGTCTCTGCACTGCCTCATTCATCCTGCTCCATAATGCTGAAACACAACAAAAATCAACAGAAGAGCCTCAGAAAAAAAATCCTGTCTCCATCACCTTCCAGTATTCCCTGCAGACAAATGAACAGAGCTGCTGCAAAGCTAGGTATGGCTTCACTGAGGATCCTTCACCATGGAAGTTAGGATCCTTCACAATGGTGAAGTCCATGACTGACACAGGTGGGAGCTGTCACTCCAAAGACAAAGCATCCCAGCAAGAGAGGCACTTCCAAAAGGTGTCATTTCAAGCCAATGAAGTCATGAGGCACAATCAGACAGGAAAATATTTTCGTGCTACGTCACGGATAAGCGGAACGTGCTGATGTTTATTGAAAGGCCTGCCGGGAGCTGCAAAATGGTTTCTTCATTTTTTAAAGGCACAAACTCCTCACCAAGCAGGCAGGGCTGTCCTGCGGCTCACAGAGCAAATGGGAAGCAATAAATGTGCACTGAGCTACGGGAGCTGCTCTGTCAGAGCTCGGTAATTACATGAACGAGCTGATCTATTAACAGCCAGTCTAAATAGAGCCCCTCAAGGGGCTACAACTCAATCATTGGCATTTCCAAAGGAACAGCACTGGCAGAAGGGAAAACCAGACGTGTGGTTATCAGCTAAGAGGAATTACCTACTTATGGAATAATAAATTGTGCTGTTTAAAAAAAAAAAAAAAAACAAACAAAAAACCTCCCCGCTTTCTAAACCATCGGTCTATCTGAATCTGATCCAANAAAAAAAAAAAACCAAAAAAAAAACCAAAAAAAAAAAAAAAAAAAAAAAAAAAAAAAAAAAAAAAAAAAAAAAAAAAACAAAAACAAAAAAACAAAACAAAACAAAAAAACCACAAAAAACCAAAAAAACCCCACCACATTACACCGCAAAGAACAAAGAACTTCATTTCACACAGGCCACATTTAGAAGCACATCAGTTAACTCTAATTTGCCTTAATATAGCAGATTAGCAATAGAAATTCTCAGCTTGCCTCTAAACTGAAGGGTTTCCCAGCTGCATTAGCAAAGTGAAAATCACAGCACTGGACTTCCTAACAGTTTTATTGTTGGGAAAATGATTTTGACTTTAGAAGGGAGCTTCTCCTGTTGTAAGGAAGATCTGTCAGGGAATTATTCAGCCCAACAGCTCTTTGACAATCAACCCTATCAGCCATCCTCCTTCACACAGGGAGGATAAATACCAGAGTACAATACATTTTGCAGAGCATACTGATCCCAAGAGTCCCCAATAAAATTGTGCTGTAGCCAAAACAGTCATCTTTCAAAGAAATACGTGTTCCTAACTGCTTTCTTGTGTAAACAACACTGTAAAACAGGTATTTACTTCCACAGGTCAAGCTTACTAAAATTAATCACATAAAATATATGCATGTTTTCTACAACTTCAGATTATTTCCATTTTATCACAGTCCCACACTTAGACCATGATTCTGTAGAACAGAAAATATTTGGGGAAATACTTAATGTTGTTGAAGCACATCAGAGTTTCTTCTTTTTGTAAGCAGTCACTGTGGATGTCATCAAATGCATGCATGGCTCTCAGTCCTGTTTAAACCCTCCATGGCACAACACACTGATAGTCACAAAGAGTAGCCCTACTTGCATCCTAGACTTGTTAAAACTTGTTCTTGTTTTTTAACCATGGTTAGAAAAAAGGAAATGCTTCTCCATCACTCACCTCTCCCCATTACAGCAGGCAGAAAGCACAGAACAAAGCTCTCTTTTTTTTTTTAATCTGTATTATATGTAACACACAAGAAAAACCCTTTAAGGGAGAAGGATTATTTGCATGTAGCAGAGCCCAAGAAGTTGAAGAGCAAACATGAGAAAGGCTGCACAGTCAGATGTGATGCTGCTGCATTCTTTAGAAATACTATCATTTTATTACATGCCTCTTGAAGGAATTAGGCAAAGCTGCAGTACTTCTGAAGATGAATGAAAGGAAAAAGGCATAAAGAAATTAAGGTGTGGCAAACCATAGTCAGAAACCAAAATTACAACTACACTCTTGTAAATAAACATGCTTTGTTGCCTGCTTTTTATTTTGCATCTGTGACATACTTCTCTGCTTATATTTGAGCATATGTTTGTTTTTTCTTTAGAAAAAGAAAAATAAAACTGCACACAGCTCGGATTGTGTCTGTGAAAGTGTAATTCTGTATGAGCAGGGAACAGCCACAGGCCAAGTCAGCAACTTTCAACACAGCTGGCATCAGGGATTCCACAGACTGTGGTCCTTTTGTTACCAGAGCTGAAGGACGTCAAATATTTCGCTCATTTGACTAGCACATGTTGCTCTACCCTACTTGGATTTTATGCAGTCTGAAACAGAGAGGAAGTTTTTAAATTTTGTCATTTTATATTTCCAAATGTGACTGAAGGATCAAACATTAGTCCACTGCAGTAAGCAAACTGAAATGATTGCTCTGACAAGATGTTCATGTTCTAAAATTTTTATCATCAAGTTTGTAGTAAAGCAGGATACTTTAATTATATATTTTTTTAATCAGCCATTTTTATCAGATTTTTTCAACAGAAAACATAGAGGAGATGAAAAAGCCACACAAGAATATGTTTGAAAGATCAGATATAAAAGGCATAGCAGCAGATCTTAAAGGGAAAACTTTTAAGTGAGCCATGCCAATTGTAAATGAAAACAAAAGTTGAAAGAAAAATGTTGTTATACACTATAAAGTGTTACTTCATCAGTAAGAGACCTGAAATGTCAAACTTGGAGCTGTGCTCAGACACCTCAATGCCCCATGGCAGCAGGTGCTTGCAAAGGGAGAAGCTCTTGCTCCTTTCTGCCTTTGTGTTTTCAGGTGGAAAACCAATCCTAAAATCACTTCCTTTCTAATACACTCAGTGTCAATTAGTGTTTGGAGTAAATAATATCATAAACAAAAGACCACTCCTTATGTTCCTGGAAACAGCAGTCTCATCATGTAGTTACTTGGCACAAGAAGTCGCAGTCATAAATCACACTTTTATTATGCGTGGTTTTCCCTTTATCTTCAGTTATACTGCACCACCATCCAGAGTTCTTTGGGAACCTCACACTCCAAGATCCCAGGGACTCTCTTACAGTCCATTAGGCTTTTCTTCTGCATAATACAATTCTCAAGCTTTCCACTAGTCATCCTTGGGCCAAGTCCAGCTGTCTTATCCAGTATCCAGCATCTTTCCAAGAGGAACATACAAACCACACTTACACGAGAGGTACTTCAGACCCTATCCATGGGCAAAAGTCACAAAACAGGACACAGGTGTGCATGAACATCCAGTCAGAAACCTTCTGGGACTGCTGCCAGTAAAGAAATAATCATGAGAACAGGTTTATTCAGCCAGAGAAATTATACCAGTTCTGCAGGAGGCCTCCTTGTTCCTGTTTCCTAGTTACACAGTAAATCTAAACTGGGTTTAAGGTACAAGGCTGACTCCTGCATGGAACTGCATTCATAATAAGAATAAGGAAAGTCCTAGCTTGAAAACTAAAAATGAAATTCAAGACAGCTATAAGCATGAGTGTAAAACAATGAGGAGGTGGAAGAAAAAGGATACAAACATTTCTCTGAGGCCACGTATTGAGGCAATTGTCGAGAGAGGTTCCCAAATATCCTACTTGAAAAAATAAAACCCACAAAAAAAGACACCCACAGTAAAAATAACTACCAAACCCCTCACTTCAGCCTTCAGAAGTCATCTTTCTGCTGCCCTGAAACAATAGGGCTATGTTCTCTTTGTGAGATGTTTTATTTCAGCCACCACACCCAGTTCTGGGAAGGGCAGGATGATAGCCGCTGATTTGTTTGCAAGATGGTGCAAGGTGAAGTCAAAGTTACTGTTCCTGTATCCTGTTCAATTTATTTATTTTTTTTTAATTTCACACTAGTAAATATGGAGACAAAATTCACTCATAAGCTAAAAAGAGAAGGGTGCACAGCTTCCACCATGCTGCCTCACCAGCTCAGCCTTAATTGGCACAAGCTTCAAAGCAAGGAAAAATTCTTCCCTTCATACATTCGAGTCTCAACCATCTACAAAATCAACATCCTGCAAAGAATTCTTCTTCAGGAGGGAACAAGTCAAAAATCAGATTTGCTTTGCATACAATACCCTGAGCTTATTTTTACTGATGACCCAGATAGACAAATTATACAAATCCAGACTAAATAAAAATAAACCAGCACATGCACTGGGGGTTAATGTGTGTCCAATTTTTAAGCTGTACATCACGTGGTACATCAGGTCCTTTATCCAGACTGAGGACCTGAAGAGGACAAGCAGGTAACTTTTTAAGAAGCCTGTTGTGTTAACCATCACCAAGCTGGCTGCTTGGCTAAAACAATAAAAGGATTTCAGCCAAGCGAGCATTACTTCCTCTAGACTGTCTTTTAAAAATTAAACTCTGGAAAGATAACAACAGTCATGCTCAGAGCCAATTATAGCAGAAATATTACAGCAGCTAAAAATGCCAAAAAGAAGTGGTGGGAAAGGAAGGAGAGTAGCTTATAGGAAAAAAAAAAGCAGGGAATGGCAAGCCTGTCATATATGTGACACTTAGTCTTTATGCAATGCCTACAGAGAGAGGCAAGGTATAAGTTCATAAAGTCTGTGGACAACCAAAGTCCTAAAGTGTGAGCAACAGTCAAAGACAGACACAAGACCCAAAAATGCTGCAAGAAACCAAGAGATGTATGAGTAATGTGCAAATTAAAGTGGAAAAATTAAGAAAGGATTCTCACTCTTTTTTTTGTCCCAGCTGAGAGCACAGGGGAGAAACTATCCTGCTCCCATGCTCACACCCGACTCTCAATGCCCAGCCTGGGCACAGCACAGGTACTAGGTTGTTTTATTTTAGGCTGAAGGAGAGGGCTGCACTCAGCAGTGATTTTAGCAAGATAACTGTAAGCCTGAAAAAATCCCACAGCCATGGAGCCTCATGAGGAGCAGCAGAGTGTGCTGCCAGGCTCCCAGAGCAGCTGAGGAAGAATCTTGTTTTCATGTGTGATCTGTACTTGCGTTTTCTTGGCGTATTATTTTCTTTCTAACCCTATAATCAAACGTTCAGAAGCTACTTTGACAGCAGACATACTACTTTGTCCTTCTATTCCTAAACTTTGGCTAGTAATCAGGTGATCCTAACAAGGACAGACTACTCATTTGTTTGGGAGTGGCAAATCGATGAATGGAGGAAATTTACAACACCCTTTGCCCAGCACTAAACCAGGTCAGTAGAACCTTTCCTTGTAGCCCAAGGCTGTGCCTTGGGCTGCATCTTAGGGGAACCACCTCTCCCTGGGATCAGCAAGTGTGAGAGCAATAAAATATCAAGGAAAAAATTAGAAGCCTCTAATTAATGAAGCTTTCCAACATAGCACAGCATGTGCATAAACTGCCTTCCAACGCTAATCTACAGCCATAAACCCACCAGAGGATCCAACACAGGCTGGAGGATGCACAGGGATCCAGCAGCATGAAACAACTGTAGAAATGACAGATGCCTCCCTGCACTCCCCCAAAAATCCTCAAATCATTAAGGCTGGAAAAAGAGGGCTATTTTTTCCTGCACATTCAAGTAGCTGTGAATTCATAACTTCTCAAACCCACACACACTAACAACTATCCTTATTTAAAAGATTTCTCACAGTTGCTACAAGCCAGGAATAAAATTGATATGAAAGTACTGCAAAAGGCACTATAACAAGAAAAAATGTCAGCAGAAAAGATACTGGGAAGAGACAGAAAAGTTTTGATGCTTACTCATGCTAGTTACATGGTAGGATGATTTTCCCCAAATATCTGTAAAATCAACTAGTAAAACTGGAAAATAAAGTTTCACCATCTGTGAAATCAGCACAAATACCAGGGATTCTGATGTGAAACAAAGTTCAGTTCCATGTTAGGTGGGTTTAAAAATCAGTGGGTTTGGTTCACTGAGGATGCATAATCAAATGGGACAGCAGTCAAACAAATATGCCCCCAAGCTGCAGCACGTTATCGTTCTTTATTCTGCATGAGGGAAAAAATAATCCTTGAGACTGGTCAGGAAAAGGAGCTGGGACAAGGGTTTGAGCACAAAAATAAAACTCAAAAATTTAAACAGACAGGTGAAATTAGGAAAAAAAGTAAATTATAATCAGTTTTGAGAGAGGGTTCCAGACTCCTCTGGGCCTGAAAGTCCACCTGGAAGTCACTTTTCCCTGTACTTTATCTCCAACAGCAGGTGCCGCCAGGTAGGATATTGCTATGAGTCCATGATAAAATGCCATTTATCCCTGCAAACACTAATATTCATCAATTCTGCCTGCAGATAAAACAATAAATGCTTGCTTCCACAAATGGAGGCGATGTTATTTAAACCATGATACTATTCTGGTAAATCCGAGACAGATGGGCCAGGATTCGGGGACAACTGAAGCTGTTGTGTTTATGATAAGGGAATTAGAGTGACAGAAAGCCTCTTGCTGGGAGATGTGGGATCTAGTAGATTTGCATTTGCTTCATGAAGATGAATGTTCCACAAATACACCATTCAAGGTCAGTGAGCCAGAATAGTTTGGAGGTAATGGGTCCATCCTAAAAGAGTGGACCCAAATTCCAAGGTAACTTATACAAAGCAGCATCCACAGAGTCCAGCAGGTCACTGCAAACAAACCTGATGTAAGTTTTTGACATATCACATTTCTCTCTCTCCTGGAAACACTAAATAAGAGTTTGGGGGAAAGGAGGGAAATAGGAGAGAAAACACTCCCATCTCTCCGATCACGAGCATAGGAAACAGAGGGAAAATGTACTCAAAGTTAAATTTGAAGAATATTTTTCTTAACAGTGATACAGTGTCTGATCTACTGATACCAAGCAGACACAGACTAACTTAAACTTTTCCCTCTTACATAATCAAAATACTGTTGAAATGAAGACAGGACTAAAATGTACTGTACCTCCAGCTCCAACTTGGTTACAGGTTACTTGAATTGTTGGAGGTTTTTTTGCGCCAGCAAAGAAAGAGTCAAAGGTGTTAACAGAAAAGTTGGACTAGTACCCTGTGACCAGGGAAGCCAAATTTATCCCCTCCAGCAAACATTGACAGAGGCATTACTCAGGCAAGGCTTCAGATAAGTTACCACTCAAGTCGAGTCTCAATGTAATGCAGGGGTCCCTGCTCTTGGTTCATCTACCGCAGCCATTAATATAGTGGGGGAAAGAGAAACAAAAGAATATACAAGAAAAAAAGGCAAGCTTGCAAGCACTATTGCTACAAAAAAAAAAAAAAAAAAAAAAAAAAAAAAAAAACAAAAAGGNAAAAAAAAAAAAAAATAGATGCACATAGGCTACATTAAGATGATGTTAAAAACCTGGCATTTTTCTAATGAGCCAGAATTTTAATGATGCTATCCAAAAGAAGAATCAGACTAACAAAGCTGCACAGCAAAAATGAAGACATGAAGAAACCAATCACAAGTATATTAAATAGAGGTAGCTGCCAAAACTTCCTTAAAATGTTTAATTGGACACGTAAAACTAGGGTAAAATTTAAGTGACCAGGTTCACTGAACAGAATCTGTACAATTTCAGGCATCACAGATCCTGTGCATCTTCTTTGTATCCCACTGTCAGTCTGCTTTCTAATTGTGTACATTCTAACCCAACATTGGTGATCAGGTCTTGCTGAACTTCTAACAGGGAGTTTTATTTTTCCACTTGAGAAAAACCTTTGAGTACAATAACAAAGCAATCCCTTTACATTCTCTATTTCTCACTTCGGCATCACCCTATGAACTTCAGCCTGCTGATAATATTAATATCAGTATTACTAAAGGCTTAGAGCCTGCAAGAGGAAAGACAGCCCTTTTTTTTTGGGATGTGTTTGGAGTAAATGAGGAAGAAGCTGAGATATTACAAGTTGAAACCAAGGATAGAAAAAGCACGGAATTAATATGTGTTGCACAACTTAAAATAAGCAAAAAAATATTGCTTCCTGATGGTCAACCTTCAAATCCAAGAAGAAGGAGGAAAAAAAAGAAAAAAAAGTCTCGTTCCAACAGGAAATGAAGGTCAAAACCACTGATATCAACAGCTTAACATTTGAGATGGGGAAAAATAAACATATTGTTATTGATGTTCAGAGGGACAGGGTCAACAGGCAGCAGCAGTTTTCTACACCACTTGTTAGAAACATGGCAAGTTTAAAAGGCCGTCATATTTGTATGTATTTATGCCTCCACTGACTTTACAAGACAACATTGTAACTAAACCATAATGGAAAAACAATGAACAGCTCAGGCTTAGCAAAACAACCTTCTAAACCTGTTTTCATCACATCTCCTGATTTAATGGTTGGCGTGACATGTCAGAAGTAAACGAGCTTCGTGTAATTATCATGTCTCCTGCTTGATCTCTGTCTTCCTCAAACACTTTTAAAAGAGCAAAACATTGCTTAAAATACAAGTGCAAGAAGCATTTAATCTTTACAGCAAAACCTGTTTCTTCTGGTCTTATCATGAGAGGTGCTTTTACTCCTATCTTCCATCCTTACTACTTGTATCCATGTTGATGTTGAAATACTGTCAAAGTGTGCAGCAGGTCACAGGCTTAAGCACTGCTATTTTCTTCCTCCTTTTTTCCGAAAGTTTCTTAGAAACCATTTCTTCCTGCAGCAACGAATCTGTTCCTCCACATCAGACTGGAATGCCAAAGCCTCTTTGTTTACTCCCTCATTTGTACACAATCCCCAACCCCCTATTTTTAAAACAGTGCAGTTCTAAGAGTACTCAATTTCTTAATAAGCTGTCACTGGAAAAGCCTCAAGACAGCAATAATGTTGACACTTACCAGCAACCAGGTAGTTTCAAAAAAGAAGAATAAAATCAAACAATATCTAGACTTTGCTGTCTATCCCCAGCACTAACGGATGTAATCACTTCAAAAGTGTCATACATTTTATCCAGGCTTTACTTCTGTTACAGAGGTTTTGATAGGGAGTTTTGACAATTATTATATTTTTCTTGTTCTGTTTTCTTAGGTCAGTAAATTTAACTAGTGCATTTAATGCATCTTTAAAAATAGGTTTTATTTTTAAATAAAAATACCCCCAAAGCCCAAACCGCAGGGGCAAGCGAAAAAAGGGAGGTGTGGGGGAACCATGTGCGGAAAAGGTACAGGTTAGAAAAATCAGCTTTACACACTAGAATTGCTGATTATGCCACTATTTTGCTAGGGGATTTTTATTTTGATTTCAAATGTTCACCTAGCCTTCCCATACACAGCTTTCAGATGTCCTAACTGGTGTGCTGCAGCTCTTCTACTTGCTGACAACAGGCTTGGGAGAGCGTGAGACACAGAAGAAATGCTCAAGGCACGAGGACAGATACTCAAAGCTACTGATGGGAAACAAACTAGGGAAGCAGGAGCTTTGGAGTAATCATGGACGATATACAGAACATGAGATTGTTATAGAAACTGAGCCAGGACAGGCCTTGGATGTATGTTATGACCATGCCTAGATATTTTTTGACATTTCTGGTGCTAGTCCTGACCTGTGAGTGAAGAAAAGCAATACCAGAATGCTGAGTTGCAAGACTCATAACTATGTGGTGCAATAGCCTGAAACTCCACCAGCTTCAAGAAGCTGGAAGTAGTCTTGAGTTATAAAACCATAGAATGGTTTGGGCTGGAAGGAACCTTGAAGATCATCCACTTCCATCCCCTTGCCATCAGCAGGGACACCTTCCACTATTCCAGGTTGCTCCAAGCTGTGTCCCACCTGGACATTACCAGGGATGGGGCAGCCACAGCTTCCCTGGGCAACCTGTGCCCAGGCCTCCCCACTCTCACAGGGAAGTATTTCTTCCTAATATCCAGTTTAAATCTACTGTCTGTTAGTTTGAGCCCATTTCTCCTTGTCCTATCATTCCATGCTCCATAAATAAGTCTCTCTCAGTCTGTGTCGTAGGCTCCCTTCAGGTCCTGAAAGGCCACAATGAGGTCACCCCAAAGCCCTCCATTTTCCAGGCTGAACAATCCCAACACTCCCTCAGCCTTCCCTCATAGCAGAGCTGCCCCATCCCCCTGATCATCCTGGTGCCTCCTCTGGAATCGCTCCAAAGTCCTGTGTTGGAACCCTAGAGCAGGAGACAGCTCTGCACTGGTCCCTAATCCCAGCAAATCTCTGCCATTTAACAGTGCTCTACTCCTATCTTCTAGATTCCCTCAACCTTTCAGTCACAGCATCAGCAAAACACAAGGCTTTACTTCTTATTGTCAGCAAGTAATGCACATACCAAACCAAATGCTGCAGCACCAGCTTCATTGTTCAAGGTGCTGGATGTTTGCTACAGCAAATTGTTTCCCAGACAGTTGAAAGATTTAAATAGAATATGATGTGACTTCTTTGCATTGACTACCACATAAAATAAAATTAGAAATTCAAAGGTCTCAAAACTCCCCGAGTGTTTTCTGGGAAAACCCCAAATGCACTGAGAGAAGCTGCTCCAGCAGCATAACCTGGAACATCAAATTATAGTGGAAATACCTATAAGCATTCTTGTAAACAGATTATGCATGGATGATTGGGATAAAGGCTGCTGTGAAAGACCAGATAACCTAGTGAAATATTCAGCTGCTGATGATACGAGGGAAGGAAAGGATATTATTAAAATGTTTATTATGGTAATCATAGAAATTAATTTGAAAAAATCAGCTTCCACTATACAAGCCTCATAATGAGCTTATAGCCTAAACACTGATGCCTTGTCAGATCAAGCAGACTTTCTTCCTTTGTATGTTTTGATGTGATATAGCTACATGCTGGGTTTTTTCTTTAAAAGAGATCTTCAATATACTATTACCAGAGAAATAGGGCTGAAAGACAGAAGTGTCAGTCTTTGAAAGGCAGCAGGATTTAAAAATGAACAGAGGGGAAAAAATGTTCTGTTATCTGTTAATATGAGACCTTTTAAACTTTTTTTTAAGCAAGTTAATGTCATTTTACAGTTCAGAACTTGGGTTACAGAGATAACAGGATTTACATGATCATGACAATTTTTAAAATACCCCATCACTGTTACTAAATTTTACTTGTCCTGCAGACAAGTCAAAGCAATTTTCTACTTGTCAGAGATGATATATCAGTTGTTGGGTGACATTGACAGGTGGATTTGTCAAATCTCCCATGAAGAACTTTGGTCTCTGCTTTCAGGCTGCCTGGGAACTCCTGAGAGTGCAGTAACACAATTGATTAAGACACGGATTAGGAAGAGTTTGGATTTTTAGGGCTGCTGTCCCTTTCCCCAGCTTCCCTGGTATTTTTCTTTCTGCTTTACCATCCAAGTGGGTGCACAGCATCAAGCTGCTGCTGGGTTCTATTCTAGCACTTCACCCACAGAATTCTAGTTAGAAGTAGAACAGTTTAAAAAAAACCCTCCCAATCACACACTGTGTTTGAAAATACATTATTTGGCTTATAATTAATGATTTCCCTTTTCTTCAAGACAAAGGCACACCTTCAAAAAGATAAGAATCAAATCCCTTTTTTCTCTACCTATTCTGTTTGCCCCTGTGTAAGCTACTCAAAAGGAACAACTGGTATTTGAGTGAGAGCAAAGAAGCTATGGCAGAGGTGTGTGAATGGAAGTTCATACCTTGTGTGTACCAGCCACAAAAAACATCCACTGACTAAGAGTAAAGGTGGAAATGTTCTAGTGAAATACTTCATGTACTGACATTAAACAAGTTTGACAAGCCAGCTGAGGAGAATTGTTCCCTTTTTAGCCCTTTCTTCATAAAACAAATGAGAATGTTGTTAATATTCTGTCTGGCCTGCACTTCTAAAAGGGATAAAAATTCACTTAGGAGCCATGGCAGGTGTAGCAGAGAGACTAATTTGGAAAAATAACAAGCTACAGATACTATACAAGAAATTAGAAATGCTGAAGAGGAAACGTTTTTTCCCAGTACCCTTGGGAGTCACACCTCTTGTGCACTGGGGCTCTCCAGTGGTGATCCTCCAGTGCTCTGCAGAGACTTTCCTGATACAAAGACCAGAAAAATACAAATAGCAGTTGACACTGGTCCAACAGATAAGAAAAGATGGGAAGCCTCAAAGTGAAGCCCAGAGGTAGCATTTCAAATGGAAACCTCCTCCCAGGCAAGGAAGTCTGTCTGTGAGGCCTCTCCAGGAACCACTAAGCACCACCTCATTTTTCAGGTCTTTCATACATACCTTGGAGTTGAGTTTGCTCTTTAAGATTTGCTGTGCTCCATCTCCAGGACACTGCAGGTATGGTTTCCCTGGGATTGCACATAACTCTGCTGTGTTTGGCATGTCATTCCATTGCTCTGAAGTTCAAAGAACCAGGAGAAGCAGCAAGGAATTTCCATCCTGCATACAAAATGTGAGCTACCTCCCAGATAAAAAAAGGCAACTCCCTACTCACGAGCCTGTTCACTGGAATACCTGAAAAGAGTAAGGTTTTTCGTTTTATTTTCTGTCAGCAAGGAATGCCAAAGAATTTGCAGGTTTCAGATGGAGCATTGGTTTCACTGTGTCATAGGATAACATTTGTACTCTCCTCTAAATATCCACATTAAATCCTCAAGCTTAAGGACTTTTTTATATCATTTTGACAGCATGATTGTTCATCCATATTCCTGAGCTGTTGTAAAGCAGGTCTTCTTCCTGCATGTTATGCTCAACGTTACAGTAAGTGGGGAGAAAGACATTTCTAGCCACTGACAAAGCCTGAACAAATTGCCTGGCAGCAGCACTCAGTTCCCTGTATTCCCATTTATCCAGGGGCTGAGTCAGAGCTGTCTTCCCCCACTGTAAGGAGGCAGTGTGGAAATGATGACAATCCGTTTTAGAGGCTACAAGATGAACTAAGACCTTTGGTATTAGTGTAATGCAGACACAGTTCTAATTCTAATAAAGTCATTTATTGGAGCTGCTAAGTGCAGCTGTTCTTCCCTCACTGTGGTATGAGCAGCAAGAGTGAAGCTGAGGGGTGAGGCAAAGAAACCAAGGGGGAAAATTAAATAAATCATTTGGAAAACAGCTGGACAGTAAAATGGCCAGCCCTTAGGCTGGAGAGTTACTCTAGATTAACATTACCATTAAGATGAATCTAATTGCCATCTGGGTAAGCAAGCTACACTTCAAGAGACACGTGTCTTTTAAAATTAAACTGCAGTTATTTCTAAAGATAAGCTGTAACTGGAATGACACTCTTGCGAGAGAATCCAGAGCAGAGTTGCTAAGTGTCTTTAGTGGCAAAAAGTTTTCCTTGGAAGTGCTGTGATTCCCTGAGAAAAAATTCCTGAGGATTTCTTCCTTGCTGTCCTGGGGTTACTCTATGATGCTTGTATACTGAATTGTCTGCTCTGTTTGTGATGAATTGGCTGACACTTGCATGACTAATTTATGTGCTTTGGTACTCATAATATTAGAGAGACACAATTATGAACAGGAGATAACTCTTCAATTTTAAAAGTTGTTTCTAATTCACGCTTCATTTGTACTACTGCGGAGGAAAGAGAATCATACTATCCACTCTCCCTCTTTCTGCTGTCATAGGAAAATTGTGCAAAGCACAGAGCCATCCAATATCTCTTTTAATCCTAAACCAACAGCATTCAGATTGCAATATGAGTTTCAAGAAAAAAAAAAAGCGAAAAAAACCACAGAGGAATAATACCCACGGTGGCTCATCAGAATATTAAGGAGATTACAGATTGTCAAAGCTCTGGAATCAGATGCTGATAATTCAGAGCTCCTGCCCAGCTCAGCTTCCAAGTAACAAATGCATCTGCTTGTGTTGGGGAATAGATTTGCATTCACTGCTTCCTATATGCTGATGAAGGGAAAGATAAAAAAACCAAACAAGATAGGAAACTCAGTACCTATCCCTCATGGGTGTCGATGTTTCACTTGCTTTGCTGGATATTTCAACCAGAGAAGAAGAACATCCTAAAAAGCTGCAAACCACTAACAGCTTTCACATGCCATGCCTGTGGACCACCATGGCCTCGTGTACCAAGCTTTTTTCCAACATAAACAGCACTACCCTGCTTTCACCCAGCATCCTGCTGGCAAGAAACATGGAGAAATAGATGGTGTATCCAGAAAACCACTGGGTTGCTCCAGCTGGCACCCCCACACTTGCTGAATTCTGCATTTTCTCCCCAATCACACGCAGCTCCTTTAACCTCAGAGCCCTGGTAACGCTCAGCACAATGCCAGAGGTTGCCTTTTGAGGCAAATTATTCCATTGCAGCCACTTTCAGCTGTATTTTTAGCTCCCAGACTCTTCCAGCACGCCATTTACAAGCATAACTCCACCTCATGTTTATACCAAGACACAAGCCCACAGCTGGTCAGACACAAGGCAACAAGGGAGACAATGAGGATTCTGACTCACAGCAGTGGGCTACAAGAACATGTTCCTCCTCCAATACCTCACTACCTGCAGCACTGGTGAACATCTCTGGCTGTTCAAGTTCTCCATTCACCTTCTGGTAAACGTTTTCCTAAGAGAATTAAGGGTACTGTGCACCCAACCCCAGAAAAGCAAAGACAAGTTCAATTCCAGACCCTAATGGGAGCTGAACGTCACCTTTGTTGAAATTCCTTTGACATTGACATACAGAAAAACAATTTCCCTCATGGTTTGAACTGCTGCTCCAAGCAAAAACTGTGCAGTTAAAATTAATAGCATGCTCATTTTATAACAGAGACACACACACACAAAGTTGGCTACTCTTTGCTGGAAACCACAAATCCACCAAGGTTCCAGAAAAAGGACTGGGGTAAGTTTTTCTTTTGGGTAACCAGTGTTTATACCAACTTGACACCCGAGTGAAATAGAGCAGGGAGAAAAGCAGCCAGTTTTATGAGATGATGATTACAAATGCTACATCCTCTTAGTGAAATTACAGGAGTGAATTATTTTTTTCCAATGAGTTATTAATCCCCCCATAAGACTTAGCTAAATGTTACATATCTGTTGCGAACTGCACATCTGCATCACACTAATTGTTTTTTAAGCATCACCACAAAGAAGTAAACACCCACACCTCCTGCCCCAGGTAAAAAGCAAAGAAGAGAAATACAGCTCAGCCTCAAATTGAATCACCACCAGTGGAAACTACAGAGAAAACCACAAGGAGCAGCACAAATGAAGAACACCCCAGATGAGTAAAAGGAATAAGAACAGGGATGTTGCTTCCTTCAGCTGTGCAAGTGCTTAAGTAATAAGCACATGAAACACTGCAGGCCACTGCAAGGACAAGAGGCCAACACAATGTCCCTAGGAGTCACAGGGCTGGCCAGTTCCATCACGAGAAATGAGAGCTCCAAGGAAACACAGGCATTTCCTTCCCTAATTCTCCAAACACCCAGCTCCAGGGTCTCAAAATGGTCAGCAACAGAACTTAGTAAGGAAAGTACCCAGGAGTCACGTCATCTGCCCTGGGTGTAAGCAGAAGGCCACTCGGGCTGGTCCAAGTTTTCATCTACTAGAATTAAAAACTGGCTAGGGAGCTTCCAGCATTTCTCATGGAAGGCACTTCCTTTTGGAAGGGAATGAAAAAAGCAACCTTAAAGGGGCGTAAGTAGGTCACAAAGAAGCCACATCAATAAAGTCTGGAAACAAAACAGGGAGGGATACTGTGTCAGCTATAGAATTGAGTAGATATTATAAATGGAAATCAGAAGCAGAGCTAGAACATCTCAACTGGAAAACTGATGAAACAGATTAACCACACTCCAAGTGATACACTACAGCTTTTCCTCTGTAAGTCTCCTGCAAAGCTACTCTAAGTTTTAAATTAATTGCATGCTTTTTAGACTGAACTCGTGATAACCCTTCTGAACTCCATCAACAATAATAGCAGTCTTGACAGCAAAAATTTATGTTGTTGGGTATCAACCTCCCAACACTCCTTTGTCACCACAGCTTTCATTTGAGATTCATCCCAAAGCATTTTTAAATCCATCCAGGTAGAGATTGATCTGCAAACAGATGTGGTGGTTATGTTTTACAGTGGGATGGATGTGTCAGCCAAGAGATCTCATGGCCTGGCCAGCAGATACCTGTGGCAATCCCACAGAGATGGCTGTAAAAGGTCATCAGACTGAACACACAGAAAACTAGAGTCCAGCAGTCCACTCTCACCTTTCTTCCCCCAGAATTAAGTGAAACATCAAAGCTAATGTAACCTGTAGTCAGAGCAAGTATTTTCTCAGCACGGAAGAAGTAGGTTGATTTAATTCTTGGCACCTGTTCACAGGAATGTCTACCTGCTCATAGGAGAAACTACCTTAGCTCCTACCAGAGCACTTGCTGTGTCCCAGGCTGTCTGGTTTCCAACCCATTCTGAGAAGTCATTTGGACCCCTGCAAAGAAAACAGTTACTGTCCCTCGATACTAACAGCTATTGCTCCTCAAATTATTCATAAAGACATGGATTATAATCTATTTTTATGAAATGTGTAAGTCAAAATATAGGACTAAGGAGAAAGCCTCCTTCTAGTTGCTTATGTCTAATTAATTCACAGTTGCTTACTGGTTTGCATATGTAATAATTACAGATGACCAGTATTATATCATCATTCTATATAAGCAGCAAGTTCAAGGTGCCAGGAGACCCATTAAACCCAAATTACCAAAAATGTACAATTTGAGGTAACTGGGCAAACACCCAGCTGAAGTTAGGATCCAGATAAATTTGAGACCTGATGATTCAAGTGAATGCTGCTCTTACAGCAAACATATATTTACCATTGACAGACATACTGCATTTTTAGACAGTTTTGTATTTTCACCCTTATCTGGTTTTTAACACAGAAAAAGCAATATATTCTGACAAAATAAATTAGCAGAAAGCAAGCTGTGCCAGAATTGCAAAGATTAATGCCCTTTCATACCATACAGGTTTTTAACTATTATTACTGCATTCCTCTCAAATTTTTTTCCAGTAAAATTTCAGACATATTTTGACTTTTACAACATGCAAATTCCCCATTTCCAGCACTGGCCTGGAATAAAAAAAAAAATGTTTTCTTCTTATCATCCTGCCTTTTATCCCACACATTCATCATTTCTGCAAACAGAGGCTGTTTACTTCACATTCCTGACTTCCCTATTAGTAAGTCCAAAAAAAAAAAAAAAAGAGGTTTTCCTCCTAATTTGATTTAATGGTTATAATGATTTAATGGCTATAAATTGAGAAATTAGCAACCACTGGAATCAAAATGAGGAGAGTTGAATTGGAAATGGCCTCAGTTCACAGTGCTCTGACAGTACTCACAGAATTGGATGTGAGCAACTACAGGAGCCTCTTTAAGCAGAGGAGTCTCCAGCCAAGGGTATGTGAAAGCAAACTGACACAAATATTTATGGCAAGACCATAAAACTTTTTTTGCTACTTCACTATATGGGATATAAAACTCATTATCTCTAGGGAGTTGAGGCTATTTGAAAACTTCAGTGAGCAAGGCCTTAGCTAATGGAAGGAGTTAAGGAAGGACCCCATGAAATCCATTCAACAGGGTAATCAATCACCCCACACCTCACTGACATCCTAAGCAAGTGTTCCAGAGAGCAAGAGAGAAAGGGACTCCATAAACCAATGCCATTTAGAAGATAAATCTCCTCAAACCAGGTTTAGAAGGATGTTGGTTTCTTTCCTGACTTCTTATTTTCCAGGATACCTATCAACTACCCACCATCCTGAACAAAAAAAGATGGAAAATAATTACAGAAACATACCACAAAATAGGAAATACTTAGTATTATTCGACGAGGAAGTCTAATGATTTCCTAGCAAGTGTTAGGAAAAAAAACCACATTGTGTTTTTGGTGCGTGATGTACATGTTCCAGTATATTTAAGCAATTAGGAAACGCAGCAAAGGCAGCAGATTGTCTGTACAGCTTGAGGTATAACCTCATAATGTAAATAAACACCTTTTCAGGAAGCATTTTGTCTCCTTTCCTAGAGCCTGCACTGCACTGAACTCTTAAGATAAAACACCTAACTAACATGGAAAACTACTATGGATCAGTCAAGTGTTGGCACAGTCAACCAAACTAGTGTTACATGCTGGCACCGGGTCCCAAATGCCACAGGAAGGATGCAGGAGCTCAAAGTGGTTTAACCATTGTTCTATGGCTTTCCAGTTTTGATCTGTGATATACTTTCTTCCCCCAGTCAGCAGTGAAGAGTTACCTACCTGAAATTAATGATTTAGGCACCACCCAGCCCTGCTTACAAATTATGAAAAGCTAATGAGTGCTGGCTAGCCAACACCTTCATACCAGTGGTCCAGTCTGCTATCACTGTACTGAGACAAGTTTATTGCATTTTGAAGGTCAACAAAACTTTATCTTTGGCTTTGTGGGGAGTAAAAAAAAAAAAAAAAAAAAAAAAAAAAAAAAAAAGGAGCAAGCAGATGTAATCACCTGAATTAAAGTCCCCGACTCTCAGAGCATCTTGCCGTGCAGACCTACAGATCTGACAGCTAATAGGGTATTTGAGAGGATTATGAATAGTTACAGAGGATCCAAGTAAAGCAGAAGGCTTAGATGCACCCCAAACACAAAGCAGTGCAACCCAAAGCATGCAAGCAAAGCACTGTAGGTGTCTCAGGAGATCTGGCTTCTGTTGCCAAGTTTCTTGTATGTCCTTGGACAAGTTATCTGACCTATTTGTGCCTCATTTCCTCACCCGAGCTCAGAGCAGCCCTCTCAAATAAAACCATGAATGCTTTGGATGCACTCACACAGCAAGGCAATGAATGGTGCAAGTAAGTGAAACTGATCCTTCCTCCTTTAACCCTGATGGATTTGTTAATACAGCAGTGACCATTTGTCAAGACAAAATGGAACAGAAAACTGAAGCAAAGTGACCATTTAATTTCTAAATGAGATTCAAGGACTGCATTCAGCCCTCCCAGCCACTGCTGCTTTGCACAGATTTTCCTGGAACCCTCATAGCACACACAGTGCTGAGTAGTGCAGCATCTGCCCCCTATCTTGTTGAGACCAGTATCAGCACACTAAAGAGTCAGCTAAATGAGGGTGTGAATTACCTCCACTTATCTCAAGCCAACCCACTGACTCAAGTAAAGAGATCCTGAAAAAAGCAAGCAGGTTTTTAACTCTGTCATGCAAGTATCAAACCTGGAGTAGAAATCCCTCCAGAAGCGCCAAACCCACCTGTATTTCCTCCAAACCCTTACTAGCAAAGGATGGTGTATATCCCAAGAGGAGAAATGTAGTTACACTGTTATATTCCATGTAGTAACTTCGAGTTCTTCTCTGAGGGATCTCCCAAAAAGTGGATGCGTCATAAATTTCCAGGCTTTCCAATTTACTCAGGCTAACTCTGAAGACTGCTATTCCAGAGCTGGGGAACATCAGAGCTCTCTCAGGAGATCGTGAAGCTGTTGTTGGTGCAGTTTGGCTCACTGCCATCCGGTGCCTGGCCCACAGACCCTGCTGTTTTAAGTTTCCTCCCTTTCCCAACACAAAACATCTCCTGAAGCCCTAGAAGGTGGTAGTGGGCATCCAGCATTTGTTACATCATGTTATGTGGATACAATGGACACAAAATGTTATTTCCTTGTAGGAAATTTCAAGTCAAAATCCAAGTAATATTCCTTTTTTCAATATCCTGCCTCCCTGTACCTTGCTTCAATTCCCTGCTACCAGAGTTAAGAAAGCTTTCTCAGACTGAATGCTACAGTATCTGTTGTCTACTAGAAGGAATTTTCCATGCTCTTTTCACGCCACCCAGATTGAGAACAGGACCAAGGTGAAGAGGTTCTCCTGAATCTCTTGGACTGTTACTGTGAAAGCCTAACACTGGCAAGGATTAAGTCTGAGATCATTTTTTTGTCACAGATTCCTCAACACTTCTCTTCCTCGAATCACAGTCCGATTTCCATTCCCACACCTCCTTGGAAGCCGGACTGAATACACACAATCCCCTCCCAGATCCTGATACTCCACCGTCTAATCCTCCGTCCACTTTCAAACACATTTGCCATTTTCCATGTTTGCTATTTCCTTTATTCTCTGGTCCTGGCTACAAATTCCAAAAGACAAGCAAAACAGCCTCTGTCTATACGGCACCAAGCACATCTACAGTGCAGCATGGTGTAAATAAAATGAATTATCTTAAGACAGAAAAAACCGGGGTATTTTCAATTAAACCATTAATATCCAAGAATGCAGACACAGCACTAGAGGAAGAAAAAAAGGTGCCTGTAAGTTTTAATCAAGCCAGAAACTCACAGAGAAGCATATGCATTCTTATGCAAATCCACACCAGACAGCATGCACATCTGCTGAAATGGGTGTCGTTTTCCCACAGTTTGCAGAATTAATGTGTTTAACTAAGTGCCTGCCAGTGCTTGCAGTGTAAGAGCTAATTTCTAATGGGGTATTCCCAGTAGGAAAAAAAAAATCCTTTTAGATAATAAAGGACCTAAATCCAGGACTTGGTTTTACATTTACTTAAGTGCAAAGACCCCTTAACCTCCAAGAGCTCATTACTTGCACTGCTCCAACTTGCTTTACAATTAAAAACAATCCTGACTCTTGCAGAAGAGCCTTTCTACATTTTTGTGACCTTTCAAAACCCTATTAAAGAGAATTAAAAAATGCTATTCTCTCTTGATCACTTTTATAAATGCTTTCTGAGATAGGAGGGTGTCAAAACACAGAGGGCTTTGACAGCATTTTACAAACCAAAATGCAGCAATATTTCTTTTCACTTGGTTACTTTCTTTGCAGATACAATTTGTATTTCCATGATTGCTATGTGTCTTCACAGAGGATTTTCAAAGAATTCAGATGACAGCTTAACTTCTGACCCTGAGGCTAAAAAGGCATGTTTGTCAGAAAATACTGAAGTCTCAGCTATTTTTTATAAAAATCTATAAATATCAGTTTAAAGGAATCTATGATCACATAATAAGTCAACAGGTCACAGTTATGCTCTTCTTATCTTCCCTTTTTTTTCCCCTATTGTTTAAAAATAGGAAACAGCACCACATGAAAATGTTCAGCCAGAGATAAATCGTGTGACTGAAATACAGGAGTCAGGAAACCAGTGTTTTAAAATAATGTCATCCTCATTTTCCCCAGCATACTCTAGTATTGTTGATGCCTCCAAATATTTAGGTGACTTAATAAATTAGTAACCTAGGCAACACTTGCAACAACACAGTCAGCTGAAGGAGTCCAGCAAAAAACTCCTGAAAAAAAAATTTTAAAACTTCATTTATGTATAAATTCCTGTCATTTATGTATAAATTTAAGTGTTCCTTAAAAAGAGGAAATGCAAGCAGAGCAAATCAACCTGTTAAAGGGCAAATCAGCCCTTTAGTGTCAAAGGGCTGATTCTGCAATAAGATTTCAGAGTAAAGCAACTAAGGAGAAAACAGGCTGTGTCCAGCCCTCAGCTCCACTCCAGGTCACCTCTGCCAATGCATAGGAGAATGAGCAGAGAGGATCTGTCATTCACCCCCTGCATGCTTGTAAGAATTCCCTGGAGTCAGAAAAGGCTATTAGAGGAGCTGTCATAGAGCAGGCATGAGCAGATCACCTGTAAGAGCACTTCACTCAGCTTTTGATATTCCCTGCTGCTGGCTGGCAAGGAAAAGCAGCATCTCTGCCCACAGCACACTCGACTGTTTTTCACCTGTAGCAAATGCAGCCACTTAAAACCTTGGTTTTGATTAAACTCTGCCTTTTACAATGGGGCTCCAACTAACATTCATTGTTACTTATCATCTCAACAAAACTAACAAAAGCCTTATGCTGTTGGTATTCAACGTCTGTCCCTGATTCGGTACCTGAAGGCTATGATAAGGTCAAATATCTCCACAGCAGGCATTGTCCAAATATTCAGGAAATGACATTTCCCGGCCCAACAAGGTTTATCTTCCAAGCCTGCCTTTGCACCAACTTTCTGGGCGAGTTAAAAATAAGCCTATTGATCAGAAGGGAAAGAAATGCTGGTGAACACTGACCACCTCTCCAACACAACACTGGCTGCACAGACACCGTGCAGCTCTCCAGCTCCCTTTCAGCTTTCCAAAGGTCTCTGCTGCACCTTCACCTTATCTCTTGTTCAGTCCTTCCTAAATTCAAATGTTCTGCAAGGAATTGCAGCTCTATACCCACTCAGAAAAGCAGCAGTATACGAACCCCAGCCCAGATGACCCTCTGCACAAACCTCAAGGAGGAGAAAACCCTCAGTAACAGCCATCTCACCTATCAGATTGCCTCGTTGCCTGGCTCCAAGGGTTTTGTTTGTTTGTTTGTTTAGTTTTTTTTGGTTTTTACATTAACTACACCGTTCCCACCTCCCCGCTGTTAGACGGCTTCTAGAGTACTTTGCAACTGAGCTTCTGGAGATGAGCGATAAGGTTTGGAAGCGGAGAGGACTGGATCCCCCTCCACGCCGTGTTTCGGGCATCCTGGCCAGGTTCTGCAGCACCGCAATGAAGATGCCGCCACCTGGTGGGACCTGCTTGGGCTCGGGTGGAGGGCAGGGGGCAGGCGGGACCCTCACACTCCCCACCCCGCACGCACATCTCGGGAAAAAAGCCGGCCAGCAGCATGAGCCGGGCTGGAAGGAAAGGATGTGCTGACAACAAGATGCTACTCGTTACCAAAGCCTGTTGGTACTCATCCAAAGCAAGATGGTTGGGAAATGGGTAATCTTTGCATTTTTAGATGCGACTGCAAACAGTGGAATAAAACAAGAATATAAAAAGAAAAGGTAGATATAAATAGCTACTTACAAAGTCATAGCGAGGCAGGCTGTAAAGAACCAGAAACCCCTCAGAACAGAGTTAAAATCATTGATACGAAAGAGCTGAGCAATGCAGACAACGAACTGCTGGAATGGATAGCTCACAGAAATTGGGCTTTTGAACTGAATTTCACATGATTAGGAGATGCTTCTGCTCAGTGCCCAAGCCACAGGTATTTTTTAATCTCCACATGACACGTACATTACCGTGACTTCAGTCCTGAGCATGAGTCTGGTATTTTCTGAGGGCCAATACTTAAAAGCCTGGAACTCAGGTTTGAGGCAGCCAAGAGATGTTTCTGTCTGGTTGCACAGGGTCTAGGGCTTTTTCTGGAGTTAGAGCCAGTGAAGCTCTGTCTGCAGACTGATATCCATGAAAAGGCATGGAGCCCTTCTAGCCTACACTTGAAGAGCCTTCTTCTTGTCAGGAGAAAGGGGGGAGAGGAGGGTCATTCCAGTAGTGAGGAATGTCTCCAGACTGCCCACAGGATTAGAGGACAAGGTGATGAAAGAGTCCACATCCTATCTGCACTCGAGTTTGTACAACTACCATCGTCCTTTAGCACTGCTGCTAAAAGAGAAAGACATTTCCTAGTCCTGATAAGGCCCCAGAGCAACAATGTCTGTTTGCAGGATGAGCACTCAAGAACAGATTCTTCCCTGTGCTATTTTTTACATATTTCAGCAACTCTTCTTTTGCAACTTTAGCACAGGAGCTTTTGCAGTGAGCTTAGAGCAGACACATCATCAATGAATCTGACAACTCCATCACAGAAGTTTGCAACCTGTTTAGACACAGACTGTACATCAGGCAAAAACCGATTCTACCCCCATCACATGCAACATTTAACACCAATGCTGTGATGCTGGCTTTAAAATTCATTCCTGCAAAATCCATGGATGTTCAGTCAGCCACACCAGGCAATGTAATTGCACTGTTTCCACAGTTAGCAAAAAACGCTGTTCAGTTATTGCCCTGCCTCCTCCTCCCAAAATCTGTTTCAAAGAGCAGAAAAAAAAGACCTTGAAACATGGGTGGATGCTTTCAAAAGTCAGTTATCACTTTTAGAGAGAAGAAGAAAAAAAAAATCATAGCATTAATCCAGGCAAGACACCACCGCCCTCCTACCCCTTGCACACATGCCACAAGTCTGAATGGAAGCCGTCACCCAGAACAGATGTCGATACATCTTTTACAGAAACATTAGTTGTGTGTCAAAACTAGTTCTTGGAAACATCATCTAACAGCACTCACACGATTTGTGTTTCACAAGCAATTAAACCTATCACTCTGACAAGCAAATCTGCTGCTCCTGTCCCCTATTCAAACATCAGGTTAAAGGAAACTAATTATATTTCAAACTCCATCCATGGGTAAGGAAACTGTATTTCCATGATAATGTCCTGGCTAATTCACTTAAGCAGAAGCTGCTGAACCTCCAGAACGCAGAATGAAACAGCCACCCTTGGAACTAGTGCAGCTAAGGCAGGAAATGCAAAAATAGCCAGACTGTGATTTAGATCTCATAGTGAAGTCAGACAAGACCTCAGTGTCACGCTGAAATCACATCCCAGACATTGTAAAGTCCTACTGTATTCACATCACTGTCATTCTGCTGGCAAGCCGCAGAGACCAGCAATGATGGGACTTTACCGCTAAATTCTTTTCTCTGTGCTAACAGATGAAGGTTTACAGGCTCTGCAACCAGACCAGCTCCCCTCATGGCAGTAATTACTTCTTTGGACAGAGACAGAGTGGATGGCACACCACTGCCAAGTAGAGATGCACAGAAATAAACAGCTGTCTGTCTCTAAGTGGCTGCTGAGCTCTTTTTCTTTAAAATACATGTTTCCACTGCCAGGGATGCTTTTCAGACAGTCACCTTTCATTTGGAACAACTCCCCTACACAGCAGTTCACGTTCACAGAGACACGTGGAAAAGAAATGCAGTGACATCAAAAGCTGTATTTCTTTCCATGCCAGAAAATGCTTCTCCACTTTTCATGTGCTCGATATTCCTTCCCTCCCCCAGCCATTCATGGTGAAATAATTAGTGTTAGTGTTCTCATTGTTTATCAGACAATACAGACAATAAGGCTAAGCTTTCTGCTCCTGTTTTCTTTCGCTATGCTGCTGTGGTTCCTCGAACAACTGTGCAAGGCTTTACTTTTAATCCTATGAATAACACTTGTCACTCATAGGTTTGTAACCCATATTTAGCTGTGCACAAACATGGCACAGTTTCAGCTTGATTCATTGTCCGCAAACTTCTCCAGATGTGCTCATGCAAGAAAAAAAAAAGCTAATAAGCAGGAGGAAACAAACAAATACTAGCTAATCCAACTGCAATTTCTTAGGGAAGAAGACACTACCACATCAGATTCTTTATGAGGGAGAGGGATAATAATGAGTTGTTTTTAAACACAGACTAGGAAAAATTAGTTATTGTCCTTGGGCTACGAGATGTATTTTTACGTACTTGAAGCGTATGCTGATTTTTATAGCCTGTGAGCTAGCTGGGCCCTGTCACAGTGAATTTTTCCCCATTTATCTACACGTTAATGTCAAACTACAGGCACATCACAACATATGACTTTATCAACAAGCAATGTTCCTCACTGTGGCTAATTTTGAAACCACATTCCTGCTTCCACTCATGGAAGATACAACCTTGGGTAACAATCAGATAGGCTGGTGCCAGACATCCTCTTCTTAAGTACATTCTCATTTTACCTTTAGAAAGTATTCTCAACAAACAAACAATCTGAAGGCAAACTACGTTTTTTGGATCCCCTCTCGACAACAGCAGAGAGATATTTTTGCATAAAGCCGCATTTTATAGTCTGAGCTCTAGGCTGGGATTAACGAAAGCAAGGTAGGCAAGAAGCCGCAAGCTACACACAGTGGAAACTACTAAAAATCCCAAACTTCTATTATAATTAATTGCGCTAAATATAACTTTGTTCATTGATGTACCAGACAGAAAGCAGACAGACAACCTCATCCCACTGCACCAGCTTTTCAAGCTTCCAAAATAAACACAAAGGTTTATTTGTGACCATGCTCTCTAGAAAACCTGCAGCCTGATCTTCCTCATTTGATATGTGTGAAGGCTCAGGTAGTGGTACTCACAATAATCACCTGCCATCAGCTAAGAAATGCAGCAGAGTTCTTGCAGATAACTTATTCATGTCATCGTTGTGTTTCAGGAATAACACAACCAGTAACAGATCAATGACATGGGTAACAGAGAGCATTTGCTTCTAGTTTTACAGGACAAGGAAAACCTGGAGAATCTTAATGGGATTCAGGACAGGGGAGGAAGACGAAAGGAACAATCAGCAGCATAAGACATGTTAAAAAGTACCAATAAAAAAGTGTTTTTACAGGTTCTCCATAATCATAGAAACATGGAATGGTTTGGGTTGGAAGTGACCTTAAAGATGGTTTTGTTCCAACCTCCCTGCCATGGTCAGGGACACCCTCCACTAGACCAGGTTGCTCCAAGCCCCATCCAACCTGGCCTTGAACACTTCTAGGGAAGGGGCAACAATAATAATATCAGACAAAGGTAAAGTGCACACACCACAACTGGTGCCTTTTCAAGGCTGGACCATCAAATTTCCTACAGGAGAGAAAACAAAATAATGCCTGCAGTACTCTTCATTTTGAAACGTGGGAGTAATTATCCTTAGATTACCACGACAAACAAGACAGAGAGACAAGGAAAAGATAAAACAGAATTTCCACTATTTAGGTGCTGATGGAGAGATTAAATCCGACTGCACTTCAGCTGGGAGCCTAAACAAACCAGAGGCCCGGCCACATAAATCAAGCTAATTTTAAAAGGTTACATACCAGGGAGAGTTTGACAAAGAAGGGGAAACAACCCCGCGTCCTGCACTGCTGAAGATCTTAACATCTTTTTTATAAATTACAAAGGTGCCAATTTAACACAGACCAGTAAGTCTGGGGCGACGGGACCCACCGCATCAGCACCTCCCAGGCCTTTAGTAGCTCATTAATACTAATTAGATCCGGGAGTGCTCAGCCCTGCCGGCACCGGCATCCCGGGCACACATCCTGGGACTCCGGGCACACAAAAGCTTTGGACGCGGATCACAACACCGGAGCATCCTGCACCTTGGGAGAGGGGAAGGCGTGGCGCGGGACGAACCCGGGGCTCCGGGAACGGGCCGGGGAGGGGGGACGCAAGGAGCCGCGGGGAATTGTGAGCTTCGGCAGCGGGGAGAAAAAGNGCGGGACGCTCTGCCCCTGCTGCGCTCGGGGCTGCCGGCGCCTCTTTCCCCGGTCCCTGCCTCTCCCCGAGGCCTGGTGTGGCTGCCCCGGAGGGGACTCAAGATGGTTCCTCCCNGTGGGGGCCGGGAAGTTTTCCGCCGCTCCCCGCCCCGGCGCCCCTCACCATAGACGCGGACCCAGCCCTGCTGCTGGCAGACCGACTCCCGCAGGACGCGGTCCNCCCTCAGCCCCGCCGGGAGAGCGGCGGGAAGGGGACTCGCGGCTCGGGAGAGGCGTCCCGAAGGAACACAAATCGGGATAATCCCTCTGGGGCCGCATGCCTCTCACAGCGGCCCGTTCCCCCAAAAACGCCGCAGCAACGCGAGGGTGATGTCTCAGGCAGCGGCTGCCGTGGGGTTCTCCAGGCTCAGACCTGCGCTTTCACGGCTGACCGAGACTGATAAATCTTTCATGCACTCACACAGGCTGTTTCTCTCAGGTACGTGAGGAGATGTGCTGCAGGGAAAGGAGGACAACTGGCTTGATTAAGTGCATTTCATTTAGGGGATTTATGGGCTGGTTTGTCCTAAATGTCTATTTACTGACCTCCCCCAGTACACCATGTTTCAGTTTTCTATTTCCCTTTTGTATTTTGGAGAATTTCCCAGTCTTCAGGTACATATGCTTCAAAAGTCTAGAACAGCTGTGAATAAAGCATGCATCCTGCAGTGCCTTTTAAATCATTGTGACTTGAATTTTCAGGGAAGGCGGGCAAAGGGGTTCAGCTTGCTTTGAGTTCCATCCCTGTAATCTCTTGGACTGAGTGTGCGCCTGTCCACGATCAATATGAACTGTGTGGGTTCATCC
Organism: Illadopsis cleaveri; assembly: GCA_013399915.1. Lineage (NCBI taxonomy): Eukaryota > Metazoa > Chordata > Aves > Passeriformes > Timaliidae > Illadopsis > Illadopsis cleaveri. The sequence goes on along the minus strand of VXBB01010210.1, from coordinate 607 downwards.
AAGCACTCAGATCCAGTGATTATCTCCATTAGCACAACCTGTTTCCAAGGGCTCAGCTCTGTACACAAAGGCACTAACAATTTTTTCTTTATTGAAAGAGGAGTTGATTTAGTGTGGACCTGTAACAGTTATGGTGCCATAAAGCTGCTTTAAAGTAGATAACAGCTCCCACACCTTCTAACCACACTTGTGTCATCTTGTTTTGTTTTCCAGCAGAGCAGAATAAGAGGGTTTACACAGCAAGTTGTGGCTAAAAAACAGCAAATTCACTTAGAAAGGGAAGACTGTAACTCTCTGAGCTCTGCAGCTTGACAGGTCCTGATCCATTGCCCAAACATGAAGGTATGTCTTAGGAGTTCCCAAAAGCTCCTCTTGGCAGCTGAGGACTTGCAAAGTGGCAGTGAACAGTGCCCTCCTGCTCCAGGTGAGTTGGAGTACCCTACCCTCACACCATATAGCTGTGTCTATGATGGAAGCTGCTTTAACTGTTTCAGTGGAGGAAAAAAGTCCTGCCAGCCCCATGATTAATCGATGAAACCTCATTTCTGTGAGTTTGTGTCTCATGCTTGACTGAGAGCTTGACCTGAATTTTCACAGAATCACAGAA
>VXBB01010202.1:168003-201200 GCA_013399915.1 Illadopsis cleaveri | reverse complement strand
CCTGAAGGGTAGTTGTAGACAGCTGGGGGTTGGTCTCTTTCTCCAGGCAGCAACTGACAGAATGAGAGGACACAGTCTTAAGCTGCGTCAGGGGAAATATAGGTTGGATATTAGGAAGAAGTCTTTCACTGAAAGAGTGATTAAATACTGGAATGGTCTGCCTGGGGAGGTGGTGGAGTCACCATCCCTGGATGTGTTTAAAAAGAGACTGGATATGGCACTTGACACCATGATCTAGTTGAGGTGTTAGGGCTGGGTTGAACTTTATGATCTTGAAGGTCTCTTCTAACCTACACATTCTGTGATTCTGTGAAAGGAAAAATTTTAAGGTGCTTATAACAAGATCTCTTAAAGTGTGATGTAGAGAGCTTGTAGCAACAAATGGAAGAACTATTACATCAAACATTAGTGGCAGAAATCACAAAAGCCAAAGATGACTCCTCCCAGTCTGGCACTTTCCTTCTTCCTTTATAGGTGCTCTGTGGTCAATGTACTTATGTTCCTTTACTCTCTTGTATCTTCCAAAATGCATCTGTGAAAATTAATATATAGGTTGTCTTCTATAATTTGGCTTAATGTGACATGGTAGATGGTTCATCACACACCTTGCTTTGACAGGGAAAACAGATAAGCACCTTGGAAATGTGGTGCACAGCCAAATGTGCTCTGCAAGGCTTGAGTAAAGACAAGAGAGGATCAGCGGAAATACTACAGGCTGTATGGTCAGCAAAATGGGAAAACTGGTAAACCCACAGATCTGTGTGAGAATGACCAAAGTCTCTAGACATGAAGCACTTAAAATGTAATTTTCTGGTTTACTAGCTTTTTAGTTGAACAAAAGCTTACTAGGATTTTTAAGCAGGTATTAAATCAAGTTTCAGACAGCAGTCTTTGAATTAGGAAGTGATACGAGTGGTGCTTTTTTTGATTCGTGGTTCTTTCTGTCTCCTGGAAAAAGAAAAGTTAGAGTAAATATTGATAAATCTCCTCTTCTGAATTGCATCTGTCTGGACAGAAATACACACATTTGCTTGAAAAATACAATTATATTTTGAAAAAATAAATTTAAAAAATGCTGTGGAGTTCCATGCCCTTTAACAATTTCATAATGAAAGTCATCTAACTGTACTTATAAATTCAGTTGTCATCATTATTATTATTATTAAAGTCATACAGAATTATTGATTCTGGTGTTTCACAGCTTTGTAAGATGTCTCCTCTTTTTTTTCCCCACAGCACCAAAGGTTCATAAAGACATGAGCAACTCATTTATGTCCTCAGGGTTTTTTTCTTAATAAGCTTCTGCAGCAACTAATTGGAAAGCAGACACATGTTCTTCTGTTGTTCTTTTCAATACATTGATCATTTCTATGCTGAAAAATTCTTGTAAGCAGTATACTGAGATAATGCACTAATTCCTTTGAGGCCCTGTAAAACACAATCTGCTGTGCAGAGAAGACTGCTCTGAAATAGTTGTTTGCTAAATTAAGCTGCGTCTGGATGTAGCAATAATAATAGGGAGTTTCTCATCAATTAAATATATGTTATTCTGATTTTCTTCTGTCTTTACATCATTTACTGTTTCCTTCTATTCTTTTCAATAATCAAACAATTAAAATTAATATTTGGAAAGCTGTAGACAAAGTAGTCTAAATTTCCTTCCCATATGAGATTTACAAGTTGAAGTAATAATTTGATCAGACATAAATCCAGCTGGAATTTTAAAATTCACACTCATTCACACCTCAGAGTTAGTGGAAGGACTTTTTATCAGCTGACACCTGATTTCAAGGTTTTTAAGCATTAGTGGAAAATGTAAAACCTGTATTATTTGTTTTAGGACAGTCATGGTGAAATCAGCCAAACACAAGCTTCTAGATCTAGAAATTTAGCAGTTAAAAATTAGAAACTAACCAACCAACCAAACAAAACCCCAAAAAACAATAACAAAACCAACAACAAGAAATTCTACACTCCCAAGTATCTGAAATTATTTTGCCAATTTGGTTAGATGGTACAAGTCTGATCATCTTTAATGCCTGTATTTTAATTGTACAGAACTAAATGAATCAGGTTGCCATATGTTCTGCCTTTATTTGAATGGAGAGAAGGACCCAACTCAGATCCAGTATTGTGTGATTGCTCGACTATGTAAAGAGAAGAGCAAAATTAAGATGTAATATTCACTTTGAACTCCTAGACTTCTGAAATAGCTATTCAATGAGGAACAGAATACTGTTACTAACTTACATCTTCCTATTTTAATTCCTTAGCATTACCCAAATTATTGTTGTGTCTGCTCCATCCTAAACCACATCNTCTTTCCTTGGGAAGCCTAGCATACTTTTAGCAAATTTCTTAACCAACTGAGTCTCTGCTGAGGCTGTGTAACATGCCTGCTGCTCTACTTGTCTTTTCTCTTTGTGCACCAGGCCTCTGGTTTTCTCTCTTCAAAGTCTTCCTTTAAACTCTCTTCTTTCATTAGACTGATGTGTTTTAGCTGGACAAAGAAGTAAGTGCACAGTAGACAAAGTAGAAATGTTCATTAATAATGACTAAAACACCTTCTGGGGATAAGACATACAAAGTGTTGAGTATGGATTATATTTCCAGTTTATGTGAACCGTAGTGCAACCAATCCATCATGGCCTTGAGAAAAGAAGGCAAAGTTACTGATCTGAGGAAATGGCTATAATGGAATAGAGAGTTCATAGCAATGACACAAGGTTTAGAAGGCACCTTGAACATGTCTGTTGTGTCTGTCTGATCTCCCTTTCAGAATAAAAAATAAAATCCTAAAGAAATTAAGGCTCTGCTTGGTAATAGCTCTGAACATATGTATTGTTTACAATACAGGCTTGCTCTAACTGGTATGCAGCATTTTGAGTCACGTAGCTTCAGGCAATAATTTTTAGAGGCAAAGACATTTATGTTAAAAAATAGGATAATATCAGAGCAGGGTTATCAGGAATCTCAAAATATTTATAAATGTTTTACATGAGCATCCCTGCAGAGGCAAGTTAAAAAAGGCAAAAGAGATAAACAGCCAGGTGATAAACTACACTATCATCTGCCTTCAAGATTTTTGAACTGAGAGTTATATTTCACTACCCTCTTTAGAATTGCAATCCTCAAGGTTGGATGAGCTTTTCTTCCACAGCTGATCTCCACAATCAATTCAGAATATGAGTTTCATGGCTGACAACCCAAAACATTGCATGCTACAGGTTTGCACAGATATTGCCTTAACCATGCTCACATGAGATTTGCAAGAATATTTTCTGGCATAGGTAATAAGTGGGTCTTTTCTTCTTACTGCACCTGCTTATTACAGAGAACACAGCCAGGTATTCCTTAAATAGGCAGATGGGTTACGACAGCTCAGAAAAGAGTCAGGTACTCCTGAAATAGGCTGGTGGGTTACTACAGCTGTCTGATGTGAAAGCATTAACCTTGTTGTGCTGCAGTTACATCTTTCTTGACACGCAGACAGGGTTTATTGCACACTAGGACTGAGGGCAGAGCTTTTCCTTGGTTTTAATGTCATTACAAAATTGATAGAAAGGACTGCAGAGCCCAGCCTGCTGTGTATATTTACCATGAGGACTAGGCCTTTGGATTCACGAAAACAATTTACATTGCACAGTGTTTCCTTGAATTGGAACAGGAAGACTTCTATTAAACTTTTAAAGTACTATTTTTACAAACCTTCCTGTTTATTAGTCTTCTTCACCATGCACATAATGTCAGTTTAGCCTGTTTGTATTCCACTTACTGTTATGTGAAATTATTTCATGGATGGAATGAATTTCAAATAAAATATGCATGAAATTAACTGTCTTCTTTCTCTCATTACCAGTAATAGCACTTACAGCAAATGATTTCCCATCCAGTGGGATTTTTTTTTTAAGTAATAATAAATACTCAGCCCAATTTTATTAGGAAGCTCAATTTCCTCTACAGTTTTTGTAAAACTGAAATATGAGTACATGACTAAATGTCTTGCTGTCTCTGTGTTAGTTTGTGTGACTACTCACTTTGGCATGCTGATTTGAAGGACTAATTGCAGCAATTTCCCTGTTTCTTTTCCACAATAAAGTGCCCTTCAGAAAGAGACTGTCAATTGCATCTTTTGTGGTTCTTTCAACACAGATGAGAGCAGGAAAGCCAAACCTTGGCAATCTCCACAGAAAGAGTTTCTTATTCCACTTTGTCTTAAATTTATATTAACTTACTTGAAACAGTTCAAAAGCTGAAAATACTGTGTAAAACTTCTACTTTTTGGTGCCAGGTTAAGATTTACATTCAGATTACAAAGTGGATGGATATTTTGGGAAATCAAGTCATTCAGATGGTAAAAAGTAGCTGTGGTGATGGCATGCTGTGCTGGTTTTGGCTGGTGCAGAGTCAATTTTCTACACAGTGGCTGGTGTGGAACTATGTTTTGGATATGTGCTGAACACAGTGACAATAACAGAACAGGGTTTACACAGAGCCAAGGCCTTTTCTGCTGTTCATGCTGCCATGCAGGCAAAGAGACTGGAAGTGCTTGGGATGTTGGGAGGAGACACAGCCAGGTGACCCAAACTGACCAAAGGGATGTTCAACGCTATATGACATCATGCTCAGGATATAAAGTGAGGGGAAGAATGAAGAAGTGGGGGGTACATTTGGAGTTGTTTGTCTTCCCAAGTCACAGGTGATGGAGCTCTGCTGTGCTGGACATGGCAACGCCTGCCTGCCCACGGGAAGCTGGGAATTCATTCCTTGTTTCAATTTGCTTGTGTAAGCAGCTTTTTCTTTCCCCATTAAACTTTTTTAACTCAACCCACAAGTTTTGTCTTTTTCCTCTCTGATTGTCTCCCCAGTCTTACTGGTGAGAGAGTGGATGACTGCCTGGGGCTTGGCTGCTGGTTAGGGTTAAACCATGGTACATGCAAAGATGCTCACAGTGATTTCAGAAAGGGAGTAAATTGTGACAGCCCTGTTCCTTTGGTAATGTTCATAGTCCACACAAAGAAAGGGAAAAAAAAATTGAATGTCCTGTGCCAGTCATTATTTGAACAGTGGCTATTCTCTAACTGTGCCTGAGCATCAAATGGGCCCCATGGCAGGCAAACAAAGAGCAAGAGGTGATGTTCACCTGAGAGGATCCTAAAGAAGCAGAAACAGTTCTTTTCTTGGCTCTAATAACGTTAATTGTACTATCAAAAAGCCTAGGAGACAGTGTTTTGCTCTGGAGTCCCTTAAGCAACACATTTCTCAGGCACAAATCACTAATATGTCACTCTTAAGGAACGTGTAATAGTAGAAGTGTGAATGAGCAGACCTAGACCAATGGGGAGAACAAGTGAACAAATTCTGGTTGACCTATTTTGCCATTTGCAAGTGGCTTGGAACAGAAATTTTTCATGCCTTTTTGTTCTGTGAAGCAGCAGCTTGGTCATGCATTTGAGAATATGGGATTTAGAAGGCATTCCTGTCATATGACAACCCCTTCAGAATTCAAATACATGGCACCAGAAAGATGGTGAGCACCAAAGTGTTTGCTAGTTGAACCAGACAAGTGAAGTTACTTGTTTTATGAGATTTTTACTACTTTTGAGCTTTAAAATATGAGTTTCACCAGTGTTAGTAGGGCTTTAAGTGTGTGTACACATGTAACGATAATACAGTGTAGAAACAAAACTTTAACCTCTCATAGAAATCCATTAACACAGATGTTTCTTGGAAGATGACAATAAGCTTTAGCAAACAAACTCAGACTGGTTAGTGGAGTGTATGTTAGCAGTTTGTTTTTGTTTTAACAGGAAGAAGACAGCAGAAAGTTTCATTTGCAAGAGTTTGCTCTTCCAGAACAGACATTCCATCCCATGCTCCGAGCATTGCTCAGTGGCCAGCTGCAGCATCACACATTCATGTTAGGGTTTTCATGCACTTTTTGTGGAAGGACAGACTAGACTGGAAACAATCATGTCCTGTATGGTGCTGAGTGCTACCTTACAAAAGCTTACCCCTGTCCTATTAGGTTAAAATCCACAGGAGGTAAATACAGTGAAGTAGATGTGGTTTGAAGCCTAACTGGGAAATCTTGAGCCCGGAAGAGTAAAGACAAATTTCCAGTTTTGAGACTGATTCAGCCCCTGCACTCTGGTGAGCAAATTTCACTTGTGTCTTGCATCCTACTCATGAGGGACAAGCCTGACTGAGTCAGGTGATTAAATCGAATGGAGTCCCATTGTGTTGCCAGAGCAACACAAAATTCAGGATGAAGACCATGACACATTTTGATTCCCCTCTATAAACTGTACAAAATAAGACCTACTGCAGCAGATGCTGCTGAGTTCATTAGCTGGTGTATGCATTCAAAGTGCTAAAGAAAAGCAGTGTTTTTATGCGTCTTATATTACAGATAAATATTTGAATAATACTCTTGTGTATTAAATGGGAATTTAACACAGTGTTACAGCAATCAGTTTCAAATTGTGTAGCCTGTGGACCCAAACCCAGTCACTGGATTTCTTCACAGTTGATTAAGTGCTGTTCTTCAAGTCTTGGTTCATCCTTCATACAGAGGTTTCATATAGAGGTTGTAGGAGCAGGCTCAGAGATTTCCTTCTCTTTTGGACTCAGGTTCAAAGTCCTGAAAGATAAATTTCTGTTGGCAGCAAAAATACATTTGTATCATACTGAGGTTTGTGGGACGGGTGTGTATATATACATATATATGTGTGTGTATTTATATATATATGTGTGTGTGTGTGTATGTATATATGAAACAAGAGTCCCTTAGAATATCCTGTGACACTGCAATACCACCCTGGCTTCACTACCCTGCCAACTGGTGATCCTAACACTTCAGTCTAAGTGAGGAAGACTTTTAATGTAAGAAGAGACATTTAACCTGAAAGAACAAGCAATAATAATGAATCATTACTTTTCTGTAAATAATGGTGAAAATAAAATATCTGGTAAAGCCTTGTATTTATAATAAAGCCTTGTATGTATAAAACCAGCAGGTATTGTGTTCATAGCTAATGTGATCATGTGTATATGCTTAGTGATGACAGTACTCAAAGTTATTTTGGGTAATTAATAATAGGTATGGATGTTGCATTTCAATTACCTTTTCTCAGCTATATAGTGTGTAGTCTTATTATGACTGTGTCTATTTTGGGACTGTCTGCTGTTTGCTGTCTTTATTTTATGGCATGATATCTATTTCTGTGATGTAACAATTCAGTGTAACCTTTCTTACTCAAATGGTCTTGTTAAAAAAAAAAGATTGTTTAAGAAATGAGTAACTATTATTATGGGCAGCAAAATAAAATAAGTCCGTTGCAGGAAGTGCTCTCTTTGTTTTGCTCTCAAATTAGTTTGGTGTCTTTCCATTAAGTGTTTTTCACAGCCGGTGGATGGCTAAGTGCCCATTTGTCCTTGGAAGTAAGTGTGACAAAAGAGGTTAGAACACAGCAGTTCTTCTTTGAGGAAGATTTTGACTAATAAGGATGCCTAATGAGAAAAATCAGGAATCTATTTGAGATGGTAATGGCACCCTACAAAAATGTGTCACTTAAATATCTCAAATTCATGAAAATAGTTTTGACTTTTCTAGATCAATGAAAATCCTGTTTTCAGAGACCTACTTCTCCCACGCTCACCTTCTCCTTTTTTCTTTTAAAGTCTACTTAAAGTAAGAGATCTAAAAGATCTTTTATAAAGTTTATAGACAGGTGAGTTACATAACTATGAGACTTGCTTTACATGTGAACATTTACAGCTTTGTTAAATTAAAATAAGGCTGTAAATGACAAAAAAGAAAAAAAGATGGCATTGGTATTCTGTCTTTTTCTCTCATTGTATAAACATGGCTGGTTTCTGCAGGATAAGGATGTGGGTATCCATGGACAAATACAAATTGCATATATCAGAAAAATGTATCAAATAACTTATGCTGCACAGAAGTGCTGGTGGGGGAATTTATTTTCTTGTCAGCCACCTGATTATTCCCTGGTTCACAGACATGAGCATTCCTATCACAGACCTTCAATCAACATCTCCATATGAATCCTTTGTTGCATCTTCAAATGAACAAAGGAAGAAAGATGAAAACATCAGCTGAAGGTAGCAAAAGTATGTGACCAGTTTATGGAAAATGCAAGATGAAAACATGAAGGGAAACAATTTACAGAGAGGTTGCATAATTTGCCAAACTGCTTCCAGCTACCAGCAGCTACACAGGGCCCACTGGGCTGTGGTGGTCCACAGGAGATTTCTTCTACTTTTCCTTTTCAGAAACTGTATGTAATTTTCTTGTCTCATTGTTTATTTTCTGTTACCTCATGTTTTAAGTCTATAGCTACTGATATTTTCTTCACACTTTTAATGAGACCTTCAATACAGTTGAGATTTATTCTTTAATGTCAAATATGTTTCAGGGAGGAAAATTATTTATATGGGCCATTGCACACTTTTTCAAAAGAAGCTTTTCAAAATGCCTCTTAAATGACCATCTGTCTAACATAGTTGGTCCTGCTTCATTTAAACCCCTTGTCTGTAACTGAACAAGTAGAGTTTTGAATACAAAACATCACCAGAAGAGAAGAAAAACTGCATCAAATTTGGTAAAAAAAAAAAAACAAAACTTGAAGGCCAAGTGAGTTTTTAAAGTGTTGGAGCAGAGTTATATTTTTATGATCCAAAAATTTTGTCTACAAAATTGAGAGATCTAAATAAAAGACAGAGAAATAAATCATGATCTGCCAATCTGCCTTAATTCATTTCGGTGAAATTGCTGCGCAGAGTCATTGGATTGGTCAGGCCCATGAAGAAATTAAATAAGTTACTACTTTTTGGACATGTTGGATACATTCATTGAGATTAGCATAAAGATTATGGAAGTTGAATTCTTCAAGGCAAGTAATTGATTTTAACTCTAGAAATTGCTTTAACTTCTCCTAAAAAGTAGCTATATACAGAATATATACAGAAAAGAAAAATGAAAAATATCTGCATATGCATTTATATCCCACTTTTATGTAAGATTAATATTTGAGTGTTGAAAAGTTTTATTTTTTTACCAGATTTCTTCAGATAGGTAATAGCCAGCAAAGTTGGCTGATGGTTACTCTTTGTGTATAAACTAACATAGCTTTAGTTTTTGTGAATTTGGAAATAAAAGGAAGCAATGGGCATGAGGTACAGTATGGGAAAATTTCCTGTTGTAAGGAAAAAATCCCACAATGATGATGGTCAACACTGGGACAGCAACCCAGGGAAGATGTGAAACTCCATCTTTGAAATATTCAAACCTCATCTGGACAAAGCCTTGTCCTTTGAGGCTCTGAGGTTAATGAAATCTCAGCCCAAACTAACTTTGGTTCAGCCTCCTACTGAAAGCCGGGATAACCTCAATGACCTCCTGAGTTCTCATGCAAACTAAATAATTTTGTGGTTTGTGGCCTTAGTCTTGTAAACAGTGCTATCCTTGTAGATATTAACCATTTTCAGTATGGATTTTCATTACTAGCATTTCCTGTATTTGAAGAAAACTGACATAAGTACAGTCCTTTTTCTACTCCCTATACACATGGAAAGCACGTTTTGAATCAACAACCAATTGCCAGAAAAATTGGAGGCTTTACAAAGCCCTTAAATTGTCAGACTTTGATTTTCACACTAAATATTTGTGTTCTTCCATGAGATTGAATAAGAGCACCAACACCACCGTAATAAAAAGAATGTCAATGGCCATGTTGTCTGAGCACTTGCCCATTCATCATTTGCCTACTGCCATTCAGAGTTTCTCTATAAATATGACCAGTCATTCCCATGTTACGAAATAACTGAGTGCCTGAACTATGAGTGAAAGAGAGATGCTTCGATTAAAACTTGCAACTTGTAGCATCCTCCTAAGGATGCTGTCTGGAAAATATAAGGATTCATCGATATAGTCATATATACATTAATTTACACATATACAAGCTGGAGAGGCAGGCAGGAACCTCAGGAAGTTTAACAAAGGGAAAACACAAATCCTGCATCCTCATGCACCAATATATGCTGGGGGTTGCCCAGCTATGGAGCAGCTTTGCAGAAAAACACCTGGGGCTCCTGGTGGACACCAAGATGAACATGAGCAGCGTGTCCTAAGACTCCTCAGATGCCTTAGGGAAAGTATTGCCAGCAGCTCCAGGGAGATGATCCTTCCTCTCCACTCAGTACTGGTGAGAGGATACCTGGAGGAGTGTGTATGGTTCAGGAGGGACATGAAAATAATTAAGGGTATCCAATCTCCAGAGAGGCTGATGGAGGGACTGGAGCATCTCTCTTATAGGGAAAATCTGGGAGAGTTGGGATGGTTCAGCCCAAACAGAAGGCTCAAAAGAACAAAAATACACTATAAATCTATATATACTATATTCAACATGATGCAAATAATATAATTATAGGTAATATATAATGAATTTGTATAAAAATCTGAAGGGAGGATGTAAAGAAGACAGAGGCAGGCTCTTTCAGTGATGCCCAGTGGCAGAACCAGAAGCACAAAATGGGCACAAAATGAAATACAGGAGGTTCCATCTGACCACACCTTTTTATATTGAGGCTGACTGGGCACTGGCACAGGCTGTCCAGAGGTATTGTGGACTGTGAATCTTTGGAGATATTTCAATAAAAACATGGAGATACAATAAATATTTGGAGATATTCCAATAAATTTAAGGTCTTGGACAATCAGCCTTTGATGGCCATGCTTGAGCAGGGCTATTGGACCAGATAACATCTTGAGGTCACTTTGATCCCCAATTATTGTGTGATTCTGTAGTTCTGTGATATGACTGGGGTAGCATGGTACATTGCAGAAACTTGTTTCTTGGCTACAAGAAACAAGGTTAGAAAACCACTCTTTTCACGGGAGCCAGTAATATGCATTACTTGGGATGAGAACAAGGAATTCAGGTTAAATTGGAATAGTTTTTTCCCGGATGCTATCCTCTATTTTCATATCCTCTAAGTCTTTTTGAAAGGGATGGTATTATCTATCATCTTTCTAATAGGTCCTGAGATATGTTGACATTGCTACTTTTTCCTTTCTGATTTTCTTTCCTTTAGAACTGGTGATGCAACGGCTGTGGGAAAATGTTTAGGAAATAAACTCACATACATTTTTTCTGGAGGTGGACCCACAGTTCTAGGAAAGAACTATAAGAAATTAATGTGTTGCAATCTTCTTCGTTGTTGTTTGGGGGGAGGGTTTGTTTGTTTTGTTGGGTTTTTGTTTGTTTGTTTCTTTGTTTGGTTGTTGTTTGCTTTTTTTCATTCTGTTTTAAATATCAGAATTTTTAGATTGGAAAAGACATGAAAAATCATTGAGTTCAACAATTAACCCACCACTGTCAATCCACCACTAAATCATTCTCCCAGGTGTCACATCTACACATCTTTTAAACACCTCCAGGAATGGTGACCACTTCTTCAGGCAACTTGTTCCAATGCTTGCCAACCCTTTTTGTGAAGGAGTTGTTCTTAAAATCCAATCTAAACCTCCCCTGGCATAAGCTGAGGATGTCTCCTTTTGTTCTTTCACCTGTTGAGGTTCCCTTCCAACCTGATATTCCATGAGTTCATGATTATTCTATCATTATAGAATTGAAAGAATATAATTGTTGCGGCCAACAACAGTGAGAGAAAATCATGATGGATCAGTACTGCTTCCCCATTTTCTCCCTCTCTGCCCTAATCAGCCATCAACCATAGATTATCTGAACACTTAAGACTATCTAACAGGTATCTGTGCATCTCAACAAACAAGGATTGACTCTGTTTTGTCCTGTGCCAGCATGGGCAATATGTTTATTGAAGAGACACCCAGGGAATTCCAGACAACAGCTTGATCAAAACACTACAAGGATGTTGAGAGTATTAGGAAGATTCACAATTCTTTATCGCCATCAGTGCATAACTGTGATCTCTGTGTGCATCTACCGGGTGTCACTGCATTTTGTTATCATCATAAATTGACTTCAAAAGGTCAAATAAAAAGTGGTTGTTTACCACTTTTTTACTAAAGTCAAAGATTTGCTATTTTGAGTTTGGAAACAAATGTGTGTATTGCACTAAGTCCTTTAGCTTGATATTTCACCTCTGGTCACTGTTTAAATAATAATGCAAAGTAGCACATATTAAGATGTAGTTGGAAATAGTTTGGAGCAGGAAGTCCAAAATTAATTTCCTAATAATTACAATCTCTTTTAGAGGATCTGTTGTTTACTTCAATGTCAACAGAGGCTTCTTTCTCACACTGACAATAATCAATGCATCTGGCTTTCTTAATACATTCACAGTGTGTGCTGAATTGATTGTGATGAGAGAAAGTGTGTGTATTAGAGTAATATAATTCTGTTTGATGTGCTGTTCGATTTTCTTGTTATCAAACAAACATTCTACTTTGTCTTGACATCACTAAAATATCAGTAAAACTGGATGATTTGATATGTTATTGAAAAAGGAAGGAGGTATGCTTTATGTTAGATTTGCTGTTGTTGTTGTCATTACAAAGAGAATTAATGAGAAAATATATATTTTTGAATGTTTCTGTGTATTTCTGAGAGAGAAGGTTACGTGTAACCATGCTCCTTTGCTATTGATTCCTGTTCCATCTTTGATAGCTCATTTTTGTTTCCAGAAGGCAGTTCTGGAGTGGAAAGTTAAACTGGCCCATAGTGGACCATGCCAATTGATTCTTGACATTTGAGTAATTGGCCAGTTAGGAAATATTGTATTTTGGTGGCTGGTTAATAAAAGTGGATATGTGGAGGAGAGTGAGGAGGCTTTGACTATTACTCAAAGGCTTCCATTGCTACCTATGCCACACAGTTTGAAGGATTCTAGTTTTGGGGTGGGATTTGTCTCATAAAATCTGTAGAAAATACTAACATGAACCCCTGAGCAGGTCCTCACTCTAATTACCCTTTACAATCAATGGGATTTTCAGCTAAAAAACCCCCAAAGCCAAAACCATCAACATGTCTAAAAAATACATCAATCTAATCTGAAAGTAGATGTTAACATGGGATGAGATTAATTGATTCTTTAATTCCATTGACAATGTTGACTCCATCTTCATTACCTGCGACAGAAGCCCCAACAGCAAGCTCAGATATAGCCAGGTCTACTGAAGGGAGTCACCTCAGTGTGCCAGGAGAAGCCAGGGGGTATGACAAAAGTATGGAAGTCAGGCCAGGCCAAGTCAGAATTTGATTTCATTCCATTATCTTGTTTTTCCTCAGCAACAAGCATGTGTCATAAGCCAAGGTCAGTTGCCATCAAAGTTATTTCACACCATGGCATAAGGGAGATGAAATGTAGTTTATGATCACCTTTTCTTTGGACTTTGGCTTGCATTGCACATGAACTTTCGCTGATTGGAAAATCAGAGCCAATGTCCCTCATACAAGATAAAATATCTGCACAGGTGATATCCCTGCTTGGAACAATTGAAATAAAAGAAGCAGTAAAACTAACACAGAGAAACAGCCCACATTCCTCTGTAGAAGATATATTTGGAAAGCTTTTGAGTCAGGTTTACCATTTAATTAAGGCAGAAACTAAATGAAAGGAGAAGTATAAGTAAATATCAGTTATGATATGTATATACTCCTACTTCCTAATCACACTGCCAGATTTGAAACACCACAATGCAACAGAGTTAAGAAGTGAAGCAATGCTAATGATGGAAGATGGAGGAATTCATGCTAAATTATTGAATATCTAGATAGATCAATATGATATATCTTCAAGGGACTTCTGAACAAGTAGACTGTAATATTCTAGTTTGCTTAGAAACTGCTCAGAAGCATCTGAGCCTACCTACTCAACATTAATTAAAGACAAATTAAAGATTTATGGAAGATTATAGACTTGTGATTTTGCCTGGCTGGTAAAATTCATAGCAATGAAAAACTGGTAGTGAAACAAAACCTAGTTTCAAGGGCTATATTGAATTTCTAGTTAATGTCATTTTCTTCTCCATCTTCTTTGTAACTACAACTCTTTTGCAAAGTCCTTCCCAGAGGCTGAGCAGAAGGCAGAGGTTTTCTGATAAACAAATATTGCTCTCCAGTGTTATTAGAACTCCTGCACACATTCATTTGACAGTTTTGATAGCCACAGTTCATATGATCACAGACTCATAGAACACCAGGTCGGAAGGGACCTCCAGGATCATTTGGTCCAGCCTTTCCTGGCAAAAGCACAGTCTAAACAAGATGGTCCAGCACTCTGTCCACACAAATTCTAAAGGTATCCAATGTCAGGGAATCCACCGCTTCCTTGGGGAAATTATTCTTACAAATTTTTCATCGTATGTCCAATTGGAATCTCTCCAGAAGTTACTTGCACCCATCACCCCTCATCTTTTCCATATGATTCCTTGTAAAAAAGGAGTCTGATCTTTGTTGCCATCCTTTAAATACTGGAACATGGTGAAGTTGTCCTCCCCAGCCCTTCTCTTCTCAAGGCTGAACACGTCCAGTTTTCTCAGCCTTTTCCCACATGTCAGGTTTTCCCCTCCAATGCTCATCTTTCTGGCAGCTCTTTGGGCTCTGTCCAGCCAGTCCATGTCCTTTTTGTATAGCAGGGACCAAATTTGAGCACAGTCTTCCAAGCCTGGCATTCAAAGTATTGCATATTGGGGCCATTCCTGGCCCTAGAATTCCATTCTGCTGGCTGAGTAGAGTGGGATGATGAGTTCCCAATCTCTGCTGGGGATGCCCTGGTCGATGAGGCCCAGCCTCCTGCTGGCTTTCTCTGCCCCAGCTGCACACTGGTCACTCATTCTGAATTTGTCGTCCACCAGGACCTCCAGGGCCCTTTCCACAAAGCTGCTCCCCATCCAGGCAGATTCCAGCCTGTGCTGCAATCCTGGATTATGTTTTCCCAGGTGCAAGACCTTGCATTTGTCTTTGTTGGACTTCATATGTTCCTGTTAATCCACTCTTTCAGCTATTCCAGGTCTGTCTGGAAATTATCAGAATATACATAAGCAGTGTAAATGATACAATTACAGCACATTTAATGTCATCCAGCACAACTAGAATTGGATAAAAGATATACTTAAATTATTACACATTTGTTTTCAGCCTTAATTGAGCCAGCAGTAATTAATAGATTTATGTGTGTGTGTGTGTATTAAAGAATATTTCATTAAAATATGCTTTGGAAATGTCAAAAATGTTGTTCCAGCATGGTCCAACATTGATCAGCTTCCTTGACAGCTGGAGAGCCTCATGGGAGTTTTAGTTTGAATGCTTCAGGCCCCTAATCTCTCCTGTGTATTTGATTTTCCAGATGGACAACTGTTCCAGGATATACTATAATCTTACTGCCCCAGGGTTCAAACAAAACAGGTCAGTGTACTTGAGTGTATTCTGAATTTCATTCAGGCCAAGACTCTAACCTACAGTACAAATCCAGAATGAGAGGCAGTGACCTTCAACTTGCATGAAGGTGGATGTCCAGAGGGCTGCAGGTTAATACTGAGTTGACATAGAATATTTCAACTCAGTGTGAGGAGCCAAATGTATCAATTCAGGTTGACATAACCCAAAATGAAGAGAGGACAAACACCAAAATTCACATTGTTAGTGAGTAGGTAGCTGATCTCCACAAAATCCCCCATCATCACTTTTTACAAATCCACTTTCTCAAATGTTGCTTTTTTAGATTTTCAGTTCCATGGTATCTGGACAGCTGGCAGAAAAAAGCAGCAAGACTTGGTGAGTCTTTCAAACCTACAATCAATCTTGCAAGGGTAGCAGCTTTAAAAATTGTAGCTGTGAATGCTTATATATTTTCCTGATCTTTTCCTAGCTTTTCTAGCTTCCTCACTCTCTCAAAGACACACATATTCACATACACTTACACTCCCACCTTTGCATGTTGGAGAACCTCTTGTGCACTCTCCAGTCTCACCTTCTCTTTCAAGCACAAGTTCACTCACTCAATCCTCTACAGAGTAAAGCTTCTTTGCTTTCTTTACTTTTCTTTTCTTTAATCTCTTTCTTCTAATGACACCTAAATCCTGTAAGGTAAAAGATGACCTCTCTGGGAATAACTGAAGTGGGAAACAACATGCAATTCACATCTCTCCTTTGTTCTTTACTGGAGAAGATTAGTGTTGTGGTAATTGTGGTGTTCCCATTGGAAGCATAGAGGAGTTATAAAGCTGTAGCTGCTTGCTCTTTTCTTTCAACTTTGGTTTCACAAGGTTGAATCCAATCCAAATGGGATGCCTTCTAAGGCATTCTTGTGCTTTTTTTCATGCCTCCAATGCAGACTTCTTGGCATGTCAGGATTTCTTTTTCTTTTTTTCCTTCTTTTTTGAGGTCTCTTCCCCATTTTTGTTTGTGTTGGCCAATATCAAGTGAAAATGAAGTACAACAATTCAATCAAAACCAAACTCTGTTATATCTATAATTCCAAGAGCTCAAACAGGGTCAATATCCTCCCTCTCTTGTGCCAGGGATGCTCCTGCAAACATGCTGGTTGGTATCTTAGGAGTACCTGGCTCACAATGTGCCCACCAAGGCTCTCACTGAGGGGGTGGCAGGAAATTACACACCCCTCCTGGTCTTGAAATCTTACTTTAATAAGCAAAGCTCAAATTGCTGCTTTCATATGAGACATTTGGGTTCTCCTAAATGTTCATGACAGTGAGGGTCTAATCCATTGTCTCCTTGTATGGCAGTGCCAGCCTGCACATATTTAGGATGACTGTCATCTCCACCATCCAAAGCACCACATTGCACCCTCACTATGGCAACGCTGCTCATTGGATTTATAGCAGATGCTGACTGATGTAATGAGCAAGCCCACAACACCTACAGCCTGTATCACTCACGTCTACTGACACTGCTGCAGCATCCAGCTCTGCAGGACAGTGCCATCTCTCACTGTGGGCTCCAACCCCAGAGTCTGGTTAGAAAAGTGCATGTTGTAAGAAACAGGGCAAGGAAGGCAAGAGATCATGGCTGAGTTGAGACCTGCTGGTCCAACTAAAGGGCAAGAAGGAAATGCACAGGGAGTGGAAGAAGGGACATGTATCCTATGAAGAGTAGGGAGATGTGGTCTGGTTGGATAGGGTTGGGGTCAGGAAGGCCAAGGTGCAGCTAGAGCTGAGCTTGGCAAGGGATACAAAGAAAAATAAACATTTCTAACCAAAAAAGGAAGAGGATGTAGTGTTTGAGAGAAGCCATGAGGAGAAGGACTTTGGGGTCCTGGTGGATGAGAGGCTGGACATGACCCAGAAATGTGCACTTGCATCCCAGAAAGCCAGACGTGTTGGCTTTGGCTGCTCCAAAGCACCATGGGCAGCAGAGAAAGGAGGGGATTCTGCCCCTCTGCTTTGCTCTGGTGAGACCCCATCTGCCATGCTCCTTCAGCTCTGGAGCCTCAGCACAGGAAGGACATGGACCATGCTCAGAGGAAGGCCCCAAAGGTGGTCAGAGGGCTGGATCACCTCTCATATGAGGACAGGCTGAGAGACCTGGGTTTGTTGAGCCTGGAGAAGGAAGATCATGTGGCACCCTTCCAGTACATGAAAAAAGATTTTAGCAGGGCTATAGTGACAGGACAAGAGGTAATGGTTTTAAATTAAAAGAGAGTATATGTAGACTAGATATAAGGAAGAAATTTTGTTATGAAGAGGCTTAAGAAACACTGGCACAGGTTGCCCAGAGAGGTGGTAGATGCTCCATCCCTGGAAGTGTTCAAGGCCAGGTTGGATGGGGCTCTGAGCAACCTGATTTAGTTGAAGTTTCCTCGCCCATGTCAGGGAGGTTGGAATTTGATGATCTTCAAAGCCTCTCACAACCCAAGCCATTCTACTATTCTATGTGCAAGTGGGATGGCACCAACAATTTCAGTACATTTTTTCTTCCCAGGAATGCACATTTTCTTCTGATAGACACAGGTCTGTCTTTCCTTTGTTTCAGAGAGTGTTCTCTTCCTTCTTCTTCCAGGAAGCCAATATTTGCCTGGCTCGCAGATAACACACCATATTAAAAAAAAAAAAAAAAAGCAACTCACTTTATAAATTCAACCCCTTGTGAAAATTTTAGAAGTGATTTCTAGAGCATCATGTGGCATGAGGCCATGGGACTACTTAAGTTTTATCTTTTGTTTAATTGCCTTTGAAGTTCCTGCCCTTGGCACTGTGGTTAATGGTTAAAACTGTTTTGTACTGAATTATAATTTATTGTGGTCAACAGAAATAAAGTTGATTGTACCTGTCAATAAGAATCTTGTCTCCTGTCTCAATATTCTTTAAGTAGATCAAATTCCAACATTTTTCATTCAATACAAATACACACAAACCAGTTGATTTCTCTTTCTTTAGACTGGATCCTGGAAAGTCTTGGTGATTTAGGAAATAACCTAAAAGCTCCTACAGTGAAGACGCTGAGTCATGTGAAGGAAATAAGGAGGTTTACAAATCATACCTCTATGCCCTGGTTCCCAACTTGTGCAATAATGTAGGAGGCATTACAAAAAAGAGAAAACAGGTTTTAAAATTAGTAACTTACAGAAACAGTACATGGGTATTTGAAATAGTTTAGAGTTCAAAGGGAAAATTAGTTTCTAGGCAAGATTATTGAAATACCCTCCACATAAGAAGGCAAAAGATGTCTGCTAGCCAGACCAACAGTTTGCCCTCCTTTGGAAGTCCACCCTTTTCTCTACCATGAACTGTGGATTTTAACATGGGTTCAATTTTGCCTTTTTCTAGTGGGGCAGCAGGGGAAAGTCAGCAGTTGGGTTTTGGGGTTGAGGTTTTTTTGTTTATTTCTGCATTTTGCATACTCCATTTTCTACTTGAGGATGTTCTTTGGAACGTGTCATGAAATACTGACATGCTCTGGAGGCACCAGCTCTGATGGGACACAGATTTGGGGCATTCTGTTGCCCACTGGTGGGTGTTCCCTGGTGCCAAGCTCAGAACAGAGCCATCCTTGAAGCTATTTTTTCCCTGAATAAAAGCTGCCAAGTTTCTAGCCCATGGAAAACCTCAGCATATCAGCATCATGCAGTCTGTATCCTCACTGCTGGAAAAGACAGCTCTGCTCACACTGTGAAGGAAATTTCTTTCTTCTTCCTACTCTGTTCCATCCTTGAATAATGTGCCAAATGTACAATTTCTTCTGTTTCATAGTACAAATCACTGCCCCAACAGGAAGTAAATTGCAAACCCCAACTCACTTAAGATAGTCTCCTATCAATCTATTGATTGATAGATGATCACAGAGCTAAAGATAAGAAGTTGAGAGCCTTTTATGCCATTCCAAAGACCTTTCTTTTCTCCTTTTACCATTGCAAACATCTGTAGAATGATTGAAAAATTTTTTTGTATAACTTACTCATTATTTAGATTTGCTTTTGTTCTCCAAATATACTAAACTTGTCTTACTTCTTCCATTCATATCTCTTTTTTTGTAGCCTTGAAAGCTGTTTTACATAGAAGAAATAATCATAAAGCAATGATATTCAGAGGTTTACCAGCAACACATAAATATTTATATGTACTCAATATTGAAGACTTTCCATTGAATCAAAATACATGTATAATGGAGACATTTATACATAATTTTCATATGAAAGGCACAAAACAGATAAGACAGTTTCATGCTTGCTTTCATTTAATACACTGAGGTTGAGTTCAATGCTCTTTATTTTTACTTTGAAGATTTGCAGTTGTGTTGGATTTTTGTCTTTGCTTACAGCAGCACTCAGTCATGAAGATGCTTCAGAGCACCAGCTTTCTACCTCAGGAGACCTGGTTCCAGCCCTGATCTAGAGCACACCCGGGGAGGTTATTTGGTCTCGTCATGCTCTCTAGTGGTTGCTTCTCTGCTGAGCAGCTGCCATGCTCCAGGGAGGTCCAGCTCTGGAGCAGCAGTGATGCTCCAAGACTTCACAGCCTGAGCACAAAGGGAAAAAACTGGAGGGTCATTTTGGCTTCATTCTAGTCAGTCCTAAAGCATGTCTTAATCTCTCACCTCAAAGAACAAGAGAATACATGTCTTGATGATAGTCATACAAATTTTTAAAGTAATTTCAGCTCTTCTCTTCCTGACTATAATCCCTCCATTTGAAATCTGGAGTCCATAATCATGAAACTGACCAAAACATGGCTAAAAATTCAATTTTTTATTTTTCTCAACCATATATAAATATTGCAATGAAAAGAGTTATTGAGGTTAGTGGGAAAGGCCTCACTGACTTCAGTAGGCTTTGAACCATGGGGCCAAATATATTTCTGATTCTCTCTGTCACTAAATTTCAGGAGTTTGCAAATTTTTTTGGGATCTTCCCAGAAACAGTGTTTTTCATGCATTTTAGGATTGTAGATTTGCCGCTGAGTGTGTCCTTGAAATATGGAAATACTCCAGAGAAGTTTATAATGAAATTGGATTTTCAGCCTTTAAAAATCCCAAAGATTTGGTTCAAATTCAGAGCAACAATGCAGATCAGAAATATTTTCTGAATAAAAAAAAAAAAAATTGCAGTAGAATAAAACTGAGATTCAGCAAAAACAAGTGAATCACTCTTGCTCATATCTTGAGCAGAGAGAAAGTTAACTACCATATGAAGGAGATAATAGGTTTACTTTTCAATGATAGCTTTTACTTTTTGAAGGATTATTTCACTTTAGTGCTAAAATACCACAGGAGCTACAAGGAATAGCATTGGGAGGGATTTGTTCCTGGCTCTGGTCCTGGACAGTGGCATGAGTCCCTTCTTCTGCCAGCTGTAGCAGCCTGTTCATACACTTCTAATGCAAGTCCACTGATGCCTTTGGGCTGCACACCCTGCCCCTGCTGGGGGGGCACCCCTGCTCTGCAGGCTGAGACCAAATTGGCTTATTGACTTTCTTCCTACACACTGGGGGTGATGCTGTGGGGATTTAAGAGAGAAAAATAAAACTGATGCTTTCCATTTGTGGGATGTAGGTGGTCAAGAGAAACAAAAGCCCTTGCAGAAGTTTTACATGAGATACACAGATGGCTTTGGGGGTGTGGCAGACTCTGTTGATGCTAAAAAGATGAAGGAAGCCAAAAAAGACTTGTGACAGATGCTTTCAAGCTATGGAGTATTTAAAGAAGATTGCATTTAACTTTATAAATGTTAGAAATGTTTCCTAACGAAACTCAAGTTTTTATCAGTAGCTCTGCTCCCAGATAAATAAGACATGAGGTGTTTCCTTCAAGATGAAAATGATGTAGGGAGGTAATTAACACTGTTTTCATCTTTGCAACAACTTCAATTGGAAAATATCTGAAACTCATTCTCCAAGGGAGGGGGCTACTACACAAATTGCTAAGGCCCAAAGGCAAACCAAAAGAAGCTTCAACCATTTATAAAAATAATGATACTGACTGGGCACAGAGATGTCTTCTAATAACTCACTGTGATCAATAAGGACAAATGCTTCAGAGCCCTAAAAGTGTTGGAAAATTGG
This sequence comes from Illadopsis cleaveri, assembly GCA_013399915.1. Classification (NCBI taxonomy): domain Eukaryota; kingdom Metazoa; phylum Chordata; class Aves; order Passeriformes; family Timaliidae; genus Illadopsis; species Illadopsis cleaveri. The sequence goes on along the minus strand of VXBB01010202.1, from coordinate 179,680 downwards.
TGCCCACCAAGTAGGTGCATTGGGTGGCTGTTTTGGGGCACATTTCCTGGTCAATTGTTTTGTCTTGGTAAATAGTTCATAACCTTGGGAGAGCTGAAGAGGCTGGAGAAAAGTGTCAGAGCAGCTACTCAGAGTGAGACTTACAAAGGGTTGGAGGGGGGTTTAGTTAAGGGCCAATTAAGAGAAGCAGCACTATGGGATCCTGCCTCAAGAGAGCTGACAAGCTGGGATATCATAAAGGAAACGGAAGCGCAGTTACCTTAGAAACTGGAATGAGAACCTTACTAAATTATTAAAATATCTGAAAATTAAGAGAAAATAGTATTTCCAGTAATTAGAAAACTAGGATCAAGGATCCCCTTTTGGAAATAAAGACAGTTTAATGATGAGCAAGCTGAAATAACTTCCTTTTTCTTTGCCACAAAAAGCGAAGGTCTCCAAGAAAGGCCCAAACAGCAACTGTAATTGTTTTTATTTAAACCCACACAAATTTAATGTGTTTTCTTCCTACACACATCTAGTCCTTTACTGACCTCCTGGATTTTGTCTCCCTATTCTTCTTCTCTCAGTTCAGTTTATTTGGGATGGGCTCTAACAATCTTGGCTATATGGAGGATTATCCAACATGACCAAACCAGGGACAAACTGGGCTTTGGCCAGGATGGTTCTCCTCCAACAAGGTGCTTTGGGCAGCAGTTCCACCTTGGAGAATGCTAAATGCTGTAAAATCAGGAGGTCATTAAAACCTTTGAAGCTATAAAACAGCTTTGTTAAATTTGTTCATAAAAATGGAGTTAACCTTAGAAGGGGAAAAATGGTACATCAAACCTTCAGGTATCTCCCCAAACAGGAGGATATTCTTCTTAGAGGTACTTTGATACTAGAAAAGTTAATTTCTCATTGCTTACCATGTCTAAAATAATTCTAGAAATTTTGAATTGTGGAAATGAGTTTATGAGCTAATAGATGAGGATGTACCTGCAGTTTTTCCACTGAAGAACTCAAAAACTTGGGAAAGAGAATTGTCTCTACTTAAAGCCCCAGTTTGATGTCCAACTATCTCACTGGGAAACCTAAAGTTAAGAGGATTGATACAAAGGCAGTTTTGGGCCAGTTGTGTAAGACTAAAATTCCTAAGGGGAAATATGGACAGAGAAAGCATGTTTCTGCCTGAGAAACACTGGGCTGATCATCAACCAAGAAATCCAAATATTTGCTTGGAAATATTTTCACAGCTTGATATGCCATGCTGGAAAGTCCACACTCTATGAGTGTCTCTATCCAAAAGCAGACTTGGTGCATGAGTGTGCATCCTGCTGCCACTGAGTCACCTGCAGGATTTGTCATTCAGTTACAGTATTGGGGAAAGGGGAAAATGCAGTTTATCCTGGGCAGGATTATTGTAATGACATTATTTGGGCAAATAATTCCAAATGTTGTGCCGGAAGCAGTGGATAGCTGCATTGGTCACTGGTTATTTCTCTTCCTTCCTTGCCTGCTGGATGCATGTTTACAAAAGCTAATTAGAGTGGACTGTGTTATTTACAGTGTTAGACTTTAGAAGGAAAAAGCTTACTGTATAATCTCTGCCTCAAGTGTGTTTGAGCAGAGATTACTGTAGGGGAACTGTGAGGAGCCAGCAGGAACAAACTCAGCAGTGATTTTAACACAGTCAAGAATTTCTATGCCCTAAGTGGCAGTATGGAATATTCCCATACTGATACTGGGTTATATAGGGTAGATATTTCTTTCTGTATGAACTGCATCACTTTGGGCCACAGTTTGTTTCAGACCCCTGGGCTTCACATTAAATTTTCAATGCATTTAACCTATGTAACAGAAATCAGAACTAGGAAAGGTCGTAGTTTTTCCTTCTGGTCCTTCCTATTTAAAGTTTAGGACACACTTCCTCTCCCACAGCAACTTTTTATATTGTTTGGGGTTTTTTTTGCAGTTTCATATGATTTCTACTAAGGTTAGGAGGAGGTGGATGAAACCTGGGAAAGCTAAAACCTTTATCTTTTATTAAGCTACAAAGGCAAAAATATGAAATCCAAATATTTTCTTTGATGGAAAAGAATCCCTGGATAACATAAAGATTTCTATCATCTTCACCAGGAGAAGGTTATGTTTAGCAAACCTCGGGTTTCCCTCAAGGAACACTTGGCAGAGAAGAAGGTTAAAAAAGCATTAGAAGCCTATTTGATCCTACTTTGCAGGCAAATCAATTAGAGCGTCTTGTTACCAGGTTTCAAAGACTTCAGCTGAATCTCTTCAATATATGCCAGCTATGGTGATCCCATTCATACCCAAACCCTAGCAAACATGCTGGAGAGCATTGTGTTTTCCAGAAAGTTGCTTTATCAAATGTTAGCATACTTTTGTCAACAGGGGCTTCACAGGGAGGCACAGAAACAAAAAAAAAAAGATTGGGAGTATTAAACAACTCTGCTGGCACTATTGCTACTGCGTCAGTGGAAAATTGGTTTGATCTAAACAATAATAAAGAACCGGAAACACATACAACAATTCAGGATATTCCCATTCCCAGGCAACAGGTTCAATCCCAGTTTCAAATTCCACAGACTGTACTCAGCACAGGGAGAAAGGTCTGAGCAGGGAGGCAAGGATAAAAGAGTTTCCCTTCTTCATGCCTTCATTTAGACAATCCAGATTTGTTTTCCAAATGTACTCTTTGTTGTGGAGGTTGTAGCATAAAATGACAGGTTGAAGAGAGAGAAAAAAAATCTGCCCCCAAGACCATACAAGAGAGGAAATATTGACTTTGATAAATGGGAATTTTCTCATGTTTGTGCTTTCAGCACTTTACTATGGTGAGTTCAGCATCACGGGAACCTGTTTCAGCAAGTTCTCACATTCTGCTTGGTGATAATATGTGTGTATAGGCAAAAGATAGGAAAATTTTGAAAGATTTTAATTTTCCCCTGTTGTGGGAGCCAGTTAAGTACTTCTGTACATTAAGATTCAGATTCTTTTATTTTTAATAAGGATTTGCTTTATTTTACTTGGACTGCTTATATATTAACACATTTATTAGACTATGGAACTGGAGCAGCTTTTACTGTATGGGAGCTGATTTGTAACAGCAAGATTAAAAATTTATTTTGTTGTCCCAGAACATTCTGTGAGCTTGATTAAGGTAATATTCTGGAGATATTTTGCTTCTCTTCCCGAGTCCCAGAGAGCTTCCTTTTAAAAATGAAATGTGTCAGCTGAGTGTGCAGAAAAAGAGAGGATAAAGCAAGAATCACATACCAGGCTGTAGAAAAATATTCCTTAAAAAGTATAAAATATAAATATGTAATACAAATATATATAAAAATACGTATATATAGACACATACATATATATATATGGGAAACAGTCTTACATATACTTTATGTAACATTTTAGCCAGCAATTGTGAATAAGAGAGAGGGTATCAGAGCCCCTTTTCTGATGTCTTATAAACAGGTTGAATAACCATCCATTTTCTTCCTGAACTGATGAGCTACAAACATCATTACAGCAGTAATGATTTCCTTCAAGTGTCTGTGTGGAATCCTCTGAGTGTGAATCCAATTAAGTAAAGAAGTGACAAAAAGAGTTGCTCCTTTGAGGACCATTCATCTAATCAGTGCATTCCAAAGACAGTGATGAAGCAAAGAGCCTGAAACATGATCTGTTGCCAAATGTGGCCACACCTGGAGGCCCAATGAGACTTTCAGATCTACCTGAACATTGCAGGAGTCTGTAGATCTAAAGTACAAGTTGTTCCAGCTCTTTCTCTGTGGACACTGTTCATTACAAATTCCTAAGCCTTGCCTGAGTATTGAAGCAACTGTAACCTCCTACAGCCTCCAAAGTTTCTTTGACAGAACATTTCTATGGTTTTTTTCCAGTGGTTGTCCAACTCTGACACAGCCACTGAGGATGACACACTGTTGTTGGCAGCAGAGTGAATTAGAGCTCCAGCGACAGTCACCCTGTGACTGAAATGCCTTTGCAAGTTAGAATGCTTGGGGAGTCACAAACCTGGGGAAAGCACAGCCTGCAGAGAGGAAGCTGTGGTGAGGCAAGAGAGGCAAGGACAACTGGAAAACCTGACAAGAAACATCAAAGGAGAAATACGAAGCTGAGATTTGAAAAGGTAAATTTCAAAGCCATTTCCATCTGGCTGCACTGATTGCACTGAAGGAGAGCAAATTGAGTGCGAGCTCTCTCCAAAGGATAATGAGACCTGCAAAGGCACCAGGCATGCCAGGGACATGCTGCTAATTTGTTGGGAATGCAGAAACATTTCCAAAGTCCCTGTCCAAGGGGGAGAGATAAGGAGACTGGGGTTATAACAGGGTTAAACACACAGAAGCATAAATCTACAGTCAACTAATTGTCATACTGCAACCAGAATTTCATTGCCAGAGGTACACAGATGTAGAGTCCTCGTTCACCAGGAGTGAAGGTAAATGTGAATGTGGACTGTGCCTTGGTGCTAGAGAGGATTAGTTCCTCTCCTTCTCTGTATGTCACCTCTGAACCTAAACTTTCCTAAGATTTGAGCTTAAACCTTATTATCCTGACTCAGAGCCACCTTGGCAAAATGGTCTGTCTCTAAACTCTTACTGAGCTTGGCATTTGAACAGAGGGTTTTCCTTCATACCCACGTGTGGCTGCCGATTTGACTTCAGAGGTGGCAACACTGCAGTATTAGCAGAACTCTGCCTTTGGCATTGTTTTGGAATTTTGTGGTCCTTCAAGGAAGAAATCTTCATACAGGAGATGTTTCCATACAAAGGAGTATGTTAGGCTGTTCATCTCTGCCCACTGCTGAAGTGCTCAGTATCAAACCTCAAAGTGTAGGAGGCAGCAACTTTAAAATGGGTGAAAAGACTGGTTATCCTCCAAAATCTGACTGTATTGCTGTTTGACATTTTGTTTGATGAAGCTCTAAAGGACAAAATTGAGGTATTCATACATGTTTGGACAATGTCTATCATATTAAGCGTACTATGAAAAGAGGGGAGGTAGGTAACAGATGGGGATAAGTGACGCTTACACAAAAAAGAAATTGAGTGCAGCAGTATTGAAAGCCAAGAGCTAACAAATGAAAAGACATCTTCAAGAGCTGCAGTGAAAGCTGAGCTGTCAGTGATTTAGCACCTGAGTAGCTGGCTTGGATAGCATGGGCATGTCTCCAGTGGAAATAAACTGTGGAATTTCCATTGGGAAAGCTGCAATTTAAGTTCAGTTTCTAGGCTCAGGACTACATCTTAGAAATTTTTCTCTTGAGTATACAGAGAAAACCAGGAGTGATGCAATGGGACTATAACCCTTTTATCTTTTTTTTTTTTAAATGGAGTACAATTTTAACAGAATATCAGGAACTCCATGGTAGCTGACCAGGATAATCAACAGGCTGAGACTAGCCCACTTCACCACCATCTGCTGTTGAGCTTCACATCCATACCAACCTGGTAGTTTTTTCCAGTAGATTTGGAATCCCCTATTTTTCACCCTGGGGTAAAAAGACTGCTCCACCTTCTTGGGATCACAACAAAACAAGTTTGTGCTGGTCCTGTACTATGAGCTCCTTAAGGAAGGGATTTTTCCTGTATATTTCAAAATTTATCCCAAATCCCCAAATTAGGTTTTTAATAGTCAAACCCCAAACTCACAGCANTTTTTCTTGTATATTTCAAAATTATCCCAAATCCCCAAATTAGTTTTTTAATAGTCAAACCCCAAACTTACAGCAAACTGCCTAGAATTCATCTCTTTCTCCACAGACAGGATGAAAAGCTTGTATGAAATGTGATAGTGCCTTTAAGTGCCTCTAAAAGCACAGATGATAAACTAAAACCTGAAGTATTAGAAGTAAAGATGCAGAAACAGTTAATGATCCTTACAATATGGCAGAGTCTGTTTTTAATTCAGCCCAGCTTATCATAATCATCTTTAAATGTAAATTTTCTCCATGCTTTAATCAGGGACTTTTTGTACTCCTTCAAAGCACTGAAGCTGCAGTCCACATACAAGTGCTTCCCTTTTCAGTAACACCACTTTTGTGATGCTTGTCAAATTTTGCTGAACACCAGGAGAAATGACCACTGTATTCAGCTATTTTCTCATGTAATGCTCTCCATGCAATTTGGATTCCCTCCATTTAGCCCTCATTTCAACTGAAATGAAGTCAGTGATTCAGTCACAACTTCCCAAAAAAGCAACTGTTCACTGAACCTCATAAGGAGCTGCAAGCCCATTGACCTTTAACAGCTACTAGGCAGAGTGACAGCCCCTCCTCTCCCCAGTGATATGAGCCAGGGACAGATCTGATGGAAAAGGGATTTTCTATGTAGAAAAGTTCATAAATATGAGGATCCATCTTTGCTAACTGGTGACAATGGAGAGTGCCAGCACAGAAGATAACTGAATTGCCAATGATAAAACATTTATTTTTAAAGGTTCTTCCTCCTGCTGAGGTTTGATGCTCTTTTTTCCCCCAATTTTCACTGCACAAGTGATCAGCCCATTCTGTTGCATCACTGTATCAGTAGAGGCAAGACCCCTACCAGCCTCAAGGAATTCTGCTGTCTCATTGGGACAGGCAAGGAGGATGGTGCAGGTCCAGGAGGAAACCAGAGAGGCACCCAACCTCAGGGCAGAGGTTAATTGCCTGTTTTTATTTTGCTGTCATTTCTTTGCCCAGTGTACATAATGTCATCAGGGGAAAGGGATGTTTTGATGACAACATGGATAAGTTGCCATAGATATTTAGCATTTTTGCAAAGATGGCCTCTATTATAGACCTGTGATATGTTGTTAACTGAGCCTCTGCCTTGATATTTGAATCCTAAACTAAAATTAAATCCTCTGGTTTTGTTGTTTTGGATTCCAAGACTGGGCCAGCCTACCCAAAAGGAGACACAGCATTTAGGTAGGGTCTGGAACTCTATAATTTACTGCCTTTTGTTGTCTGCAGGCTCCTTAGTTGGCTTTTCCTCTTTAGGATACAATTTCCTTAGTAGAAATGACCTTCTCAGAAATTATAGTCATTGTTCAATGGCTTTTTTGACCTCATATAAAAATGCTCCTGGTTTGTTGTGTTGGCTATTCTTCCTCTCAGAGGGACAAGTTCAGCCTTTGTGAATTCAGCAGTGTTAAAACAAAAGGGAAAATTACCCAGACCATGAGAAGCAAATGTTCCATATATAAGTACACAGATAAGACTTGTGTGTGCATCTCTAAATATATACCCACATATACTTGCTATACAGTTAAATTTTATATAACTTTATATATAATCTTTATTCATGTTTATGTATTGATATTTACTTATATTTTACTTAAATTAGGCTAATATTACATATGACAGATCTGTCAGATGTTAAAGTACCTTAGAACAAAGCAAAAAATAAGTTCTCATTTGGCAGATACGTATTTGCCTGATCCCTTTACCAGCATAGCTTGAAATGAACATAACAAGCAGCATACACTAAAAATGTACAAATGCAACATTTCTAGAAGGAGGACAGGCTGGACCACTGTGTCAGCAACGTGTACAAGGGAGGAAACCAGCAGCAAGGGGTTGGATATTTTGTGGTGACTGAGAGGTTTAGCTCTTGCAGAGTTAGAAACAGAAGAAAATCCAACAGATATTAAAAAAAAAAAAATGTTCATTCATGCAATTTTTCTGGTTGCAATTTTCAGAGACGAAGGCACTCAGCCATGGCTGCTCTAATAAACATTTCACAACCAATCACGGGAAAGGGAGTAGAAAAATAACAAATTAATCACAGGAAAACACAGGTGGGCAAGCCAAGTAGAAAGTAATAGATAGTGACAGGCATGCCCACAGCTGCCTTCACAGCTACCAGAAGTAATGTGACTTCCCTGAAACTTGCACCAAGTTTTTTCTGCTGGTAATAGCTTTGTTCAATGTCAGACTGCAGGAAATGGCCTCTGGACCACAGCTCTTGGGTTATAATGATGAAGTAGATGTGGGAAGCTGTTACTCCCAGGCTGCAGGTGAGGGAAGAAGTGAGACTTTCCCTGATTTTTTATAGCTTAGCAACAAAGTGCAGTGTATATTCCTGTGCTTGCAAACAGGCAGTAATTCCTCTGCCTCTGAGGCACGGACTGAGCTGAGAGAGGTGGAGTGCAGTGGTTTTGAGTAGCTTTTTCTTTGTGAAGAGAAGGGTTTCTGAGTTATAACCTTTCACAACATGGGCTGATCCCCTAACCTTGCTGTACTTCTTTCTATCCTTTCCTTTCACAGCACTGAAGTTCAAAAATATTAAGGACATTCTGTAATTAGCAATTTAAGACAGTTTTCCTCAAGTGCTCCTTTCATCAAAGTACACATTTTGCTTAGACATCAGTCTTTGGTCTCTTGATTCATTTCATGTTATGCAAAATATCTTTTGAAGGAAGAGAGCTCATGCAGTGTTAATGTCTGGAGACAGCTTGACAGCAGTGTTCAAAGGGTTCTTGGAGCATCCATCTGAGGGCAGAACTTCTTCCACTCCTAAAACTTATTACCACCAAGTTGACCAGGGTTCAGAGCTCACAGCATCCTGCAGGTTGTGCTTAGCAGTTTGTGGTATTGGCTCCCAGTCCCACAGTTTATCTGGGAACAGGATAACAGGGTTAAACAAGAAGTTCTCAAAAATTCCATTTATGAATAAAACATAAGAATTTATTCTTCTGCACTCAGAATAAAAGAGCACATTTTTCTGCCATCCATGTAGAATCTTTCTACTTAGTCTGGCTTTGTATTTTCTGGAGACTATTTCAGTGCACCTATTATAAATATTTATATCATAAGAAGAAATGTTGGGACTCCTTCAAGGAAAATAGTTGAGAATGGATCCACATATTTCAAAAACAAAAGCAGAAAGTAAGTGTTCAAACTATGCTATTATTAAATCACTCCCAGTGAGCCTAGTGGGAGACTGTTGCAGTGAGAATGATTAGTATATTGTTACCTGAATGCAAGTCCAAAAATTATATTACAACAACAAAATAGGAGTTTTAAGTGAAAAAGCAATACAAAGAGTAGCCTCTCAGGTGCATTTGTGAATATATCAGTTAGGCACCTTATAAATAACCATGTTCATTTAAAGAGTAGTTTTACACTTGGTAAGATATAATCTTCATAAAACCTATGATAATCTCTCAATTTAAGCTAATACCTTTAAAGAAATTTAACATAACACACTGAACACAAAACTTAATGTAACTGTTAACTGTTTAAAAGAACAAAATTAAGATGGTTTCCAAAGCAAAAGAAACAAACAGGAAAAACAAACAGAAAATCATCATTCTCATTAAAGCAGGAATGTGTGCACTATTTTGCGTAAGTAAATTTTGTTTTATATATGTTTTACCTGTGTTAAAAAAACCCTTTCTTGTTCTGTTAGCAGAAAATAGATGAGAACAGCCCATAAACCATCCCTTTGAATTATTTTATCATCCCTGCACTCTGTTCTCTATAAATAAAACAAAGACAAATCTGTATTCAAAGAGCCAAATCCTGCCTTCAGATGTGGGTGTGCATCTCACTTAAATGTCAGGTAGAGTCAGGTGCTCAGATCAGAGGAAAGAATTTAACACCATGATGAAACATTGGGGTGAGGAGCCTTGTGGGGGAAAGGTCTAAAGGTATTTTTAAGGCAGTAATTTTTAATCCAGATTTGAAAATGGAACACACTGGAAAAATTTTTTCATTTCAAAGAAGAATTTTCCAGTGCTTAACATTTTTTCTGGGGTTTTTAAAATGATTTCCTGGTGAAGATCAAGTACACTGTCCAGAAAGAGTTCAAGAAACCCAAATCTCTATGATTGAGGTTAATGCCAATTCTACTTCAACAAGTGGATGATACCCTCTCAATTGCTTATTTTCCTACTTTCCTTTAAAGTTCTTTTTCCTGCAGTCTGCTCCAAACCACATGGACATATCCAAAATTTGCATTTGGCTCAGCCTGGTCTGTGATAAAACGATATCCACCCTGTCCAGTTTAATCTTCAGTATTCAAATCAAGAAAAGCTTAACAGGTTAATGCTGGGTGATGATAACTGTCAGAGTCACCTACAGAAAAATGAGTGTCAGAACAATCAGATTTTGGAACTGAACGTTCTTGAACATTCAGTTTGTCTCAGGAAGCAATTTCTTGGGACTGGTGCAGTCTGTTTCCCTGGATACCTTTGGATAATACTAGTCCAGTTGGATGGAATCCATTTGAGCTACCAAGAAACACACTCTTCAGTGTTTCATCTAGTTTATATATTATTGTGATTTTAATCTTGATAGTCACAAAGAAGAAGGTGCTGTGGTGGTATCCACAGCAGTGAGCAAGAGGATCAACTTTTTATTTTATGGAATTTAAAGAGCTTACTCAGAGCTGTTGCATTAAGAGTTTCTACATGATGCCTATTCTTCTATACTGCAAAAACAGTAGGAAACATCCTTAAAACTGCTCTTAGAAGGTGAGCACATTCAATGGTTATTCTGGAGGTGACTTTTGCACCTTTACTATGTATTGCTTCCTTGCAAAATATCTGTGGGAGAATGAATGGGGAAGTGGATTAACAAGAGCAGTCGTAACCCTTCACCAGAATCATAGGTAATGTGATGTTCACCAGCATTATAAAACACTTGCAGGACGCCTGAAAAGGGCTGGGGTTTCCCAGATTCAGAAGACAGGAGTGGGAGCAAAACTCGCTCTTATGAAATATTTAACTGGACCTTGGGAACCAGGTTACCATCAAGGATAAGAATGGATGAAAATCCCATTTTCTTTTCAACACCTGCTTAACTTGTTAATGAGTGTTTGCTATCAACAGTTTTTGAAAGATCCAAGAAAAAACATTTCCAATTTCATGGATATTTTACTTCTGAAACCAGAAAAGATAATGTATTCATAAGAACACAGCACTGGAAGTAACATCATCAAACACAAGTACCCATCCCTACCAGGTCTATCCAGAGTGGGATCCTACACTGCAATTAATTGAGTTGTATAATATCACTCACAAGCAAGTTAAATACTATAAGAGTTTTTTGGTGTTGCAGAGCACTTTTTGTACCCATTCTTAATAATATATTGAAGTCTAACTCTCTGTATAATACAGACACAAAAAGTTCTTTAAATAACATGTCTGTCAAGTTGTGTTATAATTTGGTCTTTCTTGTAGGCAGAATTCCAATCTTGATTTAAAGAAATGCAGAATGATTAGAGAGGTCACCCCTTTCCTGAATAAACATTTCCAAAGCTTAATTACAAAACCCAATCAACTAAACACAGACATACACAAAACGCCCCTGTACTTTGTCTTTCAGTCTTGGCATTTCCTCTTGCCATTTCTGAATGCCAGAGTTTTGCAGCACCAGAAATCACTTCACTCTGAGATACTCATGCACAGTGATCAGGTCACCTCTTAGCCATCACTTTGAGTACATCATGGACTGAATTGCTTGAAATACTCCAAAAGGCATTATTTCCATATCTCAGGTAATAACTTTGTCTTTAGGAAGAACCAATAGAAGAGAGAAGTGTGTAAATACTTTTGAAAGCACTAAAAAAGGTAAATTTCAGATCTATCTTAATTTATTTAACACCATTATTTATAGGTGAAATAATTTTCTTTTTCTTTCTTTCTTTTCTCTTCCTTCCTTCCT
>VXBB01010202.1:114031-158960 GCA_013399915.1 Illadopsis cleaveri | reverse complement strand
TTTGGGGGCTCCCCCCCCCCCACTTTTTTTTTTATTCAGGCAAATCCATTGAGCTATTTGGAGTAGCAGCTTTTAGCCTATCACCAAATGCCATGTTTCTTTCCTTGTCTGACTTAATATAAAAAAAAAATCACTGGGAGCTTTCATGATAGAAATGTATTTTTTGACTACAGAAAGCAGCCTCCAACTACCACCTGCAACATTCAGATTTTTTCATTAAAAAAAGCTTTCACTAGATAGAAAATATAGCAGATCACAAATACACATTTCTGCAGCAGTTAACTCTTGCTTGCATAATGGTTCCGCTCAGTAATTTGCAATGAAAGATGCTTCAGGAATGTTATATATTATTGGTGCTACACTGCAAGTGGACAATCACCCTTATTTCAACTAATTTTTGACACATAGAATATTCCCATGGAATTTCTGTTGAAGAAATCTCCCTTGTTTCTTTTATTTCAGTTATTCATTCACGCTCTTCCAATGTGAATGGTAACCCTCTGGGTTTGTGGCATTTCTGGAAACAATAAGAAACTGGCTTTCTTTTCTGTTAGCCTTCAGACTTCCAGAGTGAGTTCCCATGGCCTTTTCTTCACTAATGGGTAGAGCAGCACTTTCTGTTCCGCACAGCTGGAACCAAATAATAACCTGTGGGAGAGGGAACAATTTGGTAAAAAGTGTGTGAAACAACTGTGCAAGGCTGTTGCTATTTCAATAGGTTTCTTTAGGATAAACTTTAACTTCCTTGAGCATAGATGGGTCAGAGTATCTTCCCGAGCAGCAAAGGTACACCATATTGGTGCCATATGCACCAATTTCATTACAAAGACAGAGAAATTGTAGTGTGAATGGGAAAGTGTTAGAAGCATTTTAGTCAGCTGCACTTTCTTTCAGCAACTTGAGGGCAAATGTAGAGTGTTGGATATTTTTCCTTAAAATGCCTTACTTACGTGCCATGTACCGTCCTCTCTGTCAAATGTGGCCATTAGCAGCCAGAACCAAAGCACAAGATCCTGAATGTAGGAAGTACTAGCACTGTCTTAGAGATTGCTTTTGTTGCTCACCACTGGCCTGTGAATGGGATAGAGGGGAGCAGAAAGTCATTTTGATGAAACAGAAATGTTGGACAAACCTTCTATAAATGCTTATTGTCACTAGAAACTATCAAATTCGGGGAAGGGGGAGTGCAAAGGCACACAAAATGGAGGAGACAATTTCCAAACACAGCAAAAGAGCGCTTGTGGACGTAGGATATGGGATTATAATTGTTAAAGTTGTTAAGGCTTATGGTCTCCAGAAGGCCCCATGGGAAAGGCAGGCTGGAGGGCTGGAAGTTGGTTGAGGAGTGAGAGGCAGTCAGGAATGAGGAGAGGGTCAGCTGAGTGACAGTTGGCAGTGAGATTGTGACTGGCTGGAGGAATGTGTGGACAGCGTAAGAGCAGGAAGCTGATTGGGTGACAGGACGTGTGGACAGCGTAAGAGCAGGAAGCTGATTGGGTGACAGGACGTGTGGACAGCAGCACTGCAGCTGGGCCAACCAATGGGCACCTTCTTTCTGTTAAGTTCTGTTAGGCCTCAGTTTGGTTTCAGTTATGTCAGGCAGACATTAAAGGTATAAAAAAAGCAGTGATTTCTGCAATACAGCTATTTCCTTTGGATGCCCACGTCGCTTTGTTTGTTCCCCATTGGTACATGTGAAGAGCTCCTCTTCTGTCTTGTTGAAGCCTGAAGATACACTGGGAACATGCTCCTGACTGTATTACCTCACCCGGCACAGAGGTACACCATCACATGCAGCATGCTGGACATCAGTCGTGGATTTCTGTGGCAAATAAACTTCTGGGGTTTTTAGGAGTGGAGTTAGTAAGAGACCTGACATTCTCTCTCAACATGCTCCTGTTGAAAGGGATAATTTGCATTTGCAATGCCAAACTTTCCTCTCACTTGAAAAATATTAAATTGTAATAATTTCCCTTTTTAGCTGACAGCAGCTATCTTTGCAATCTGTTGCAACAAGGTATCAAAGCATCAGCTCTTAGCACTCCTTTCAGCTAAGCTGTATCAAAACAGCAGACATGTTGGGCTGGAAACTGTAGGGACGTACTCAAAACCTTCAAATGTAAAGACACATATGGGCAGATATAACTGCTATAGCTAATTCCTTCTTGCCCCTTATGATGCTTGTATCCCCAACTGTAAGTCCTGCTTATGCTGGATATTACCTTCTACACCTTTAATACTGGTTCCAAGAGTGAAGGTGGGGGGAGAAGAAGTGTCCAATTTGTTTTAAGAAACTGCACTTGCTGCATTCCTTCTCGTGGAGTGTGCTGCTTGCAGCACGGGCAGTGGGAGAGAGGTCTCCTTTGCTTTTAGTTAGTTTTTAGCTAGCTGAAGCAGAGAAGTTCCCCGGATGGTGGCTTTTCTTTTTCTTGCAACTGATCAGCCTGCTCTGGACTGAAAATCCAGAAAAACACCAGGAGCTCACACCTGTGGCCCACCAGGGCCCAGGACGTGGCATTTTCCAGTGCAAGAGGGATTGATAAGAGACTGAGGGAGCTGAGCTACACCCCACAAAAAGGACTCTCTCTCTGAATTTGCCACCTCTTCAGAACGAGAGGCTCCATTGTTCAATATAATTAATTTCTGCATGTTTGTGAGTACTTTGCGGGTTAAATAAAGTTTTTTCCACTTTTCTCGAAGGAGATTTATGTCTTCTGAAATGGTGGGGGGATGGGTTGATTGAATCTGCTTTCCAGAGGGACCCCTTCGGAAGTTTCCTCCCAAATTTGCCCTAAACCAGGACAAATACCTTTTTGGCGCCCAGTGTAGGGCCCGAAAGTCAAAAAAACTTGTACTGATTGCATTTTGGTTTCATTTACTCTGTATTGGGATAAACCAGGACACTCTTTTTTTAAAGGGGCTAATAAAAGAAACAGCAGCTTAATGGCAAAAAATCACCCGAAGTGATAAATGTCAGCAGCTTCATCCCTTACATTGTATTCCGCAGAGGCCAAGTGAGAGGATGTCTGAAGGCTGGCTGACACCTGGCACAGCCCTATGGGATGTCACTAGAATTTACTGTTAGAATCCATCAATAGTTCTGTCTCTCGAGAACGTGTTTCCTAGAAGAAAATATTCAGATAAGTCCTGCTGAAATAATTCTTTTGTACTTGCTTACAGAGAGCACAGACCATAATATCCCGAAGTTTAAACCTCTGTGCACCCACCAACCTTTTCATTTATTCTGGCATCATGTGTCTCATCTAGGGTTCAATTACTTCCATACGGTAGGACTGTCTAAAGCTTATCTGCCACTTTTAAGCCTGTAATTTTTCTCACCCATATTAATAAAAGAAAATTAACAGGGACAAATCAGGAATCTATCTTAAAATGGATTAAAAAAGGACAGTTTAGGGAACCCGTACAAATGATGACTGACAGGGAGATGTTTAAATCTGGGGCCTAATAGTAGGAAGCAGTAAATTCAGAGAACTATTTTCAAGGAATAAAACTTTGAAAATTAGAAGAGCTCTAACAACAAGGGAAATTCTATAAGTAGGTCCCAGATAGTCACTGAGATTATGAAGTTTAATTATTTCACCAGGAGAGATCAAATTACGAAAATAGGATTGTGATTTGTTCAAGGGGAGATTGTAAGATAGGAAAAGGGTGAGACAGGAGCTTGAAATTAAACCATACATTATCAGGATAAGATCATTTGTTTAGCTTCCTAAAAAGGGGATGAAAGGAGACAAAACATGGTGAGTTTGTTATGCTCTGTTCATAGCAGTATTTAATTAGTTCACTGAATACTTCCCAGCTCTACTGTTGCCCGTAGGCAGTGGAAAGAAATAATGTTTTCTTGCTTGTGGTCTAACTTTGCTTCTGGGAGACAAAGAAAATTGGTTTTCTTATGAAATATCAGCGATTAGCTGCCACTGGAAAAAGTCCCCTGGGCAGAATAGTTTGGTGCACCAGTGACAGCCAGAAGCTTTCCAATATTAGTGCTGTCCCACTCACATGTTCCTGGTTAAACAGTGTTCTCATGCTGAGGTTAGAAAATTATTTCCTGTAACCAGAACCCCAAGGACCTTAGGTGACATGTAGCTGTGTGGACAGGTCTCAAGGTCCTTGATGGTCTGACCCAGATCTGTGGACTAAAGTTATTCACCTGCTCAAATTCATTTTGTACAGAAAAAAACACCCTACTCTGCATCTTAGATTGCAGGAAAGTGGGACATTGATCAGACACTTAAAGGACAAAATGTAGGAGCTTCTTGAGCTTCTTATGAGGATAGATCATAGATTTGTGGGTGTTTGGGGCCTTTTTGTGTTTGGTTTGTGACCTTTTTTCTTCATTCCTCCTTCACGAAATTTCCTTCTAAAATCACAGGTAAAACTTATTCTGCTTGTAAAGAAATTATTATCACCTCTTTGATGGATCTAAAAAAGAGCAGACAAATAGTAAGGGAAGAAGATATCATTCTGCTTTTCCTATTAGTTGGCAATACCAAACATAAAATCTCTTGTACAAGTGGAATATTGGGGTTTATCTCTGTTTTCTACTGACAGTGACAGGGAGCAAATACTTTCAGTTTATTTTTACATCCTAATTATATGATATAAATTTAAGCAAAACAGATTGCATGAAAAATTTGCAGATTCCTTTCTCTCCTATGATTTATCGCAAAGTACATGCCAGCCACAGGAAGGTAACAAAATGCTTTTGAGGTACTTTCAGCTTAAAATAGTTGCACCCAGATTTATGTTTTATGGTGGATGAATCGACATCTTCTTTCCATTAATTGTGTGGGGAATGAAAGGTGATTATTCCTTAATGGAGAAGTTTCTCACTGAATGCATAAAGTTTGAGCTAAGTCTGAACAACCTTCATCAGCTCCCTGCTTCTGCTATCTAAATAGTTTAAATTATTCAGGGGGAAAAAAATATTTATTTTGGGTTTCTTGTGAGTCAGATATATTAGAGAGACACCCCAGATTTTTTTCATGATCGTAATATTGCCCTTGCTTTTTTGTGGAGGCCTGTGGGCTCACTAGGGGACTTCCTGGGGCTATGCCTTGGAAGGATGTCCCCTAGACCTTAACCTCTCCTATGGACCTCCTGTTTAACTGACAGGTTGTCAGTCAACCCCAGTGCCACACCACCCTGTCGGCCTATTGGCTATTATTCCTGCAGTTGACCTTATATGGTCAGGTTTCTAGCAGTTTCCCTGTTCTTTGTAACCCCATTGGTTTGTGCTCCTGCCCATTTACCCTCGTGCTTCCCCATTGGTCATTGTGCGCCCTTCTCCCACCCACACCTCTCGGTGATTGGTTGTTGCTGTTAGCTCCACCCCTTCTACTCACACCTAAGCCTGGACCCTCTAACTGTTGGTCCCTTTGCCTCTGGACCCCTTTAGTGCAGCTGCAATAAGCCCACTGGATTTCTGTGCAAAGGCCCTTCCCATTCTCCGTCGTCAGCAAGTTACCTGTGATGTGTGTGGGTGTGTGATTGCTGCATGTCTACCCGAACGCCTTCCTCTGGGAGACGCTTTCAGGAGGTTGCAGCGAGTCGCCACTGACCTGCACTGCAATACTTTTTGGCCAGAGCACAAATACTCTTCATTTTGAAATTCAAAGCATCCCTGGATCATGGTTTCTCTTTATCTTAATTGCATATATCTTTTTTTCTTTGCAAAGATGAGGAGGTAGGTTTGCACATGCGCATAGGCTCTAATAGCCTGTGACAGTCAGATATACAGAAATACAGAAATATATTTTACAAAGGTCTGTAGTTGATACAACATCAAAGTGATCTAACAAATTAAAAAAAAAAAAATAGGAGTTAAATGGAAATCTTATTTTGAATGTAACCACCATGACATTTTCACTTAAATAAATTTCATGAGACAGAATGTGTTAAATTGAATTAACACCTTTACAGGCTATGTGCTTTTTAAAGCAAGTGTATAAATTAAAAATATCCCTAAGGACCAAATCCTGCCTTTCTTGAAAGTGAATTCTGAAATTTTGTTATCCAAATCTTCTCCTTTGCTAATGATTTTATTTTATTTTTTAATATTCATTCTGTCAAGGGTCAACATTCATATTCCCTGATGATGGGAAAAACTCTCAGTCAATTCAGTGCCTCATCCAAACTCTGTAGCTGCCTTTATGAACTCCTTCCTTTGCTGATGTACATGGCATCTGTTTTAAGTATACTGCAAAGGTCAGGCTCCGTAAATGGATTGCAAATAAGTTAGGAAAAAGAAAAGAAAATCTCTGTTCGCCTCAGTGCCCGCCATGCACCCTCTGTCCCTGCCAGTCATGCCAGGCCCTGCTTGCTGCCCTGATGGTGGCGCTCCTGGCTCCCAGTGCTCTCCAAGGGCTTTTCCAGGGAACCTTCCTGCAGCCCTTCAGTCCCTGCACGGGGCCCAGCAGAGACCTAGAGAGCGGCTGTTTGCAAGGGCCTGGACAGACAGCACCAGGGCCAGTGGCTTCCCACTGACAGAGGGCGGGCTTAGGCTGCTGATGTGGAAGAAATTCTTGCCTCTGAGGCTGCTGAGGCCCTGGCCCACGCTGCCCACAGCACCTGTGGCTGCCCCATCCCTGGCAGTGTTCCAGGCCAGGTTGCATGGGCTTGGAGCAACGTGGCCTAGTGGCAGGTGTCTCTGCCCATGGCAGCAAGGCTGGAAAAAGACAATTTTTAAGGGGCCTTCCAAGCCAAGCCGTGATTCTGAGATCACAGAGGCCAGGGGCAGCTGAGCTTAATTTCTGATTAAAACCAGTTCAGCACTGTAAATTCAGTTGAGTTCAAGGAGAACGTGCCTGAGCACAGATTCCCAGCATGTGAGATTTATCCTCACTATAGGTCTGGCTGAGATCAAGAAAGTCTTGCACGCTCCAGATTCTGCAATATTGCATTTTATTGAAGCAATAGCAATACAGTTTCAAGCTTGCTAATCAACATAGTACACTAAGTATGGAGCATTAATGTGTGTCCCAACAGAGAATGACACTATCTATGGCTATAATTCCATATGAAAATATTAGAGAAGTGATATGCATTATATCTATTTTAAAAATACATTTATGTAATAGGAAACTTGCCTGTCATAAATGCAGTAACTAGAGAATGTTAATGTGTCATTACAGAAAGTGACAGGACATACCTGCTAAATTTATATTATTATTATATTTATGATGATGACCTTTATTTGCTATATAAAATTACACATATTTAATAAATTTTTGTTATATATATTTTTCCTATATGATATAGAAATTCCATAGAATTGGTTTTTCATTTCAGTTCCATATTGTTTATTAAAGCATTGTTTTTAATGAAATAAAACATGTTTATAATATATCTATGTAATAAAAATCTTGCCTCTCATAAATGCAGTCACTAGAGAGCATTAATACATGTCACAACAGATCACTATCACACTATAGATCACTATCACACTATATCACACTATCACGCTATTCACACTATAGATCTGCTATATCTTTTTATAAAATAATATGATAATAAACTATCAAAATCATATGGATCTCTAAAAGCACATAAGTTAATAAAAATCTTTGTAGTTATATACCTATATCTACACACACTACAGCTATATATACATCTCTTTTTGTCTCTGTAGGCCGTGCATTCCTGTCTTTGCTGCAGCACAGCGAGCTGCTTCTCTGCCTCCAGCTGGCAGCCCCACAAGCACAGCTCTGTGCAGGAACTCCACTAACAATAGCCACAGGCCAGCACACTTGCCAGGCCATGGCGCAGATCGAGGTAGGCTGCCATTGCCTGGGAGTGGACGGCTGGATCCTGTGCCAGGCCGTGGAAGAGGTCGGGTAGCTCAGCTGTTCGTACATTTGAAGGCAAACTGATCTCCTCTGGAAGCCTCTGGTTGCCCACAGTAAAACTCTCCAGGTGTTTCTCTTCCAGGGAGAGGAGCAGCTGCTCCAGGATATCTGCGAGCTAAAGCACAAAGTGTCTCCTGTGCCACCACCACACTGGCACGGTGTTCAGCAAGCACATGACGATAGTCTTGATGGAACAGACATAAAAGTCCTTGCGTGCAAGAACACCGGCCAAGAGCTACAGGCATTTGAGGTGCGAGCTGTCCTGGGGGGCCTGCCTGGCCACGTGCCTGAAGAATTTGATCTCTGCCACGGCGTAGGNCTCTCCAGGTGTTTCTCTTCCAGGGAGAGGAGCAGCTGCTCCAGGATATCTGCGAGCTAAAGCACAAAGTGTCTCCTGTGCCACCACCACACTGGCACGGTGTTCAGCAAGCACATGACGATAGTCTTGATGGAACAGACATAAAAGTCCTTGCGTGCAAGAACACCGGCCAAGAGCTACAGGCATTTGAGGTGAGAGCTGTCCTGGGGGACCTGCCAGGCCATGTGCCTGAAGAACTTGGTCTCCGCCAGAGTGTAGGTCTCAGGTCACATTGTGCTTGGGGTGTGGGCCCCTCGAGGCTGGCTGATGACAAAGATGTTTGTGGCGCCTTGCCGCACCTCGAAGAGCACCTTAACCCACAAGCTTCCTTCCTCATTGGTCAGCGCGAGTTTGCAGGAGCGTTTGGAGGGCAGCAGCACTAAATGGCAACTGTGTGACTGGGGCAAACACTTCCAGGTTGATCTCACCAGCGCATAGAACCAGTGGACAGTTTTCCTCACATCCAGGTATGAGCTGGCGCACAGGGTGTCTAGGAGGTTGAACTGCCAAGTCCTCCTCCTCCTAACCACCTCACAGTGCTGCAGAGGGCTCAGCAGGTTCACACCCAGCTGCTGGCGCAGGCAGCTACGCTCTAGCTCCATGCAGACACAGAAGTTCCTGCTGGGCCTCTGCTCATCTGTGTTACACTTGAGGTGGAAGTTGTGGCCTCAGGGAAGAATCAGGGGTACGAGCACGTGGTACATCACTTCCTCCTCATGGGCATTCCAACCTTCAAAGGCATTGCTAAAACCAATGGCTCCTTGCAGGACTGGGAAGAAAGTCCTTCTCGAGACATGTCTGACAACAGTTGTGAAGTTGTCCATCAGGGCCATCGTCCCCTCGCAGCCTGTCTGCAGGTTCTGTATGGGTCACTGGATGCGCTCTTCTAGAAGCCATCCCAGGTCATATTCCCATGTCTGGTCCTCTTCCACTTCCTCCTTTTCCTCCTAGCCACTGCTCTGTGCCTGATGGCTTCTCTTCCTCCCCATCAAGCACAGTGTCAAGAGAGGCACCATGAGGCCAGCAAAGACCCAGACCTACCAGTGCTGCAAGGCAGACCAGAGCAGGTCTCCCCAGGTTGTGCTGCTGGGCTGCAGCATGAGCTGCTCCACCTGCATTCCAGCCGAATCCTCTCCTGTTCCTGGAGCTTTGCATGTGCCTCCATGGGCAAGTGCGTCACCTCATCCAAACCATCAGCCATGGATACTGGACAAGGCTTTGCCAGGAGCAAGAACCAGAGTACCCAGGAATCCGTGGTCTGCAGCAGGATGGACAGAAGGCCCTAAGTGGCACTGGGGGAGAGGCAGCTGGCAGTGGGTGCAGGAAGGATGCCAGTCTCAGGGATCTGGGGACAAGGAGGACAGGTCCCCAGAGAACTGGCAGGCAGCAAGGCTTGTCCTGCTGCCCCAGCAGCACCATGCCCTGCCCAAGGCTCTCCAGTGAGGGCCTGTCTCTCCACGCAGAGGGAGAACCCAGCCCCGGTACAGCATTTTTACCCTGGCCCTTATCCCAAGCCCAGCCTCCCTGCTACATGTGCACTCATCACCTGCCCAAGCAATACAGGGCCAGCATTACCTGCTGGGGCCTTTTATAGCAGCCTCCATTGTGGCACATCCCCCATCATGTCACAGGTGTCATAGCACATCACAGCCAGCCCTGTCGTTCATGCCCATCCTGGCTCAGCCACTCAGAGTGGCCTGAGGCAGACAAAGCCTCAACAGCAGTACAGTGCAGCCCCAGCAAGCATAAATGGGCCCGGAGGTGCTCCCTCCACAGAGCAGCAGAAGCCCCTTGAGCTCTTGTCAAATGTAAAATGGGCTGACACGACCCTTGAATGCTTTGCTCGCTGAGACCTCCTCTTGTGGGATGGCATCGGTTCCCTTGGCACTGACATCTGGCCTTGTGGCTGTGCTCTTGGGGCCTTTGTGACACCCCTGGGTGTGTGGCAGTGAATGTCCTTGTTGTGGGGAAGGGACCTCTGCCTGGCAGCCTCCTTGTTCCTGTTGTGCCGTTATGTGTGCACACAGATTCCAGAGAGACATTCCCCAGGGCTGATGAGCAGGTGTGGGTGATGATTTCCCAGTGGGCTGCTCCCACTGCTGGCAGAGCACTGACTTCTGTGTGTCCAACAAGTTCAGCTGTGTGGTGCCAAGACCCAGGGAAGCATCTGGGAAGAGCACAATGTTATCTCCCCTCAGAAGACACCGAATCTCTCCATGTAAAACACTGTCAGTGCCTCTTGCTCGGTCCCAGCCCAGCCAGAGCTGCCAGGGAGCTTCCCAGACCGTTTGGAATGGCCTGGAAGTGCAAAGGAAACACAGGGCAAAAATTATCTTTGTAGCCACCGTAGTCTTTAGCACCTGCTGTGCCAGGGAGACCACTGAGAGGAGGAAGCATCTGCTCTTGTCAGAGGACTGGTGCGCCAGAATTCCCTTTCCTTGCCGAGTCCCACATCCTCCCCTCTTTCTCCTGTCGTTGGAGATTAGGGGACCATCTCCATCATGTCAGGAGCTTGGGCTGTGAGACAGCTCCTCCCAGAAAAGTGATAGGTGATGCTTTTGCACTGTAGTTCCCATGATCCAGTGGGACAAAACGGATAGTCCACAGTGGCGGGCCAAAGAGTTTCAGGCTGTCAGGAAGCAGTTCCATGTGAAGAGGACCTTTCTGCCAATACATCAGCCAAGGGAATCCATTCCCTTCCAAGTAGAAAGAAAACACTGGAATTTTATTTGTAGAAAACTGAAATGTTTGCGTGAAAGTCAGTGCTGGAATATCCCAGGATGTCTGTGTGGATTTTGCTAACCTGCAAAGCCAGACTGTGAAAAGGGGATCCCTGCTCGCAAAGGTTATGCTGCAGCCAAAAAGGGTGTTAAATAAAAGAATGGAAGTTGTTGGTTCTGTTCTCTATTTGTTGTTATTTGTGGTTTGGATTTGTTTTGGTTAATGTGTTGGGTGCTGTTGAGAGGTGGGAGAGGCGTGGGGCTGAAAACCTGACCAAAAAAGGGAAGGAGAATGAGAGGGGAGGGGGCAGAAAAGCAGGCACTGGGGAGAAAATGCGACTTCCTGAGTTCTCATCCAATGGGAAACAGGACACGGACTGCTCAGGGCCACAAAAAGGTAGAAAAAGCACCAGTTTTGTTGGAGGGGCTGTGTCTTTGGCTCCTAGTGAAGAGAGATGGGTGCTTGGCTCAGTTGACTGGTTAGAAAAAAACAGGTTTTTTTAATACCAGGGCTTTGTCCACACTTAATTCTATCTAAAACTAACAAGGGGAAGGAAAGAGGAGAACTCCTTTGCTTCCAGGACTTTGTCCCCATTTAATTGTATCTAAAATAACAAGTGGAAGGGTAGAGGAGAACACTGCTTTTGCTCCTGATCCCTCAAACACTCAGTCCAAGGACCTTGAGTGTAAGCCTGTAATGAATACGCTGGCCAGTCACCGTTGAACTGGGTTAACTGGTTTAATAAACAGCCAATTACAGAAAAATCCGGGGAGCTAGAAGAGGGGAGCAGCCCTTCCCCTCCCCCTGGGGCAGAGGTTCACGCTATACAACAGTCTGCTGGACAGGGGATCAAGGTTCTCCCGAGCACCTCCTTTTACTTTGCCATCCGTCCTTCCCATTGGTTCTCCCTTGGAGGTTACTGTCCATTGGCCAATTTTTCCCGCTTCCAGGCTCTGGATTGGCTCGTGTCCGGGGTCCGCCTCCTGCCTCATGGGGCGTCGTATGATTCGTTGTTACCATGGCCTGGACTCAGGAGATCATTGGCCACCAAATCTGTCCATCAGGAGGAGGCCTCATGGTCCCCCTTTCCCTCTGTTCCTCCCCTTTCCATTCTGCAACACCGCCCATCGGATGCCCATACACCTTGCTCCTCCCCCTCCCCAGATACCACAACCGAAATAAGAAAACCCCGACCCAAACGGTATACCCAAAATGAGAACACCTGAACCCAAACCGTGCAACCGAAAAAGGAAAGATAAATTCATTTATAACAGCCGACTTCTCCTTGAGGACATGGCCGTCAGTGCTGGGTGAAGCACTGTCCTCATGCTCTCTGGGTGCCCTTGCAGAGCCTCAGCCCCGGTGTGTCAGGGCCCCTGGGGAGGTGCGATAGTCCCAGGAGAGAATTGCCTGCGGTGTCGCAATTGTCCCTTAAGAGCCTGTGTTCATGTGGGCGCGGGGGGGGTGGGGGCTTCTGCCCGCCCCGCGCCCTGTCTGCCGGTCGCGCCTGCCCCAGGGCAGCCGGGCTGTCATTGCAGCTATGCGTCTTCCTCTGGCTGTGCCCGGCACTCCCGGCCGTGCTGCCCTGCTCACGGAACCCTGTCCCTGGTCAGAGCCGTTCACTCCCCGGGCGCAGCCCCATGGGGTTCTCCCTGCTGCGGCCTGGCCTGGCCCCAGAGCAGGGACGCTCCTGCGGGTGACATCGGTCTGGCTGCGTGTNATCACAGAGGCCAGGGGCAGCTGAGCTTAATTTCTGATTAAAACCAGTTCAGCACTGTAAATTCAGTTGAGTTCAAGGAGAACGTGCCTGAGCACAGATTCCCAGCATGTGAGATTTATCCTCACTATAGGTCTGGCTGAGATCAAGAAAGTCTTGCATGCTCCAGATTCTGCAATATTGCATTTTATTGAAGCAACAGCAATGCTGTTACAGGTGTGTCAGTCAACGTAGTACATTAAGTATGGAGCATTAATATGTGTCCCAACAGAGAGTGACACTATCTATGGCTATAATTCCATATGAAATATTAGAATGTGATATGCATTTTATCTATTTTAAAAATATCCTTATGTAATAGAAATCTTGCCTGTTATAAGTGCAGTAACTAGAGAGTGTTAATATGTGTCACAACAGAGAGTGTTAGGACATATGTGCTAAATGTATATTGTCTTGAGGACAGATCCCCAGAGAACTGGCAGGCAGCAAGGCTTGTCCTGCTGCCCCAGCAGCACCATGCCCTGCCCAAGGCTCTCCAGTGGGGGTCTGTCCCTGCAGGCAGGGGGACAACCCAGGCCTGGGTGCAGCATTTCTGCCCTGTCCCTTGTCCCCAGCCCAGCCTCCCTGCTACGTGTGCACTCAGCTTGCCCAAGCAATGCAGGGTAAATGGACTGACACAACCCTTGGATGCTTTGCTCGCTGAGATCTCGTGAGATCTCCTTGGATAGCATCAGTTCCCTTGGCACTGACATCTGGCCTTGTGGCTGTGCTCTTGGGGCCTTTGTGACACCCCTGGGTGTGTGGCAGTGAATGTCCTTGTTGTGGGGAAGGGCCTCTGCCTGGCAGCCTCTCTGTTCCTGCTGTGCCATTGTGAGAGGACACTGGCTTACAGTGACTTTGAAATATTTTTTTGAGTAAGTTCTTGGGTGAGTATTGAAATCAGTCATTTCATCAATATGGTTTTTAATCGGTCTTCTTTATTTCTCCCCTCTTTCTGTACACTGAATTTGGTGAGAATAGACAGTCCTGCACAGCATTAGTTTCAAGCTTGCTGGACATACATTGGGTCTATTATATTGTAGTAGCAATAGAATCAAGTCCAATCAACCTTAGAAACCAGACTCTCTCTCTCTAATCATTGCTATCACTGGGAAAAAGATATGCAGACAGAAAGATCATCGACTATCTTGGTCTTCTTTATGGAAGTGACAGAAAGTGGCATTTGTGTTGTCCAGCTGTCAAGTCGCCAGCTGAGTGGCCAATGAACATACATACCTGCTTCCTTGCTGTTCAGCAGTGAGCAGTAATTTCACCAGTGAGGAGAATTATGTTTCTCTTCTGTGTAAAAGGATACTTTTGCATCTGATGAGTCTGTAAAAATGTGTGGAATAAAAGTTTAGAAGTCATCTACTCACTGTCACTGGTATTTCTACTTGGCAATTTTCCGCTTCATAAACAGACAGTCTTTCCAAAAGAATAGCTATTGAACAAGAGCAGTGTTGTTTTTCATTTCCATGGCATAAAATGCACCGATCATACTGTGAAAGTTTGTCTGCTGTATTCCATTAGCAATAATCTGTACCATCCAGACAACGCAATAGCTTCTGTTGCTGCTGTTGAGTGACATTTTTAATCTCAATTTCCAACTAGAAGTAACATTTTGAGAGCCTCTTGAGTACATAAAAGATTTCTGGTACAAGTGTCAGAGAAAATAGACTTAATCAGCAGAAATTGTTTGCAGAGTTTTGTCAGAGTACAAAATAATGAAAATTTTATTGAGTCATTGTTTAAACTTCAGAAGTACATAGCTGGTCTGCCAGTAATATTCAAAATTTGATATTCTTATAAAGACTTGAACATTTCACCAATATTCTAAAGCCTTCATTAACTCTTGTGTTTACTTCATTTAGTAAGCTGTACTCTTGTTGCAGTTCTAATGAACATGTGTTTGGAAGTCTCCTTGCCTAAGGTTTTATGTAGCTTCTGGAACTGAATTACTGCCAGTATATTTTGAGAATTGCCAAACACTTTAATATATGTACTATCCAGGAGGATATCAGTCCATACTGTAGCCAACTGTTTTTAAAGAGCTATATTTAACAAATAATAAAGAACTAGAACAAAAACATCTTTAGCCCTCCAAGACAACAACGTAACAAAACCAGAAACTACTACAAAATTAAACAAACACCCATGCCTATCCCCATATCCCCATCCCCCTCCTCCCAAAAAAAACAAAACAAAAAGAACCAAAACAAACAAACAAACAAACCAACCCTCAGAAAATCCAGAAGGTCAGCAATAGAGTTTAGAAAAAATCCAGCCATGGTGATATCCATCCTCAGTGCATATTCACTGACTTACATCTGCATATTTGCAATGGCCAGTCAATGAATGGTACCAGGATTACACATTAAGACTTAACGGTAGCTGAATGTCCTTTCTTATTTAGTACAGACTGGGTGCTTCAAATCTTCTCTTTTTTCTGTGCACCTAGAGAACTACTGTGTGTGATTACTGTAGTATTTTCTTGTCACTGAAAGGAGAACATTATACTTCCATTTCTTAGTCTGAAATTATTTTCTTCTTTTGGCTGATATAAGCAGGTATTTGAGATCTGATTTAAAGACAAGATACAATTGGTAGATGTTCTTGTTTGGATAGCCTGGTGAGGGTATTTAATTGGGCTGTAGGTTTTGAAATATTCTTTGTGTGTTTTCCAGAATGCACTGGAATTTGCTGTTAGCAGCTGTGCTAACCATGAGATGGAAACTGCATGTCTCAAATTATTTTCAGATGTCTTTTGTTTAAGAGAACAATTTTTAATTTTGTTATTGCTTTTTAATGTAGAAAGTAGGGCATGAAGATAGGTCTGATTTTTGAAAAAGAAGTTTACAGTGAGGATCAGATTCTCCAAGGTCTTTACCTCAATCTATGCTATGAGATAAGTACCTCACCAGTTCCTACATCTGGAAATGGCGTTGAATGTCTATTCTCCACCCTTTGCTGTATTTTAATGTCCATCTCTTAAAAGGTCAAAATCTTTAGAACTTCAATGAGGAAGCCTTGCTCAGCAAAGCTATTCAGGGGGTTCATTCACATTAAAATCATCAAATAAAGTGAATGAAGCTAAAACTTCAGGATTAACATGGACCTAAAATTCCTACTTTGTTATTTTGGGGGATGTGGTTTTTTTTATTGGTTTTGGTTTTGGATTTTTTTATTGATAATAATATGGAAAGCTTATTTGAAGAAATATAATATGTAAATTAACATTTGGATGGTTAATCTTTCTTAGATGCTCCAAAGTTTTTCAGTGTTTTGGGATATTTGGCTGGTTCATGCAACTGATTTTTTAATGAAATGGGCCCATAATCTACAGAAAACAGTTTTTTTTTTTTTTTTTTTTTTTTTTTTTTTTTTTTTTTTCCAACACAGTGGATATTTCCCTCAGGGGAAACCAGTTCTTGCTGAAAGAAAGAATAACGAGGGTGCAAAGTGATGAGTACTGAAAATGCACAAACAATGTTTTAATACGAGATGCTATAGCAGATACACATTTGTAAATCAGTAATTACTTACATTCCCATCTAAAGATAAACATGGAAGAGACATAATGGCTTTGAGGGTTTGTTAGTAACAGTTCCTAAAAATAATATAGGAGTCATAAATACAACCTACAAGCAGTCTTCTTCATCTGTCTGACGATTTGCCAACTCCCAAGGGATTTCTGGTATGTTCTGCCCCAAGCTGTTGATCATCAACCTGGTATAAATCAGATCAGCTCATTAGGAAAGGCCCATAATCCAGGGAGAGCACCAAAATGTAGGATATGATCATTAATTTTGACAGAAATATGAAGCAGGGGAACAGAAATAAAGGTTGTTGGAATTTTTTGTCAGGAATAGTATATTTGCTGAAAAAGGCAGTTTTTAGAATAACAGAGAATAAATAGGAATTCTATTCAAATTGGGCAGATTGTTGTATTTTAAAAAGTTAATTCTTTTTTTTAAATTTATTTCTCATATAGTGGTGGAAGCAGTTTGACTTTTTATTTTGAAATAGCATGTATTTTTAAAATGCAGCTTGGATTCATTTTTAGAAGCATATTAAAAAAAGCTGAAAAATTAAGAACATCTTTTAAATTTGTTCAAAACTGATTTCTTGAGGGTTGTGGTTTAAAAGAGGAAAAGCAGGATTATTTAATTTTAAAGTAATTAATTTTGTTTGTAGATTGTTGTATTTCTCTCAGCTTCTTGTGTTCACTTGACAAATCAACCTTTTACTAATGAATATCATGTTCTGTGCTGCTGAATGTTGCACAGTTCCACCTTGATTATGCATTTCCAGGAAGGTGATACCTGGAATACATGTGGACTAATTCAGATGATGACAATTCTGGTGCTTTTAGAAAATTTTTCTTGATTTATAATAGTTCATAGAGGAAGAACAGTTACGTTTTGTTCTGATATGTTTTGCTTTGTTTTAACACTGTTCATTTAGGTAGAATTTACAGTTACTATCATGACTAAAGCTGGGAAGGAAACTGTAAATCACTTGAGCTGAACATATAGCCCTGAATCCCAAACTCAGGTTTCTAATAATAGGTTATGAATGATGCTTAGTATTTATAGAATTAAAGTTGCCAAACAACTATTCTCTTCTCATTCCTGGTGTAATAAACTTCTGTTTATCTCTCATCAGAGTAGAGAGAAGAGCTGATAATATGTCACCTGTCTAATGAAAAGGTCTCAATAATGAATAATTTACTATTCTTGGAGATGTTTGTGAAAATTAAGTCTCACCAAGGGTATAACTGTGCAGCCACTCAAGTGAATCAGAAAATACACTGTAAGTAGTTTGAAAATCTGGCTCAGAGCAAAGAGAACTTCATCTTTCTGGATGACAGTCTGTTTTCACACAGCTAAAGGCTGTCATTCGTGTTTGTACTGAATATAATTCAGCCAAACAACACTAACATGGTGACAGAGAGAAGTACAAAGTAGCACCTCCATCACTGGGAATTCTTAAGAATCTCCATCTTAAGAATTCACAAGCCCACAGTATATATATCCAACAATTACTGTAAATCATTTTGGATGCCTTGTTTAGTGAGCACTGTGTGTTCAAGGAAAATAGTTAAGGGAAAAGTTAAGTTGCCCTTCATTTTTCAAGAAAATTAGGTCCTTGGGGGTGAGTCCTGTTCAAGTTTTGCTTAACTGGAACTCCACATGGGTGCTGAAAATAGCCATATGCTTTTGGAAATGCCTGGTGTGAATAGGGGTGAGTGAGATGGAGAGCATCCATATCTGGCTGTTACCCAACAGGGCAGATCTCACCCAGTGCCTGCCCAGCAATGGGGCACTGCAAGGCCCTGGTGCCCAAAGAGGCAGGGAGCTGGCATGGACAAAGGGAGAAGCAGCCCCAGTGTTTGGCCTTGCAGGTGATGCCATCAGCAGGGACTGAAAGCTGGGGGTCAGCTCAGAGCTCAGCTACTCCCTGTGGGTGCTGGAGGAGGTAACACTCCACAACGTCTGGCACAGTTTGTTCATGCACGCATCAGAAAGCACAGCCCAGCTGCTCTGCCTGGAGAAGACTTCAGGAAGACCTTATTGCAGATGGCCAGTACCTAAAGGGAGCTACAAAAATGATGAAGAGAGGCTTTTCCCAAGGGTCTGCAGTGATAGAACAAGGGAGAATGGCTTTAACATGAAGGAAGGGAGGTTTAGATTAGATGTTAGGAAGAAATTCTTTGCTATGAGAAGTTTTTAATATTCTTTACTACTTTACTGAAGCAGGTTGCCCAGAGAAACTGTAGATGCCTCATCCCTGGAAGTGTTCAAGGCCAAGCTGGATGGGGTTCTGAGCAACCTGGTCTCATGGAAGATATCCCTCCCCATGGCAGGAGCGTTGGAGCTATATGATGTTTAAGGTCCCTTCCAAACCAAACAACTCCATGACCGTGATCCTGTCTACAAACACAGAGGTACCAGTGGTGAGTGGAACAGAATTCCACAAGGAGCCTGCTCCTGCTCTGGAAAGCAGACCAAACACCAGTGCTACTCCACTCAACAGCATCTTAAAAGAGTCATCTGGCCTAGTCACAGTTATTCCTTTCTTTTCCAGTACCTGTAACTTGAGTTTGAACAACTTGCTCTTTGCTCCTCCCTGCTTTCACAGAACCAATGTTGTAACCAAGACTATAACTCAGTCCCTTCTCACCATCTTCTGCATTGAAATGAATGATTAATTTTTTTCAATGTCAAATCCTCACTCATTTGAATATGACCACGTTCAAATTTGGGAGTGCAGGAGTCCATGATGGGAATGAACAGCATTTTATACAACTGACAGTTTCTAGGCCATTCTCGTGTTGTGTCAGCCATCTAAGGCAATTAGTATAGGAATTTCTTAAAGGGATGGCTTAACATCTCACTATGAAGTCCAGACTGCCCGATTCATGCTTCCTAATCCAAATGCACCAACATTCACACACAGCAATTTACAGTCTTTTTCCTATGTCTCTAAAATACATTGAGGTACTATAAATCTGAATTGCTTACAACCATTACTGTTCCTGCCAAAAAATAAAAAACCTTCAGCCAGATTTACTAATGTCATATGAAGCATCATAAATACTATCAAATTAGTAGCATTTCCTTACCATGCCTGAATCGTAGCTGTTCAGAAATGCTTTATCTTCATTCTTTTAAAATGTGTTCCCTTCCAGTCACAAGACTAAAAAGATTCAGGTCTGATTAATTTTCCTTTTGTAGGAATTGAAATTCAAAGCATGACCTTAGAGGGACTCTAAAATTGCTTCCTGGTTTAATCTTTAAATCAGCATTCTGGGTTTTTTTAATCTTCTGAGGCAATATCTAGAATAAGGAGACTGTTGAAAACATGTGAATAATATGAATGTCACTTCCATACTCTTTGGCTAGGAAAAGGAAAAGGTTTTGCTTTTTAACACAGAAAAGTGCAATCTGTCCCAAATATAATTGTTGCAAGAAGGGTGAAAAAGCTTCCTTGTAGTGTAAGTAAAGGACAGCATTATCTCATCTTCTGTCTCACAAGGCAAAAAACTTGTTGTCTAGTCACTGAGCAGGCCTTATCAAGGAAGAGCAGATATTAGATTTGAAATTAAGAGAACTGTTTCATCCCAGATGAATATGTGGCATTGGATGCAAGTGGAAGAGCCTGAGAGATCAGTAACAACACTACTAAAATAGGAAAATATCTCATTTTCCCCCTCCTTTCTCTCTCTCATGTGCACTGAGGCAAGCTCTGAACCATATCTCAGGCAGCTAAGAGCTTTGACAAAAGTGAATGTAATTTGAATGCTGGAGTAGCTCCAATGAAGAATGAAGGTGGCTTAGAGTTAGGGGCTACAAATTTGGTCTAAGGTGGGATTCTCAGTAGTACTTGGGAACATCAAATCCCTTTGCAGTTCCAGGAATGGCTCAGGTTTGCTCAGGATGTAATCAGAGAGTAATTATAACAAGACCTGAACTGTTGAGATGCACTGGCAGAGGATGTTAACCTACAGGATAAATCCTGGACTCTCATATTGCTGTGAAGATAATTAGCAGTGTTTTGTTTGTTTTGTTTTGTTTTGTTTGTTTGGTTTGGTTTTTTTTGTTTATCTTCAACAACTCTACTGCAAAATATTCACAAGTTCTTGACAGAGGTGAGACTCTAGACTTCTTTTGCAGGCTGGTACCCAGCCACTGTCTCCTCCCAAAGTCATACAGAGCCCTATAATCTCAACAGTTACCTGGTCTCTGCCAAAAACTGTGAGCCAGCTACCCATCTTTCAGGCTACAGAGAGAATTGTTGGGCAAAACCCACCATGGATCTGAATCTCACTGAGACAGCAAACCATGTTTTCATGCAAGAATATACAGTCGGGTCTGTACAGCATGAATAAAAAGCAAGACCTTTTGAATAAAAGGCCTTTTGACACAATGTGTGAGATGGTATTCTAGTCTGCTTAATTAAGAGGTTTTTGAACAATAAACAGAGACATCCAAAAGAACATTCTGATGGTGCTGGAGAACTTCAGCTTTCTGTAGAAAAAATTTAGAGCAGTATAATCATCCATCAAGTGTTGAAATGTACTGGTTTTGGTTTGGCTCTCCCTCTTTTTTCCCCCCTCGGCAGCTAGAAAAACAACTAGAAGAATGACTGACTGTTTCAGCTTTCTTTCCAGCTTGTTAGGAGGAACTGATGAAGGGTCCAAAGGTAAGTGGTGACTTTTGAGAAAATGAAGAATAGCACTCACTACTTTTAGGATGTGAGAAAAAGGTCTGTAGAGTAAAGCTGGGAAGGATCTTGTTTGCTTGGTATGCAAAGAGGTAGGTAGGATGTCTGGGGAACACAGTCCAATTCAAAGCAGGCAGGTGATCTGGTAGGGATTGTATCATCTAGAAATCTAGATGTAAAATCTAGATCTAGATTTATCTAGAAATAAACTTCCCAAGTGAAAAAGACAGGTAGGAAGTAAAGCATAATGGTTGTGGTTGAATTAAGAGCCCTTAAAAGGATTGAAAATAATGTTATTTAAAAACTGTACAAGTGACTAAGAATGAACATAAATGGATAACATATTGTAAGAAGAAGAAAAAAAACCCCCAGAAAAATATACAAAGTTATTCTTAGTGAAGGAAAGAAAAATCCGTATAAATACTTCTGAAGCAAGAAAAAAGAAACAAAAACAACAAGGAAAACAGAAGTTCATTACCAGATGGTAATGAAAATCCTGGCAAAAAGCTAGTGACACATAGTAGGCTACAGTGCAGTTTTCCTGCTCTGAAAGGCTTCATTACAAAAGTGGCATATGACATAAAGTCACAATGAGGTTCAATAAAGACAGAGTGAAAAGCATTAAAGATTATTTAAGGAATAAACAGCTCAACAGTTCATCTACAATTCACTCTTTGGTGCTTACAGGAGTAGCTGGCAAAGTCACCTCATCATTTGTCGTCATCTTTGGTACCACACAAGGGATGGGTGTTAGAGGGAACTGAGGAGAGAAAAACTTCTGATCATTCTCTAAAAAGAAAGAGGGATCTTACAGAGAAATTCAGATGGCTCAGCCTCACTTAGACTGTTGGAATGAGACTTTAACACATGGTTGTTACATAAAATATAATAATAATAATGTAGTAAAATACAGACAGCATGGAATTTTCAAAACAAGTCAAATCAAATTATTTTAATTTGTTGTTGTGGGAGGCAGACAAAGAAAGTGCAGATAGTCTATTCAATTTGCATTGCGGATAACTTAAAAATTTGAGTTCTTAAGGGTTTGACACTGTGTCCCTTTATATTCCTGTAAAACAGCCTGGGAAAATTTTTCTAGATAAAATCACTGTATTTGCACAAGTGATTGGTGAAAACGCATGTAGAGTATTTTACTGGGAGGTGCTGCAGTACATTTGTTTCTGTGTGTGGCATTTCAATTAATAAATGCTGGAATCAAGCATGTACTGATGAAGCATTAGGATGGCCTCCCAGTGGAATGAAGTCAAACTGTGCACACTCCCTTACATTGCAAATTGGACATGATCCAATGAAGTCACACTGGTGCAGAAAGGTTGAGTGCATGTTGACATGGCATTAACAGCTATGCTGCATGTGAAGAAAGAAAAGGGGTAAATTTCTCCATGACTTGATGTTTATGAGGTCCTTGCTGTAGAACTGAGAAGCCTCAGTGGAGAAAAGGAAAGAGGTATGTTTTTTGAACGAAGGTTAACAGACCTGGGCCTGTTTTTCCAGTAAAAGGAGAAGTGATGGAGAGCTGTAGCCACCCGCCTTTCTTTGCCTAAGGCAGACTGTATCATCCTTTTGTTTCTTAAAGGTTAAATTGATAAGGATACCAGTGTTTTCCCAAGAGGTTTATTGCAGCTCTCCATTTTTTGTTTAATATTGGGTTTTTCCTCAGCCCCCTTATTTTTAGGTTAAACCCCATTATTTCTCCTCTCTTATAGGTTTTTTTAGAATCTCTGATAATTCCTTTGCTTTTCCTTGTTTGAGTGCTGTGCAACTTCCCTAAGGACATTGCCCAACCCTGATTATCCTCCTTAATATATCTCTTTTAAGGAACTGCCAGTTCTCTTTAACACTTTCTCTGTGCCTTGGCCTCCCATAAGCCTTAATTTGTCAATTCTTTGACTGGATTGAAGTGTAGTCTTGCACTCTAGTGTTTTATCTCTTTTTATTGTTCTTTTGTCATGGTCTCAGGGCTGCAAAACCTGTCATTTCACTGGCTGTACTAAATATTTCATTGTCCAATCATTATTCCTTCTTTATTAGAAAAAGATCTCATAAAACCTCTAGGTATCTGCTATTTTAAATTTCCCTACTGAAAACAAACCAACCAAACAAACCAAAACAACAAAAGCACCTGACAAAATAAAGAATTTCTCAGTGTATTCCAAGGATTGGATGGACAGACATTTTCCAAAAACCCCCTAATGAGTGACATTTTGATGATTTTAATAATTTCAAGCCCTATTTTCTGGAGAACTTTACCAGCTTCTCTCAAAGAGTTTGATCCACTTAGATTTCAGTTTGATGTGCTGTACAAGATTTCCCCTATGACAGCCACAATATTCTCTTTCTTTCTTAATCACTTATATATTTTCAGCAGTTTTTACCCACTAGATTTCTATTACATACTTCCAAATACACAAAAATATAACCAGAACTGTGCCTCCTCAAATGGGTAAAGATTTGGCACAGCTGACACAGCTTTAGCTTGGATGAGTGACTGTGAATAATGTCTCCATTTTTTCCTTAGTTTCTACTCTGTCAAAAAATCATTTTCTTTTATTAACCTTTGAATTTTTCATGTCAACATGTATCTACAGTCCTTCATATCAAAACATCCTATTTCAAAACCCTTTCCAAGTTTTAGCAACCAGGGCTGACTTCCCTTTGTTTCTGCCTTTCATCCACATGACATACTTCACTTTAATTAAAAAGTTTACAGGAGATCTGAGGCTTGAAGAAGCAGAAGTATCTGCCAACTTCTAGTATGAGGAGGACAGTGATAAATTATTCTATGTATTTAGGAGAGGAGGACAACAAATATTTCATAGAATCATAGAATCATAGAATCATAGAATGGTTTGGGTTGGAAGGGACCTTAAAAATCATCTTGTTCCAACCCCATTGCCGTGGGCAGGGACACCTTTCACTAGACCTGGCCTCTCGAAGCTCCATCCAGCCTGGCCTTGAAGGCTTCCAGAGATGGGACATCCACAACTTCTTGGGTAACCTGTACCTCACCACCCTCACAGTAAAGAATTTCTTCCTAATATACAATCAAAACCTCCCCACCTTCAGTTTAAAGCCATTCCTACTTGTCCTGTCACTACATGCCCCTGTGAAAAGTCCCTCTCCAGCCTTCCTGAAAACCCCCTATTTGGATCACTATTTTAGCAAGAGATGCAATATTTATTAGAATTTTTTTTTTACTCTAAGACAGATGAAATATAGGGATGGAATTTGTGGAATATACTTCACTAAGAGGTTTTTAAAAATGGGTTAGATAAATGTCTTTTGGCAGTCATCTATTTGAAAGATTTATATGGTGGTGACGTGTGAACACAGAGCTGCACAAAGGTCTTGGAGACCATTTCACAGTGCTGTAAATACAAATATAATTAATGGTTCATGCCATGCCATCTCAAAAAATAAGTAGCCTGCCTAGAAACAGAAGGCATTGTCTCTTCAACATAAAAATTAATGAAAGAAAAAAGAAACCTTTAACATTTAAATGAGGTTTCACTGTTGTGATAAAGAGATTTCAAAAAGGGTAATAAAGAAAATGTGAAATGTCAACACACCAAATAAAATGTTCCTTAGACTATTCACAAGATCCTGATTGAGTTTGAGCTCATTATATAAAAAGTACCTTCAGCAGAAGGCAGAAATCTGCATAGAAAAGCCAAGTAAAAGAACATTCTGCTGTTATAAATAACTCTAGAAGGCAAGATCAGCATTGTACTTGAATACAATGTTCAAACCTCTCAAAGTTTATGATTAAAGAAAAATGGCTGAAGAAAATACTTCTCTGCTTTGGAATTTTAGTTTCAATATATTGGGAATAGAAGTTCTAAGGCCTGAGGACAAAAAATGTGTTTAAAGACTGTTGTGGATATATGACAAGGTTAGAAATAAAGCTTATTATATCCTCTTGTACTTTCTCATTGGCCCAGGTAGCAAATACAGATCAGTGTTTTGTGGGAGGTTTAGCAAATGAGACTCAGCTTGCATGATGTCCTATTTTTCCTTACCCTTTGTGTAGTAAAAATATAGAGACACCAAAATATTTGGAACAAGCTGAAAAACTAACATATATTGTAAAAAACAGTGTTTGGTTTTTTTGATTTTTTTTTTCTTTGTTTGTTTGTGGTTTTTTGTTTGTTGGTTTTGTTTTGTTTTTCCCCCAGATTCTGGACTCATAAAACCAATTCACTAAACAAGTAGGACCCTGTCAGGTGTTTAAATTTTACTGTAAAAAGGCCTGTTTTCTTTCACCATTTTTCCTCAAGCCCTTTGATGCCAATGTTCACCATCAGATGGATTTTCAGGCTAATCACAAGTCCTGATTATAAAATCTGAATAGCAGCCAGAAAAATTATGCTTTCAACCTTTTTCTTTTTAGTTACTTTTAACCATAATTGTTTTATTTGCTTGTCTACAAAATTAAGCAATTTTGCTAGCAACCCTTTGGTATTTGGCTAAAGGAAATTATCATGAGCTGAGTTATGGTCACTGGGCAGGGGTTCTGCTTTCAGCCACTGGCTGCTCTCCCAGCTCTACTGAAGGTGTGAAATTTGTCTCTGAAACATGGTCCTTCTTGACTCACATCTTTAGCCCTTTGGTTCTTAGCATTTTTTTGCTACTTTACCTTTCTATCTATTCTAATGCAGTAATATAAAAGCATGTATAGTATAGACATACAAGCATATGAGCCCATGGTATAGATGGATTTCAGATGTATACTAATGTTCAACAATATTCTGTTTACGTAAGTTGGTTATAGAATATCATCGATTTTTTTCCCTGATTTTTCAGCTTTCTAATAGTTTACATTTCTACTGGAGCTTTCTCACGCATTGTAAAATAAACAAAGGCTGATGTTTGGTAAATAATGTGTTCCTTTCCAGGGGGAAAGACAAATTGATAGACGTCTGAGTTAACCACTGGGGTCAGAGAGGTGTTTCTCTCATCCCCCAATCCTTGACCAAGTTCCAAAGACTAAATAAGTTGAAATCCCTAAATAAACTTCCCTTCTTTCTCATCTCACATCCTGACGGGTGACTGTGGTTCTTTTCGTGTCCTCTAGCGACATCGATTTCAGCAGAATTAATTTTACTTTACTGCAATGTTTCAAAGGGCATCATTGAACTTGTCCTTCCATAAGAACGAATTCCACCATTAGGAAGCCACTTTTAATAGAATTCCTGGAGAGAGATGATGCTGAAAGCATTGGTTATATATGCATAAAAAGAAAATATGACCACTTACGTAAGGATACTTTAGGAGAATGAATGAGAAAAATCTAGGGTTTTTTCCCAAGAGCTGCAAAGTATTTTAAAGTCTTTTCACACAAATAAGGGCCAAAACACTGGCTTCTCAATGTAAATGTGTTTTTCTATCCAGCCTTTTGCTTTTTGGAGCCAACATTCAAATCATCTTGTTGATTACATGGAATAATGTGTGCACTAAATAGAATGTTAATGTTGTTTTCTGTGCTTGCTAGGAAGAAATGGTTCCAGACACCTGTCTCATTTTCTCCAGACACATCTTCTGGAAAATGGTTATGATTTGTGGAATTGTGCTCAGAGGGTTATAAAGAAGCCTTTGGTTAAAAGGTGTTTTAACCCAGACTTGACAAAGTAGGTGAAGTGTTTTTTTGTCACATCAGGTAAGGTTGTTTCAGTTTTTTCAGGGAGGTTTTGTTTGATGGGGGTTTTTGTCTGTTTGTTTGGTGTTGTTTTAAGAAACAAGGAAGCATATCATGGCCTTTATTTCTGAGAAGGTGAATATCAACATCAAAAGACAAAATGAGACAATCCTGACTTCCCTACATTACAGAGAGCTGCAAATGACCAAGAATAGCTTAGACACTGGAAATTGCTAGACTTACCATGCATGGCAGAAATCTTGGAAATTCAAATTTGCAAGTTTCCTCCAAATGGGTTAATACCAATATACATGTGTATCACACTGAGCATGCATTTACCTTCTAATCCCTTAGCAAAAATGTTGACCTGCTGGAGAAATATATTCAAACTGGTATTACAGCTTCTGACAGGAAGATCACTTCAGCAGGTGATCTCTGTAGTTACATATCATGTTTGTTTGGGGAGAATACGGGAATGATAAAGCATGAAGACTTCTGATGGTCATGGAGGCTCTCCAAAGCATGGTGTAATCCCACTTCAAGCACAGCTGGTGGCTTTGTGCATACTAAGAGGGTCTAAGAAGGCTTCTGGTGAGAATACCTACCTCTTAAAGGGCTGTAAGAATAGTTTAAGTGTCATTCTGAATTAAAAATAAAAAAATAATGTGACAAAGAAAAGTCTCAGGATAAACATGTCATTTCTTTTGTGTTTACTGAATAATTCTGAGTAGATTGTGACCCCAAATGCATCTAATGCTTGAAATTTGACATATTTAAGCAAAACCCTGAAAATATTTGCACTTATAAAGTTAGGCTGAGATTTAATTAAACAATTAGCTAGCTTAGAGGTCTCATAGAATCACATGTAGACGAAATTAAAGAAAATAAAACAGAGACTACATCCTTTTTCAGTTAATGTTAATGGTATTTGCAGTAAACAGAACAGAAATATTTATTTCAAAATGCACTCTACTTTCATGTTCTGCCTCTCCTTCCCTTTCTCTCTGAACAGAAGACAGCTGTGTAGATAATGAATGGAAATTTTCTTCTGGTTTTCCCCACTGCTGATATTTTATTTATGACATTTCATTTTTATATTGCATCTTGTTTGAATTGAACAGGTCTACAGCACGCTGTACACAGTAAGCTACTTGGAAATAAAGATTCCAATCTATTCCAAACCAATCTATCTGATGAAAAACTTAATATTAACTGAAAGTACTTATTGCCTCTTTGCTAATATAGCACATCTCATCACTGCCACAGATAATTTGATCTGATGCAGTGTAATAGAAGATGAACATTTCAAGGGGGATCAAGAACATCTTCACAAACTGGATGCGAGTATAGAATGTGATCCTTACAGCAAGCACTGGCAATTAATATAGGTCTTTAGAATGTCACAGCAGATATTATTAGTCACATTAGACAGTCTTGTTTTGGCTGAAATGAAGTTTATTTGATCTGATAAAAACCAAAAAGTTATTAAATTACATTTTGAAGGCTTTTCCAAACTAAAAGATGCTACAAAAACAAAAGAAAAAAATAAATTCCTGAAAGATTAATGAAATAAACAGAAATCAAGGGAAACAAGAGTATCAAAGAAAGAGACTGTTAGAAAGGAATTGCAGCTAAGAAATCTCAATGCAACAGGCTATAGGAAATGTGACATCCAGTAATGGGCTATGGTGGTTAGACAGACTGGTTTTCAAGCAAAAAAAACTCATGGTTCTGTGGATCCTTTTGAGATCAGAGGCCAGGCTGCTGGTCAGATTACAGGTGTCCAAGGACAGCCCTAGAAGAAA
Source organism: Illadopsis cleaveri (assembly GCA_013399915.1). NCBI lineage: Eukaryota > Metazoa > Chordata > Aves > Passeriformes > Timaliidae > Illadopsis > Illadopsis cleaveri. The sequence goes on along the minus strand of VXBB01010202.1, from coordinate 130,570 downwards.
CTTCAAGGTGTCTCAAAGTCTCAGGACTATTTTGCTCAAACAGCTGAAATTTACATAGGAAATAAAAATGCAAAATATGTCCTCTTTATGTAGAACTCCCCAGACTGCAATGTGATTCCAGCCTGCTGTGGAGTGTAATACTGGCCATCAATGGTTTCAGAAATGACACAAAAAAAGACACAAGTGGAGAAGAGGAATGGGCATAGAGGGCTTCCAGAGCAAACTGGACAAGATTAGTTAAACTTCACAGAATATTTAGTATTACATAGTCATAGAAATAGATGTTGTCCTAAACCTATGCTTGCAGTCACATGCAACTGATAGGAGCTTATTTTATGTGAAAGGTACTATTTAATACAAATTTGAGGTTTAAAATCCACATAGGAATAAAGATAGAGGTGCAAAGTTCCTGGAAGCTTGAAACTCCATTCTTATACAAAAGAATAGCATACAAAACCCACCCCCAAACCCACTCAAACCAGCAGATTCTCTTTATCATCGTCCCCTTCTCATTAAGAAATTATTATTTTATTTGAGCTTTTGAAATTATTAAGTTCACATTGAATGCATCATGAAAGTCTACTTTGGAAGCAGCCTCAGTCAGACATCCTTACTCCCTCTCAGTCCACCACCTCCTGTGTCCCAGTTTGATGCAGTCCTGCACGTGGCCAGAGTGTAATGAAGCCCCTGAAGATGTATCAAGTCTGTGTAAGGTAGTAACTCACAAACCTCGAATATGTTAGTTGAGATGTAACATTTTCTCTAGGACTGAAGAAATATAGCCAAAATAACAGTGAAAGGGAAAAAAACCCAAACCTGCATTCAGATATTTCTCTATAGATTCTGCTCTTGATTTTATTTCCTTGAAGATGTAGAAGTACACTTTATGAAATAGGTTATAAATTAATATATTTCACAGCAGAAAACAAAACAAAACAAAACAAAAAACAGCACAAAACCCCCCAAACCATCAGTCACTCTGGGGTAAAATGTCAATTAACTCATTTTTGTTTAAATAGTACGTGTTTAATCTCTGTTTTTCTGTAACTATTTAAGGGTCTGGCAAAGAAAGAAGAAAGGCAAACAAACAAACCCCAACCTACAACAACTCCATCAAACCCAGCAAACGTGGAGACAAAGAACTAAAGTGCAGATGATGAAAATCCATGTGTAGATATCCATGGGTATGCATAAGATTCAGTTTTTTACAGACTGGAGGTATAGTCTGTCATTTTCACCCATTGTAACATCCACCAGGAATCATAACAAGGAGGTTATTAAATCCTGAGCTAGTATCTCAAGTGATGATACGAAAGCACCACTGGTATAATTTAAGAAAACAAACATCAAATAAGCTCTCTATAGAGTTCTGTTCTAGCAAAATGTTGGATAACCTTGTTCAATAGGTATTTACCCTGTCTAGTACTCATAATTTGAATTGATTTTTTCCCTATTATTATTATTGCATTTGCAGTTTAGAAACAAATCCCAGCAATTATTTACTATATTGCATTAAAAAAGAGATTAATCTCATTCTATTTACTGTATCTCTTTGTCATAGCTGTTTAAGCTTCCTCTGGATATTCCTCTGGATAAATGGAATTAATGTTGTTTCAGGCGTGTTGCATCACATGAAACTTCAGTGAGTATTACATGTTTCATGATAAGGAAATTGTGTTCTCATCTACCCTATTTAATTTGACAAGCTGTCTGTATTAACACATCTACAGGGGCTTGGAGTGAAATACTTAAAAAATTTTTCTGTTGAGCTATTAAATGTCAGCTTTTTATGTTTGGCTGTGAGTCTGCAAAAGCATAACTTTTGCAATGCCTTTGGAGGAGCATTGAACAATTGCTGCTACATGAAGCTGTTACTTGTTTCCCCTTCCTACACGGTACATCGACAGAGAGACGTTGCTTTCAGTCCTACAAACCATGTTTTACAGAAATAAAATTTCTGGATTAAAACAATTTTTCATAATGTCAGGGTTTCAAAAGTGACCTACTCTGTCCAGGAAAAGGGTAACAGACTTCCCTTCTGTTGGCCTTCAAAGTTAGACAAGAAATGTAGAAGAAAAAAAAAAGCTTACTGCAAAAAGCAGTAAAAAAACCAGTAAAAAAGTTTTCCTTTGGATTTTTCCTCTTAAATCTCAATGTCAAAGAATAAGAGACAATTTTTTTTCCCTTGTAAGATGTAACATACCAACTTAATAATTAAATAGTAATATAACAACTGGAAAAAAGTCTTTGTCTTATTAGGAGAGACCTGTACACCTGTAATAAATCATGAGTTGGGGCAGCATGTTGGTTCCTTAAGTTGTAGTTGCCTGAAGTTGGTGAGGATGAAATTTCTCTTTTCACCACTGCCAGTTCTGCAGTCTGTTCAGAAGGATTTTTTCCATTTTACAGCAAAATATTATCACTGATGTCGCCAAGAAAAACAATAGGCAAAGCACGTAGGTAAAACCTTCTCTGTCTGTGATTCAGCTTCTAGCATCTTCTTCTAAAAGGGCTGTGAATAAAATAATCTGAGTTTGAAAAGCGAGTTAGTCGTGTGGATACCAGAAGTTTTTTTCAGAAACTTTGTGAAGAAACTATTTATTTCTAATCAATTATGGCAGTTCTTTTTGTGTTTTGGAGACAACAATGGCTTTTTCTTTCACTGAAAAAAAATCTTTGCTAAAGATGTCTAAATATTTCTAGATATAACTTTGTTATGCTAAAATCCTGTTAAAAATTGATTGTTCCTAACAATTGGTCAATCTACTGAATTTTAATTGTGTCATCCTCTTGGTTTTGCAACAGGTTTCATTTTTCAGGTCACAGCATGGCAAAACTCAGATAATACAGATTTTTTCTGAGTGTACAACAAATAATATTTATTTTAAAGCCATTTTATTTTTTTCTTATATTCTCTGGGGATTTTGGTAATAGATTTTTTTCCCCAGAAACTTAAAGAAGTAGAGTTTTATCTTACAGTCAGCTAACACAAATCTGTTTTGTTTTTCCTACAAGTTCATAAACTTACATAAAAAAGAAATATTGGAAATACAATAGGATAACTTTATTTCCCCTCAAGAGGGATCTGGAATGAATAAATTAAAAGATGGTTTTTATGAACAAGATGTTTGATTCTCTAACTTAACTGAGATTTTTCTTTAAAGTGAAGTAAATTTCAATATTTTGTATATGCCCTTTCCTTGTTCTTCTTTATAACCAATAGGGACTCTTCTCAGCACTCCAATTTACCCTTCTAATGTTAAATGACACATCTCCTTACTCAGAAAATGTTGCTTTATAGAAGACAGTATGCTTTGTGAGACTACAGCTAGCAAGGCTGTATTCTTCAGGTATCCATAATTTAAATTTTGGTATAGGATACACAGACAGAGCTGAGCAGCATTAAAAAAGCTTCAGTACTGTGGTTTAGCAGCACTCCTGTAATGAGTACCAGCCATAGAATCCAAACTGTGAGAACTTCAAAATACAGAATCAATATTCAGTGGTGTTTTAGAGTGAAATCAAAAAGACTGGAGTTTTACTAAGCAATAAATAGCTCCACAAATACATAACAAGGGGTTTGAACTATGTGCACGGAAAATTGAATATAAGGAACAGTTGCTACTACATGAATGGAAATGTCAAAATGAAGCAACAGAAAATATACAACCTAAATGAAAGAGATTTGCTTAAGGCAGAGAGCAGACAGTCTCTATGCTATGGTTACATAGTATTTAAGGAAAACAAAAAATCCTAAAAATGGCAAAAAGTAGCAAAGCAGGCCAGAAACACAATTCGTAAATCTGAGTTTTGTGTATACTCAAAGCCATAAAATCTTACTTTATTAAAGCAAGTGCTTTTCAAAGTCTTGGATTTGGCACTGCTAGAGCTCTAAGAAAATAGTTACTTGTTTGGCCCAGTTGTCATAGAAACAATTATTTACTTCCATCTGGGTAATCTTTATCACTAAACATCTGAAGCTGTTTGAAAAATTGAGTGAACTGTGATTTTGGTAATTTTTTTTAAAAAAGGAAGACAACACCCCTAGATCTTTCTATACTTAGATTGATGGGGCAGTTGTTGGGGTTGGAATGATTTGGGTTAGAAGGGACCTCTAGAGATCATCTAGTTCAGCCCTGCTGATCAAGCAGCTTGCACAGGATCACATCATGGACAGTTTTGAGTGCCTTCAGAGTAGGACACTCCACAACCTCTCTGGGCAGCCCATTTCAGCACTCCACCACCCTTGGAGTAAAAATGTTTTTCCTCTCCTCATTGAGTCCTCCACCACCTGTGACAAAACGTTTTTACTGATGGTCTGCAGGAGCCTCCTGGACTGTGTGTGCCCTGCAGATATCAGCTGGCTGCAATCTCCCCTGAGTCCGGGGCCTGTGATCTTGACTACTCCCAGCTGTTTGTAGAAGGCCTCCTCCACTTCCTTTTCCTGGTCAGGTGGCCTGTAATAAACACCCAGTTTCACCCATGATAGCCTGCCCCTTAATCTTTACCCATAAACTCTCAACTAATTATGCACCTTCCCTTAGACTTCAATATATTTCAGTTTCTCTCTCACATGGAGAGCAAATCAACCACCTCACAGAAACACAGAATCACGGAATATTCTGAGTTGAAAGGGACCCACAAGGATGACTGCCATGTCTCTGTAATTGCAATAAGATCATGGTTGTGCTACTGCACACAGACCTCCAATTCTTGCTGTTCATCCCCCATGCTGCATGAGTTGGTATAAAAGTATTTCAGAGAAATAATAAAGCATGAAGGCCTGCCAGGTGGGGTGCAAGAGGATCCACCATAGCTATACACACACATGAGGTACTTGGCATTCCAATTCTCATGTGGGGAGGCAGCTGAGGAATTTTGTTGCTTCTGTGGTTGGCCTGGCTCACTCCCAGATGGACACAATGGTGTGAACATTGTCACTTTGGACACTGGCCCCCTAGTCCTTCACTTTAAAGCTCATCTCACAAAACTAGCCTGCCTGCTGCCAAAGATTCCTTTGTCTCTTCTAGGCAGGTGGATCGCGTTCCTCTCTAAAAGGCTATAGTCATCAAAGAATGTTCCCTTGTCATCAAAGTCAAAATCCTCATGACAGCATTCATGAAGTCAGGTGTTGATTTCTATTATATATCTCTTCCTGACTGCATCCTTTCCTCTAACTGGTAAAATGGAAGAAAAGGTAATTTTGGCACCATTTTTCAGTTGAATCTCCAGCGCTTTATAATCTTCCTTGATTCTGCCTCAGTTTTGGCTTATGATGTCATTCATGCCCACAGGAAAGAGTAGCAGTGGATAGAAGTCTGCATTCTTGACAAGCTGTGGCACTGTCTGGGCAACATCAGAGACCTTAGGTCCTGGACTAACCCACATGACTCCTAGCAGATAGGTACCTTGGCTTTAGGCCAAGACTGAAAAAAAAGAATGTCTGACTGGCTCTTTACTTTTGAAATATCTTTTCAGGTGCAAATTCTGCTATTATGAATGAACTTTAGTATTACTTTTGCATAATGACAAGCCCTAATGTAACAGTGAGGTTATTCCCATTTTAGTTAACTTAGCACTGTATGATTATCAGAGATGACCTGCATCCAGAGAGCCCATGGATGCATTCGGTTAAGACATGTCCCATTTTCTAACAAACAACAAAGGAGACAACAGCTGGAAAAATTTATAGCTAGGTCCTGAAGGAGTAGTCTTCATTCAGTAGGTGTCACAGAATCATAGAATCACAGACTCGGTCAGGCTGGAAGGGAAGAGAGTGGGTTGCCTGGTACAACTTCTCTACTCAAACAGTGTCATCCCAGAGCACATGGCACAGAATCATGTCCAGATAATTCTTGGATACCTCCAGTGAGGAGACTCCACACCCTCTCTGGGCAATCTGTCCCAGTGCTTGGTCACTGCTCAGTAAAGAAGTTCTTCCTCATTTTCAAGTGGAACTTCCTGGGCATCAGTTTCAGCCCATGGCCTCTTCTCCTGTTGCTGGGCACTACTGAGCAGAGCCTGGTCCATCCTCTGACACCTCCCTGCACATTCTGACAGACATTGATGAGGTCCTCTCTCAGTTTTCTCTTTTCAAGACCGAACAGATTCAGCTTTCTCAGCCTTTCCTCGTAAAAGGAAAATCTTAATCATCTTTTTTTTCCTCCACTGGACTCACTCCAGGAGTATCTGCCTTGTACTGAGGAGCCCAGAACTGGAGACATCACTCCAGGAGTATCTGCCTTGTACTGAGGAGCCCAAAACTGGAGACATCACTGCAGGTGAAGCCTTGCCAGGGCTGAGCAGAGGGGCAGGATCACCTCTCTGACCTGCTGGCAATGCTCTTCCTGATTCACTCCTTTGATGCCCTTGGCAAAGAAACAAAGTTCATTTATATTCTTGAGCTAAAGCAAGAAACCTTCCTGCATAAGAAAATTCCCAAAACTAGCTGGCCATCTCCAGCAGAAACATTGCAAGGCACCAATGTGTGAGTTGTAACACATCCCACTTGCACAGGGACATTCATTTAGTGATGCAATGAACACAATCTGGTGCTCACTGACTCATCTCATTAAAACCTGTGTTGTCACTTTTGCAAGTTGACTAGTCAGACTAGACCTCCAGTTCAAAGAGGCAGCATTTTAAATCCTAAAGTGAAACAAATTACACTTAGAACAATGTAAGATATTTCAAGGATGTCTGCTATGGGCTGACAGGAGATTAAGGAAAAGTGAATGTTTGTCATTAGAGCAATATTGCAAGAGTCACTTATTGACTGAGCACTCTTATCAAGAAATAATTTGATTCAGGGAAATGTTCCTATTAATTTCTATTGTAAATCAGCCATTTGGATCAATGATTGTGTAATTCAGTTCTACTCCAGCAATACAGCTGCTTAATCCTCTGTGCTAGTGGGTAAATATGGATTGGACTAGACAAAACATAAGACAAACACAATTTTAGTTTATTTATAAAACAAACAAACAAAGCGAAAAGCTGGTAACTGAACAGAATGACAAAAAGAGTTTGTTCTTTAATTATTTCCTAAGCAAATGAAGTTATCTGAAGAGTCCAGGCCCTTGCAGCACACAGACTTGGAGGGACTTCTATCCCTCTTTTGAGTTGGATCTGCAAGACAAATTCAGGTACTCTTGAGACTCTGCAATGTCTTTGCTATCAGCTGTCCTCTCTAAAATGCTTTGCAAAAGAACATTAGACAGTCCAGGTGTTTTAATCACATAGGCTTGAGATTTTGCAAATGAATGCAAAATAGACAAAAAAAAAAAAAAAATGTATTAAAAAAAAAAAAAAAAAGAAATGAGTAGGAGATTTTACACTGTAGTGATAGTAACATCGTGTACCCAAACATATACTTATGTGATCACTGGACTCCAGAAAGAACTATTATTTAATTCGATCACTCTGAGTTTATGGAAAACATAATTATGAAAAGCTGTTAGATAATAGGTCAACATGATGTGGCAGTGTGTTCTTGCAGCCCAGGAAGCCAACTGTGTCCAGCAGTTGAGGAATATGTAATATATATTCTTCCCCTATATTCTGCTCTTATGAGACACCACCTGGAGTCCTGCATTCTACTCTAGGACTCATGACATAAAAAGAACATGGGCCTGTTGGAGTGTGTCCAGAGGGTCACAAAGATGATCAGAGGACTGGAGCACTTCTCCTAAGGAAACAGGCCGGGAGGCAAGACATTAAGATGACAGAGATACAGATTCTAATTAGTTTCATACTGTAAGAAAACTTGTGATGTCGTGTCTGTCTATTGGTGGGATAGCACTGAAAAATGCTCTACCGAACTTGTTTGTCTTTGTTCAAACAGCACAGTCCATCAAACCCACCTAGAAAAACGCTGTCATTATATATGTGATTATGCTCATACTGGCTTTTGCTGTGTTAAAACTAAATGTGCTCAAGGATATATATAAGATACAGATATATATATATGTATTCCAGAATTCACTGCATATCCTGAGCAATAAAGCAAAGGGTTTTTTTTGAACAGCTGAGCAGCTGCAGATTGGATGTAGATGGTGTAGGGTAGAGTTTAAATGAAAATACAACAATATTCTGAATACTTCAGAAACTAGATAGGGACACTGGCATACCTTACTATCTAAATGTTTATAAACTCAGTGTAAAAAATTGGCTTTGCCTACTTATTTCCTAGATTCAGCTTTCAGATCCACTAGACATTACTGGTATTAAAAGCATGAGAAAAGCCATACTGAATTGTAGTAGGATTGCTCTGCTCTAATATCTTGTGTAAAACTGCACAAGTTTGGAGAAGTTTTTGAGAAACTTGCAGCAGCTGAATGTATGGCATAATAACCCAGTGATCAGATTACCATTCAAAGATTAATTCAGGGCTGGAAGCAAGAGATTTCCCTTTAAGTCTGTGCTGTAGTTGTAATGAATGATGGGTTTTGTAGACAAAATTGTTACCAGTCCTTTTCTAAATCCTCCTTACTTCCAGCCTAAAACTGCCTCCTGCAGCAAAGGATTCTATCAGATAATTACAGTATGAAATGGAATGTGTTCTCTCTCTGCAATTTTCAGTTCATCACATTTCAACTTCATTTAACACCCTTACATATGTTTGCTATGAAAAAAGGGAAACAGAATTCTTTGTCTGATCTTTTCCAGATTATACAATATGTGTACATTTCGTCTTATGACTTAATTTACTTATTTCCATTCCATGGTAAACAACCCTGTGGTTTTCACTTTTTCTTTAGTTTGATATTTATTCCAGGTTATTGGACCTTTGTCAGCACTTCTCCGGTCCTCTAGATGTGCTACAATATCCTTCTTAAGACAAGATGAGGAACAACATATTCCATTCAAACTGAGGTCACTTATTACATAGCAAAGTAATGATATTCTCATTCTTTGCTTTCATTTGAATCTTTCATTTTATTTGTTTGGGGTTTTTTTCCTAAATGTGAAATTGAAAGTAGAACAAGGATCTCTACTGAATTTTCGTGTCAATTTAGTATATAACTAGCTGAATTTTATTACTGTGTTATGCACTACTTTACATTTAGCAACAGCTGGTTATATCCAGCATTTTCTTGATTGCTAAAACAGTTTATTTGAATTTTTGTTGTTTCTTTCAATCATCTCTAGGTTTGACTAACCTGTCTATTTTTTGTCACCTATGAATCATTCTGTGTTCTTACTAAATAATTCTAAATGAAAGGTTTCCATAATACTTAATGCAAAGTGCAAGTACTAAATGCTGCATTTGGTTAGATAATCACTATATTAAAGTTTGATTCATCCCTTGTGTAATTTCAGTGACGCAGTTAGGATTTTACCTAGGAAGCTTCAAGCCCAGCTGCAATGTTACATGTGTTTGTACAGAAAAAATATTAGTAACTGACTTGGATCCTGATTCAGGATGCCATTTGATGTAAAACCAGAGATAATAGTAACTGACTCAGATCCCAATGAAAGGTGCCATTTGAAGTTAATGGCTTCTGAATATTGTCAAATATTATGTTGAACAAACACAAAAGGATTCAGAACTGCTTTAAGTTGCTCATCCCATGCATTCCTGCCCTGTCCCTCCCTAACCCAGACTGCCATGTTCTTAAACATGAAAAAATGGTGCTACTGGGGCAGAGAGTTACAACTACATATGGCAGAAACAAAAGGCAACCAACAATTTTTCCTACACTTTGCAGATTGCAACCAAAAGTAATGTAAGAATTTTAATAAATATGTGAAAGCAAAAGAACAGAACTGCAGACTTCTACTGAAATCATTGACAGGATTACTTCAACAGGTTTTACATTGTGTAGAAACTGTTCCAGTGCCTGTGTGTTAATTTTTTTGTACTGGTGTATAGTTCCTTAAAGAGATGGCACAAGTGTAGTGGAATTAATGTCTTATAAAAGATCAGGTTTTAATCTTGGGATTGGAAAGCACTTGGAGATTATTTATTGCAAATCAGAATCATAAAACTGCATCACTTCACATGGTAATCACATCATTCAATGTAATTATGAGCAACAAGTGAATGCTTGCTAATGTGCTTAGAATGCAAATTGGAGGCCTTTATTATTCAGGTAGAACAGCTTTATTAATAAAGACCTTACATTAAATAACTTTCAGCTTCCAAAGTGATCATATGTCAGAATTGAGACACTCAGACTTGCTCAGAAGAGACTTTTGCCAACCATGAAGATTTTTTTTAATCACATGGCAGTTAATTAATTGTATCTTAGAGGATTTGAAGACTCCAAGTCTGGAAATTACACTCAGGTACAAAATCCTCTTGACATGGCAGTTGCAATAAAGAGGATAGTCTTGAACTTCACCCAAAGCCAGCACATATCCTCAGTTTATCAAAACTTCTGTCTGCCAGGTTTCAACACAGACAGCAGAATGCAACTGAGGCATGTGTGCTTTGCAAAGAATATTTTTTTTCAGGCTGCATCCCCCAATTTTTCTACTGTTTTTATTATTTCTCTTGTTCAAACAATGAAAGTTTCTCCCTTACCTGCAGACTGGTCCCAGCTCTTTATTTGAAAATCCCCGAAGTAGTAGCTCTCCTGCCTCTGTGACTTTATCAGGGAGCAGATCCAGCTGGTGCTTGGCACATCCCTGCCTCCTCCAGTCTGTGGTTTCTCAAGTGTCCTGTTTACACCAAGGCCAAGAGCACAAGGACATAATAGGAGCTACCTCTGCTGGAAATCCTCCTCCAGTCCTAGTGCTACTTCTAGGACTGTTCTGATTCTAGACAGAATAGGGACAACAAAGACAGAGAGCAAGGCCTCTTCTAACAGCTGAGGATCCAAGTACCTTGTCATGGTCAAGGTGACAGAATCTCAATTGCATGATCTTTTTAAAAGAAGTATAAATCCTTGTAGACTCCTGAAGAGGCACCACTCTGGTTTATGCAACTAACCTCTCTACAATGTCCTAAATTCATAACACCAAATGCTGCTAACTCAATCAAGCAGATCACTGCCCTTTCTCTCAATCAATCCCCTGTTCAAAGATAAGCTGCTGCATTTTTATGCTTCTAGACTCTAAACCCCCAGTGTCTGAACAAACAAGGAAGGGGAAAAGCAGTTTAATAAGTGGTCTGTACAATGCATAGGTTGTGGGGAGCAGACTCTTTTTCTTTTGGCAATGAGTGCTTATAACATTTCCATCTAGATTACTTTTATATTATGAATTACTAAATAAATAAGGTTTAGTCTTAGGGAAGCTGCAATAAGAATCATCCTAATAAATTTTTATCTCTAACAGTAGGCATCTAAACCAACACAGGCACCCCTGATAGAAGCAGAGATCTATTTGTCTAGTCCTGAAGGAGGATTTGTTAATTTTATTTATATCCCCTGCTAATCTATTAACTACAGAGAGATCCCAGAATCTTAAACTGAGTGAGGAAATCTCAGATTGGTATTCTGTGCTTGTATCAGAATATACCCATTTCAGAATTTCTGGGGAACTTATAGAGAGGATCTAAAATATTAATAAAATTATATGTATCACTGGAATAACTGCAGCTTCTGTAAAAACCTTTTAATATATTATTGAAAGAAGATTCAGCTACATTGGAAAATATGTCAATCTAAATGTTAGATCTCTTAAGAACTTAAAGGAAGGTGCTAGAGGGTCATGTTGAAGCATCAGGATAAAGAGAGTCTGAACACAGAATCAACACCACCACTGAGTACTCAACAACAACTTCATTTATAATTTAGTAAATAGAAGAGAGTAGGTAATGCTGAAAAGGTCAAAATGAGAGACACTGTCAACAGGGTGAGTTAACAATTTCATTAAATTAGATGATGTAAAGTAATAGTGTGATGGAAATTGGATCAAGTTCAATAGTAACAAATGCAAGATGTGTTAATTGAGGACTGTTAAATCTCCAACTATGAGCTAAACAAGGTTAGATGAAAATTACCAAGGAGAAAAAAATCAAATGTATTTTATAGCAGCAGACTCAACACGATAAGGTTTGACATTTCTTCTAGTATCTTATCTGAAATATCTGTTTCATTACATGTCACACATTTAAGAGCATAAAATACCACAAAATCAAGAAACCCATCAACTTTTTTTGTTAGAGAGTGTTAGGAAGCAGATGTACTAAACATTCAGATCACACTGAGATGGGTCTATCAGTCAAGCAAAAGGGCAAGGAAAGGACATGTTTTAGCTGGAGCTTTATAAAGACTTATGGGTTCCAGTAAAATTCCCCGAAGTTGTTTCCTGCAGTATATTTCAAATACATTCAGAGGTGGGTCTGACCTCTACAGGCTGATGATGCTTCCATTTGGCAGCTGATTGGCTCATCATTCTCAGTCTCTCGAGCACAAGGGGAAGATTTTACTGTTGCAGAGAAAGGTTTTTAATCAAGATATGCCATCATCCATCTTAATCTTTAATATGCTGCATCTGTCTTGACTTATGAAGAACCTTAATGACAAAAAAAAAAAAAAGAGGTTTCTTCAGAACAGAATAGAGGACACTTTCTTTTTCATTAGGTTGTCGATCAAAAGAAATTCACCTTCATGTATGATCAGAAATGTTAAAAAAATCAGTGATTTATTTGCTAGTACCAGCTTTCAAACACATACCAGAAAGGCTTTATGCCTCTCTTCCAGCAACAGTGATCACTCTGATTGCCAGAGTTGCTTGAAGTAATGCAGTTCTTGGCCATATAGCCCTTTTTACTCCCCTTATTATGGGAAGGAGGAACAGGAGTGGTGGTAGGGAGGCAGCAGTAGTGAAACTCCCTGGAGTCTGAGCCTGGACGTTCAGACCTCTTTGAGTTTCCTCAGGACTCAGCCCGATGGTGACTTAAATGGAGAGAGGCAGCTTTGATCCATTGTCCAAAAAGGAATTTTAATAATACAAAAAATAACAAACAATAAGGTGTCCACTGTATTGGACTGAACTGGATCAAGGCAGTAACAAGGGGCAAAAGACAAAATGCCAAAGGTGGAGCTTAGGGTCAGACAGAGGTACTTACACACCCTGTTGTGGGTGGGGAGTTAAGGTGGGGTCTGAGGGAAGGGTCCAATGGGGGACAACGATTAAGAATATTAAAGTTCTTGCACCAAAAATAAACCTATGATAAGATAGAGAAACAAGAAGTTTCTAGTAGCAATTTGCATAGAGAGCATGTCAATCAGCCTTTTGTTTATGGCATTTTGAATAGGGTATCCCAAGGCGTTTTTCCAGGGTTCTCTTCTTCCCCGGGGAAACTGCCCTCTACACAGTAGCATTCTAAAAATAATCAGAGTTGTCAGACTGATACAGATGGTCAACCAAAGAGTAGGGATTTCCACCAGTAAGATCTTAGTTCTGCTTGAGAAAAGTGACAAAATTTGTCAGTTCAGAATTCATTTTCAAATACTGGCATGTTTTGGATATGTTTCAGAAGGCTGCTCAGATTGGATGAACAAGTTCCCCTGAGCATTTTTAAACATCCAACACACCAATGCTCTTAGGATCCTATGACACACAGAGAAAACCTTTTCCCTCCTGAAAATATTCATCATTAACTTAAAACAAAATTTGTAGCCTTCTGGAGGTGTGAGATTTGTCTGAACTTGTGGAGTGTCAGAGTAGCTGAAGCCTTCTGTATCTACAGCTGCCACCAGCAGCACAGTGTGAGCACAGCAAGGGAGGCATTTCTGAATCAGTCCATGAAGCCATGGGCCACCACTGGAGGATGTTGAAGACAGAAATGCTTTAACAATTTCTTTATGGAGTAGTGAAAATAAACCTGTAAACAACTTCCTTCTGAGTATGCCTCGGTAAAATTCATGTCTTATTGATGGTATAAAAGATAATTTTTTGCATTGTCTTTAGGGGCTGGTTTCCTAAATACATCACAGTAAAATAAGTATATTATTTCAGAAGCAATCAGCCTTTTATAGCTGTGTTATCTAGACAGAAACAGCTACAAGCCATGGCAAAGAACTGAAAGGCCAATCTCTCTCAGTCTATTCCAGTTGTTTTCAATCTGCAATCTTCATTTCCCTGGAAATTCGCTGACTGCTTTTGAGAAGTCCACAAAAGATGGAAAAGAAAGCCCTAATTTCAGGCAGCGTATATGGGCCCAGAGTCTCCACAGAAGGGAGTTTCTCAGCCTCTCTGGTCAGCACCGTTTCAGTGTCTAAACTGTCTTATGAAGATTCCTTTTTCCTTATACCTAATGAAAAATGCAATTTCTTTGCCTTGCCTTTTGTGCTTATCACTGGAAGAATATGGTTCCACCTCCAGTGTAACAACCCAACAGGCAGCTGTAGAAAGAAATTATTTCCTTTCAGTCTCAGTTTATTAATAAGCACAAATAAAATTTATTTGAAGAGATGTCAAATCCACGAATGAAGTTTAATGAGGTGCTCAATATTATTCGTTTATTATGTCCTTAGTGACAGCATTGATGTGCACACTGTACCCACAGAGTCAATCCTACTGCATATTGATACCTGCTGCCCCAGATTCACGAAGTGTCTTGCTTCAGATCTGGTATATTTTGTGAAAGTATTCTGCCACCTAAAGGAGACATTTCAGACAATACCTCCTCAAAATAGTTGGTTTGCCATGATGAATTGAGACTACACGTAGTTATCCCAGTTTTAATTTTATGATTAAAATGTTCAGTTTTCACACTCTGAAACTATTTCTCTCCCATCTAATCCTTTACCAAAATTATTTTATTTCAGTAGGTTTCATGGCCTCAGCCTCTCAGTACATTTCCTCATTTTTAAAATGTAAATGCCCTAGAATTAAAACAGTATTTGAGATTTTTGTCAATGACTTTTATATCTTCAAAAATTAATGATTTTTTTCAAGACCTTGGGCTCCTACTAAAAATTAATTCCTCTCAAAGCATTTAAAACAAAATCTCCATATCTTTTGGCATTCTAAAGGACTACAGCTTTATCTCTAATTAAAAAAAATGTAGAATTTCTGAGGGATTGGCTGAAGGAAAGAGAAAAGGCCAACTTAAAAATACTCTGGACCCTGAGCCCAAACATGAAGGTAGATGTAGGGATGTAAAAATATAAAAAACTCTTCAGTTCCTTGACATATGGAGTAGTTCATTAAACCAGCTAATTGATAACAGATCTATTATTCATGCTTCCCCTAATGAGCCAAATATGCTTTACATTAGTTCTATTGCCAGAGTTCCTTATTCTCAGCTGAAAGCAGTGACATCCAAATCAATGTTAGACAGAAATATTCTCAAAGCCTGAAGTTCAGACACAGCCCTAAAGTAAATGAGTTTTTGTCTTAAGTGAAAAGATTTGGGAGCAGGAAGAGAAAGGGTGATAATTCAAATAGAACAACATATTTTTATTATCTGACATTTTTCCCTATTCTCTAACAATTATACAAAAAAAAAAATCAAGTCATTTTTCCATATCTTCAGGTTAGTTGAACTCAACAGTAATTCTTACCAGAATCCAAAGAAAAAATAAATATTTGTTTGGGTACACTATGTTACTGTCATTGTAGCCCAATATTTATCAATATAATTCTCACATCTTATATTTTTCTCAAAATTGTACATATTTACAAAATCTCAAGCCTACATGATTAAAACATTCTCTACATTTCATTCAATATGTAACATAAGTTATAATTCAGAAGAGAAATCGCATTTAATAATTTATTTTCTTTTTTAGAACACTGGAATAACTATTTAGATTTTTGCACTTGGGCATTATGCAATTGCTTACAGTGAGATCCAGTTTTCAGGCTTGCACAAAATAGAATTAAAACCTTCCCTTATTTTTAATGTATATTTCAATAATCAGAGTTCTAAATAAATCTCTGAAATTACTAAGTAGTTACAAGAATGCTGACCTGTGTATATCTCATGATATCTCTTCCAGAATCAGTCATCAGTGGCCACATCATCCTTGTGATCCTGGGTGACTTTTCTTTTGTGGTTTCCAGGTTTTGTCTCTATTGTCTTCAGTAAGGCAAAATTAATTCATTTACCCAAGATACCAGTAAGGATACCAGTTCATTCTTGCCCAAAAAATTAAGAAAAAAGACTGACTGTTTTTTCAATATTCATAGGAACCACAGGCACAGGTAGCAAATGTACTGTCAGGCTTCTCAGTTCCTTTTTCAACAAAACACTTTGTTTATTTTTTTAATTCTCTGGTAGATTCTTGCAGTACAGAGATGAAATTCAGTTTGCATTTCTTAATGATCAAAGCCAAATGTCTACATTGACATTCAACATTGCATTTTGGAAAGCTTATCAACACTTTTTATTAGCAAAACAATCCTATTTAATGTGAACAAGGCTTAGTTTTCCTTAAAATTGTACCAAAGTTGCTCATGATTTCCTTCAATATTCTAAGTTTTGCACATACTGGCTTATGCTTTCCCTTAAAATCAGGGAAATTCTTCTTTTTACCTGTATCTCTGTTAATTTCAGTTTTGTGGTGCCATCCACTTAACATGATGCAAGTGGCTACTTTTTCCTTTCCTCTTTTTCCTTTTTTTTTTTTTTTTTTT
>VXBB01010202.1:28230-113976 GCA_013399915.1 Illadopsis cleaveri | reverse complement strand
TTTTTTTTTTTGGTATAGGTGTATTTTTTTCTGAGGAAAACAAACCAAACACTTTGCATAGTTTCTTTTTTTTTTTGCCATCATCATGCAGTCACTTTAAGATTTTTTGACTGTGAGGAGGAGTCAGTCAGGAACATAGAGTAAAGAAATCGAGATCCTCTTAAAACTTAATGTGCTGTACCAAGTCCCACCAAGCAAATCTGTTGCTTGAGACCAACATGGTGAGGTTCAACATGGCCAAGTGCCAAGTCTTGCACTTCAGTCACAGCAACCCCTGGCAGTGCTCCAGGGTAGGGGCAGAGGGGCTGGAAAAGTGCCCAGAGGAAAAAAAGGACCTGGGTGCTGGTCTACAGCTACATGAACATGAACCAGAGTGTGCCCAGGTGGCCAAGAAGGCCGATGACACCTGGTATCAGGAACAGTGTGGCCAGCAGGACCAGGGAAGGCATTGTCCCCCTGTACTGGGCACTGGTGACACCCCATCTCAAGTGCTGTGTCCAGTTTTGGGGCCCCCATGACAAGAAAGACATCGAGGGGCTGGAGTGTGCTCAATGTAACAGAGCTGGGGAAGGGTCTGGGGCACAAGTCTGATGAGAAACAGATGAGGGAGCTGGGGGTGTTCAGCCTGGGGAAAAGGAGAATCAGGGAAGACCTTATCGCTCTCTACAACTGCCTGAAAGGAAGCTGTAGCCAGGTGGGGGTCAGTCTCTTCTTTCAGGTAACAAGAGACAGAACAAGAGGAAATAGCTTCACATTGCACCAGGGAAGGTTTAGATTGGATACTAGGAAAAATTTCTTTATGCAAAGTGTTCTCAAGCATTGAAACTGGATGTCGAGACAAGTGGTAGAGTCACCATCCCTGGAGTTGTTCAAGAAATAGCTGGACATGGCACTGAGTGTCATGGTCTACCTGACAAGGTGGTGTTCAGTCAAGGGAATCACTTGGTGATCTCAGAGGTCTTCTCAACCTATTTGATTCTGTGATTCTGTTAATCAGAAAAAATTTTGAAACAAAGGGAAAGTGCTTGGTAGCATGGTATCTCCATGCAAACATGCCAAAAGATTTTTTTTTGTTTGTTTGTTTGTTTTGCACACAAGTTGTATACAGTTAAGAAAAGAACATAAGTTTCATAAAGGTCAGTTTTATCTTCAGACTGTGCTGTCTACATGAGATAAAAATACTTCTAAGGGTCAACAAGTACAAAGGATCTTACATAGCCTCCTAAGGAAGTGTCAACAAATATGCGATGCAGTTATAATTTGAATAAGAGAATATTCTGAGTTGGAAGGGATCCACAAGGATCATAAAGTCCAACTACTGGTCCTGCACAACACCATCCCCAAGAATCACATCATATACCTGACAGCATTGTCCTAACACTTCTTGAACTGTGTCAGGCTTGGTGCTGTGACCACTTTCCTGGGGAGCCTGTTGCAGTGCCCAATCACCCTCTGGATGAAGAATCTTTTCCTAATATCTGACTTGAACCTCCCCTGACACAGCTTCAGGCCATTCTCTTGAGTGCTGTCATTGGTCAGGAGAGAGAAGAGATCAGTGGCTGCCCCTCCACTTCCCCCCATGGGGATGTTGAAGATCACATTGAGGTGTCCCCTCAGTCTCCTCCAGGCTGGACAGACCAAGTGACTTCTGCTGCTCCTCCTCTGTCTTCCCCTCCAAGCCCCTCACCATCTTCTTTGGATACTCTCCAATAGCTTACATTAATATTAGTTTATTTTATTGAGGCTCCCTAAACTGCACATAGCACTTGAGGTGAGGCAAGCACCTCAGGCGAAACCTGTCCCTAATTGATAGTCACAGGTTTCTAGGGCAGCCTGCATTCTTTCATAACATCTTTTAGGTAAAGACTGAAAGTTGAAGTATTGCTCTACATTACCATATCAGTTTTCTGAAGAATCATTTCTATATTTGCTGCTTGCAAAGGAGAATGGCACAGAGGGGTCCTGAGAAAAGCAGACTCATTAATAGTTAGGCAGAGTTGCAGACTATGCCAATCAGTGATTTCTACTTGATGAGGTCTGAAATATTTGGAAATTGAGATTTTTTTGATCAATGTTTATTGGTATTAGTTTTTTTGAAATAAAATCTTTCAGGTACCCTCATTTTTGTTTGAAATCCTTTATTAATCCTAACAACTTTTAAAACCCCTTTCTGCATCTACTCTGGTGGGAAAATTTTTTAGAAAGATGTATTCAGTAACATGTTAAAGCTGAGTGGAAATGATGTAAGGAAACCTGGAGAAAGAAAATCAAAACTGACTATCAGGGAACTCTCCCTGTCAATGAGGGTGAATAGGGAGCTGTGAATAAACAGTAGGGCAACAGTGGAGGCTTCATCACAAAACCTGGTGAAAAGAAGAATAAATGAAACAATGAAACTGAGGAAAACCACCTCATATGCTAGGAGTGAGGGATCACTTAGCTCTTTTCCTTTTCTATAGGCCAAACCCTGATATATTTGAAAGTAAATGCCATGCTGTTTTCCATGGGAATTTTGCTTGTGTGGGTTTAATATATCTGGGTTTTACTTTATGATTTTACAGACCCAATTCAGCATGGGCATAAATGAGCATAATTACTGTTGACACCAGTGAGGTGAGACCTAACAACAGTGCATGACTTAATTGGATGATGGGATTTGCATTCCCCGTGTATGCAAGCACTGCTCAGTGGCACACAAGTGTGCTTAGAATACTATCAAGCATTAACCTTCAATTTGTGTGTCTAGTGCCAACAGTGTCCAGAATAAATGCTTGAACATTCACAACTAAAATTAGAGCCAGCTCAGATACCAATTTTTTAAAATTTTTTTGTTTCCCCTTTTTTCGGAAGGACAGGAGGAATATTTGTCTATTAGTTGTTCTGTGCTACAGATAGAACAAGCAGCTCTCCTCTCTGTGAATATCCTAGGATATCTAGGAGTATCTTAAAACCTCACAGTCCTCCTCAGTTCTGCCCTGGATATCTCTCATGTCTTGAATTTCCTCAAATCCCAGCAGGAGCCGTAGAAAGAAACACGAGAAATTTGCATTGCTCAGCCTTGAAATGTGCAGCTTAACTGCATAAATAGAAATATTTGCAAGTCATAGTTGCCAGCTTTACTGGAAGGCACAGCTGTCTGCTTAACCCATCATAGCGAGACTCTGCCTGTATAAAAGCAGTCAAATGTAAAAATAACTATGTGTCTTCTAGCAAAAAAAAACCACTGTGGCAGAAAGAGTACAGTGCAGTCAAAGAGATGGGTAATTGCTCAGGTCACTGCTTTTCTGCTCATTATAAATCAAAGCCAAGAGGAAGCTCTGTCTGGCCATTCTGTGCAGTCCATGCCTATGTTTATTCAGCTTTGTGTCACCTTTGTGTCGCCTCTATTCCTTTGCATACAATTCCAGTTACAACCCAGCACAGTCCTGGAAGTACAAGGGCAGCAGCAGAAGAGTTCAGCTCCCAGATGGATAAAATCATAAACATCCCTTTGCAGCTCTTGCTGTGCCTGGCAGCCCCTGTGAAGGTTGACTGACCATGTTGAGAACTTTTGTGGGCTGCTGTTTCACAACTCAGAAAAAGCTGTGTGCGCTGCTGTTGTGATATTATATATTGCCACAAAAATTGGCACATAGAGAAGGGCTGATGTTTGCAGAGAGAGGAAAATCAGCTGGAAGGAAAGACCAATGTAGATTGAGTTCTGATTAGCCAGCAAATTCTCTCAGCCTCTAATTGGACCTCCCTGGGAAGGGAGAAGAGGTATCAGTGATTCTCTCCACATGCCTTTCCAACATGACATGAAGAATGAGATCTGGCAGCTCCTGAAAATTGTGTTCCTTACAGTCAGTGACTGCTGGAAGACGGAGTTTTCTGTCGTGGGCACAACATTTTAGTGTCACTTGCTAATCACCACTCTCTGGATGTTGCTTGGCATCTCTGAGAAATGTGCATATATTAAAGTGTGACCCTTGTTGAGCCAAAACCAGGAGGAGAAATGCAGGTATTCTCTTCCAGGTCCCTGGGCTCCTCAGCTGTGTTTGTTTCACCTGTGCCCTGAGTTTGATGGTGATCACGTTTACAGCAGAGCCACTCTGACCTGAGCCTGCTGCAAGCTGCTGGTGGGAGTCCTGGCTCAGAGAACGAGCAGAGTCATAGCATAAGGGAATGAAGAGAAGATTGTGAGTATTTGAAACCTCACAGAGCTAATTGATTTGCTGCTCACATGGAAATTTGGGGCAGAGCTGGAGGAGATCCAGAACTGCTCCATCCTGCTCCAGTGTCTCCCAATGTAACTGTTCTTTGCTCTGTTGAATCCAGTGAGGCAGAATAATCTGTTTTTCTGATTTCTGGGGCTGTCAGTGCTAGATGATAACAGTAATAGCAATAGTCAAAATGTCATTCTTTGAGAGATCTACTTTATTTTTCCATGCAGGAGCTGATCTATGAACTAGGGTTATAAAATTCTAAGCCTGCTAATTGCAGAGTCATTGTTCTTTGCTGGATATGTCTTATGTCATCATATTACTGCTAAGCATAGATAAGAGAGAAACAGTGGATCTATGTCCTAATAATGGAGTGACCCTGGGCCTAAAACTCACAATCCCATATTTTATCTCTAGTTCAAATAAATATTATGAATATTTTTGCATCTCAGTAGTGCCCAGAATTGACCAGGTACCCTCATGGGTCCTAGGAAACATCTCTGTTTTGTGCTGTTGGCAGACTTTTACAGACAGGCAGGTACTTTTGAATGCACTGGTGATTAAGTCCTTGAGAGAGGAGTTCATGGGTCCTGGGTGGGAACTACCAGTTCTTCTACTGCTATTTAAAACTGTTAGATGTCTGAACCAAGTCATGTAACCTGAGATAAAAGCAAACACATGGCAATGTCAAAACAGAGATGTGAATGGAGGAAGATAATGTTTGTTATAATTCTTTTTATTACTAGGTGTCTTTTTGGCCCTGTGTTTAGTATTTGCTGGGGAGACATTCATGCTCCCATAAATGAAATTAAGGCAGTGCTGTTAAAACAATTTCTTTCCTTCTGGTAGCTGTTGTGTTTGTCATAAATATTCTTCCTCCTTAAGGATGACAGTTAAGTGTTTTGATATCCATATCCTGGTGTTTTCTCAATGAGAGAAACTTTCTGTGGAACATTTCATAAAGTTTTATTTTCTGTTGTCCTTTCTGTGAAGCCAAATATTCCTGCAAAACCGAATTGTTGCTTGACCACAAAATTCCAGCATCTCTCTAATGCCTTTTAGACTTTTGAGAGACGAATTCTCTGATGATTTCTCTGTAGCAGACCTGCTTTCAGCTCCTGCTTGGTGTTGATATCATTGTGGTGTAAACTGAGCAATGACTGTAATCAAAACTTCAGTGTTTTCCCCAGAACACAGCAGGTTGCTATGTGGGTGGCAGCAGGGCAAAGAGAGTCTGCAGGAATGGTTTTTTGGGGGACTTATTGTTGTCAGAAAAGATTTAGCCTGGGGGCTGTATTGACAGAAAAAGAAACAGAACACAATAAATTGAAGAATGAACTGTATTTTCACAAGCTGCTCTCTGTTGGTCACAGAGAATTTCATGCTAAAATTCTGCTGTTATCAGATCACTGAGCTCAACAGCTCCCTTCTGCAGAAGGTCTTCTTTCAATTACAAATATGTTTCCCTTTACAGTAGTAAAGTTGAATTCAATGTCTTTACTGCTTTTGGTGTCATTTTAACTCCCACAGACCTGGATTAATGTACTATTTTTATAACTCAGAATTGAGCCACTTATGATTCACAAGTCACAGAAGTAACAATATTTTGAACAGACAGAGATTCACTGACAAAATAATACTCAGATACTTCATTTATTTAATGGCATGTGCAATTCTGCTAGGTTGTTTCTGTACCATTAGCCTGATATAGTTCTCCCTGCTAGTTTGAACCAGAGTTTTTTAAAATACATGCAGTACTGTGACACCCTACTACGTTTTAAGTGTTCCATGGCACTGAAAGAAATCTCCCAATCCCCACGTAATGCTGAGAATGTGTCCCAGATTTATGACTAATGACTGAGTGTTTACTTTGCTCAGTACTGAGGATAAAGTTTTCACTCCCTGATTCCAGTCAGTGAGAGCAATGCCTACATTACCTGTCAAGCATGAAATCCAAGGGAGTTCTATGGCCAGGTTGCACCTCTTAAGCTCGGTCTTTGATCCATTGGATCCATTGGAAATGGATCCATTTCCAACCATGCCTTGGCACAGACATATATATGCACTCAGAGTGCTTTGTGCTGCAGGAGCATGACTTTGCTGCACAGGCTGCATAGGCACCCTGATTACAGCAGTAAATTAGATAGAGCTGGGCAATGTTCTTGGTCATGGAAATGTGACTGATTGCACTGTGAGACTGTTTGAACAGTCCCTGGTGCAATTTCAGCTTGTTATTAATGGTCTCCTAAAAGTTCCAGAGCACTGCCTGCACATTAATGTAGTCTGGGGGCCATTCCCAGGACATGATGTGTATGGAGCCACTCTGCTTTGGAGGCTGAGAGAGTTTATTAAAAACATGCCAATTGGCTTCAGTGCCTAGGAATATTCCTAGGCACATTCATCTCCAAGTGCAAACATTGCCACAGGGTCTCCTCTGCACTCACAGATTAGCTACCAAGGACATGACTACAGCTCTGGACTTTCTGTGCCTTGTTCAAATCGTCCACCTCACCCAGGTCTCAGAGGAACCAGGCTTTCTGTCTTCACTGTCTCTTTTGAGGACTGTCCTGCCCAACACCAAGGTCCCTAGCAGTCTTTGCAAAGCCTCCTTACAGTTGTGAAAATCCTCCCAAAAGGATTGGTCACACACACCAGTGCAAACAGGACCAGTAAGTGTCCTGAACTATTGATATTCAACAGTAGTCAATGTGTCACATATAAATAAGGTGGGCTGGATTTACAACTTCCTCTGCCAGCACCTGAGCATCAAGGTGAGTCTCAGTGCCGGCAAACCGAACGGAAGCCAAATCCAGAAGCCTTGTTGATGGTCAGTGGTCTCAATGTGAGCTGGCCACTGTAAGGTAAATATCTGATGACAGAACTGGAAAAGAAAATATCTGTGCTGTCACAGGGCCTGCAAAGTTCTACAAATTGCAGTGCTTCACACAAGAGAAACAACTTTAAGGAAACCAGAAGCAGAAACGTCTGATTGATACCGTCAGTTAAACCTAATTTGTGAATCTGTGCTATTATCAATTACTTTTACATGCCAGGAGATTGTTCAGTTAAACATAGCATCACTTCTCTCTACTTATTTTCTCCCTAATTATTTCTAAAGAAAGAAACTGCAATACATATAAAAATTAAGGTAAAGCAGGCATGTAGATAGCCAGACCTGGCCTGATGTTAATCCTGCAAGGTAAAAGTGTGAGAAATTGTTCATCACTGCAAGCAATGGAAGAGGAAAAACAGGTGGCCTAAGCCAAAGTGGAGTTAGCCAATAACACAATAATGAAGAATCTAGGAAGTAAAAGATATTAAATGAGTATTAGGAACTTTAGTGAGTGAAAAATACCAAAAGTTATTAAAATGAGTGTACTGGCTTATCAGCAGTGACTTGTGAAGGCCAAGATTGTCCCAGGAGTGTTAAATCAGAGAAGCCAGGCCCCAGAGGAAAGAGGAATGCAGCAGTGAGCTATTCACCTGGGAGGAGAAAAGGTGGGAAATGTAGAATATAAGGTGGAAAAAGTGATGAGGTCATGGTTACTTGAGAAGTCCCTGTTGAGCAGTGTGGCATCTGATCCCTGCACTAGGGGAAGGGAAATAGAGTTCTGATCTGCCTAAATAATGTGTGTCTGCCTTGTTTCCCCAGCCAGGGGCACCTGGGTTACCTACCTCAGCACAGACTGAGGGGCACCGTGGAGAAGATGGAGTGTGGACCAAATATCCCAACATACAATCTCTGAACAATGTGCTGAGTACAATGATTGCCACAACGTTACTCAGAAATTCTGGTCAGAACTCAATGCAATAGGCCAAAATAAACTGTGGTGCCATTTAATTAGCATTTCTGGGGACAAAATTGGCCTGGTTTAGCAGACTGGGTCTTTTAAAACAGTTTTGATTTCCAGTGGGAACAAAAAGGTAGGGAAAGAAAAGTAAATTGTCCACCTAGGCAAAAAAAAAAAAAAAAAAAAAAAAAAAAAAAAAAAAAAAAAAAGGCAAAGGAAAATCTAAATTATACATTTTCCCTTCTGTTAAATAAGATTGTAGTTTCAGAGTACACACACACTCCTTGATGCATCAAGAGCTGTTCAAGAATAGAAAGTACAATGTGCACTGAAGTGAAATCTCCAATTTGAGTTGTTTTTCTGCTGCAGGCAATGAGATTTGGAGCTGTGCCATATAATTCAGTGCACAAATACTAAACCTGAGGTATCAGCTCATATAAACAGAGGATGGAAAAGACTCAGGCTCTGTAGATCTGCCTCAGAACAAGGCACTACCCATGTTATCAACAAGCCCACACCTCAAACCAAACACAGCACCATAGAACACTCTCATCCAAGACTCAAAGACATCCTGAGGAAATCTCCTATAGACTCACTGCTAGATCTGCCAGCTCCCTGGGGATGTGCCTGGCATGCTCAGGCATTCCAGCAGACACTTGCCACTCTGAACCAAGAATCTCCCTGAAGGTGACCTCAATGGATTCCTGGGCTCCACCAGCTTTAGGGTCTGGATCTCCATGGGAGCCGGAACTCCAGCCCACAGACAGGCACACGCTGCTCTTTTTTTCTTTTTTTTTTTTTTCACTTTCAAGCAATAAACACGGAGTGACATCAGGACCACTTCCAGGTAGCCAAGATATCCACATGGGAATTAAATCTTCCCTAAGGCCTATTGGTGACTCATGCTTTCTTGGGGCTGGGACAGCCCACAGAAGCCCAAAGGACAGAAGAAGCTCATATTTAGGCAACTCAGCTAAATGTCCTTATGATCACCTACAATGAGATGTTTCTGTTGGAACAAGACAAGACCAATGTGTTCCCAGCTGCATTACAGGTCTGCAAGACCTCAGACAAGCAGTTTTAGTTTCTTATTTTTCATTTTGCAGTTTATAGGGAGTACAAAAAAACTTCTCAAATTTAGCTGAAGGAGATGAGACAGGAGTTAAATCATTAATGTTAGTGAAATGAAAGTTTTATGACATGTCTGTATATTACATCAACAAGGAGGTAATGGTTAGTCTTGAAGCCTTAAAAATATCAAGCTTTTTTATGTCCTGTTTGGAGACCAGTAACAATTCTTAAAATTGCCCTACACTATTTTCCTGACTTGTAGCAATGAAATGTTCTAGATCTACTCTGAGAAAAAGAAATTTAAAGTAAAAATAAAAATAAATTAATTAATGGTGACAACCTCTCATTTATCTTCTGGACAAGTTTGAGTTGGGTTTTTTTTTGTCTTTTATTTGCAGTGTTACTTACACTGTTTTCCATTATTGATCCATATTGACCCATTCTGTTAAGGGATTTAGTGTTGTATAAACACTTCCAAAAAAATCTCCATGTTTCTTGTTACTGCATCTGTGCTTTAGAGGTCAAAACAGGTATAAAGGCAGTTGTAAAAGGCATTTTTACTAACTTTCAAAATGGCTAATTCTTTGACTTTGGATAAGCTGTGAGCATTAGAGATTAATATTGATGTTTTTTAGAAAACATGCATTATATATGCCTGACCCAGTGACTAAGGCAAAAAAGATCACCAAGAACTTCATCTGTTCTCTGTGGGTTAGGTAGTGTTAGTATTTAAAAAGCAAAGTATGTGCAAGGGTCAGATCATATATTCAGAGGATCATTATTAGGAAAAAATTCTTTATTGTGAGAGTGGTGAGGCACTGGCACAGGTTGCCCAGAGGAGCTGTGGATACCTCATCCCTGGAAGTGTTCAAGGTCAGGTTGAAGGGGGCTTTGAGCAGCCTAGTCTCATGGAAGTTGTCCCTCCCCATGGCAAGGGGGTTAGAACAAGATGATTCTTCAGTTCCCTTCCATCCCAAACTTTTCTATATTCCTATGATTATGAATTTTTGTGTCTATTTCTAAGGTACCAGCACAAGAAAAATACATAGTCTTGCCATTGGCAACATCAACCTGTCTACTGAAATAATTAATCTGTATGTATGATAAAGATTAGAAATTCAGTTTCAAGGCCAGACTGGATCTGATTCCAATGATCAAGTATTGTTTAGAAACAATCTAGCTTTTGTAACAATACAAATTCTTTTAGACACATCAGCTGGCAGAAATTCTACACTCAAAACACCATCCCCAGAACAAAGGTTAACATTACAGATCAGGCATTTTCTGCTATCATCTTCATGATCATGTGTAGAAACAACAAAAAATAAATATGAAGCGGCTTATTTTAAACTGTCATCATCACAACAAAGGAAAGATATACCTTGGATCTGCCAGTATTAATAAAATGGAAGTCAAGCATTGAGATGTGAAGATAAATAGCAATGATGTAGTGGGCTAAAGCAGATAAAACAAAATATATTTATAAATGCTGAGAAGCTTGAAGTTACTTGTTAAGCATTAATATATGGTAAAGACATACATGGAATTTGATACCCAGATAAGTGGAATGATTTCTAGGAAGTCTGAATGAATGGTTGAAAACTCTATCCTATTAAGGGGTCCTGACCTGTCTGCAAGAACAGTGTTTAGAGAGGAGAGTGAAAAGTGGAATGGATGTGATATCTAAAACAAAATGAGAAAAATATAATGGCATCCTAATAAGAAATGTACTGTAAATGTGATTGAGACTAATTCATTCAGAATTTTATTAGGAATTTCAGAATGTGACAGCAGAGGTGTGCAGTCACTCTGTCAGAAAGGAGTGCCCTCTGTGTTCTCATGAGTGTGGCACAGTTTGTGTGTGTGTTGTGTGTGAGCACACACACCTCTGACTAAGGCTGTGCCTGGTGAAATGCTAAATCCTCTTCCCCTCACTCGAGGCTGCCTAAAGCCAGTGCCCCTCAGGACCCAGTGCAATGGGAGTCCTTGCTCTAAATCACTGCAGTGCAGAGGTGCAGTTGGACAGAAATTTGTTACAGCTCAAGACAAAGAGCAGGTATTTGGATTGTCATCATGGTGGTTGCTAATAAAAAGTATTACCCCAAAAGACTAAGGCAAATAAAAGCAGTGTAGGAAACACTGGCTCAGTTCTAAGAGCAAATCAGGGCGGTGTGGTGGTATAGACAAATCAGCAGGTCTTGTCCTTCAGCAGAACTAATTACTTCAGACACAGGGACAGGCTGCTTAGCTTCTACAGCTTCCTGGCCTATGGGTGTTGCTGGCATCTCCACATCATTTTCCTCTGCACGAAGACATTGCTTCTGATGACGCCACTCAAGGATAGACAAGCTCAACCAAGGCTGTTCACATTAGGATACAACAGGAATTCTCATTAAAATTTACAGCCAGTGCAATGAATGGATCAAACCAGCATCTGTCTCTATTTGTGGTGCTGCTCCAGCACATCAAGCCAGGATGGCTGCAGCTCCATTTCTCCAGCAGTAGCTCAGGGAGTCAGGCAGCAGCACCCCAGCACATCTGTGCTATGCCAGATGTGACTGTGGCACTACAACAACAGCTTCATGAGCTAGCCTCAGGCTTAAGAACAGACAGCAGAGGACTTGAGGCTCTGTGGAAGCCCAGGTAGTGAGGGGTTACAGCATTTACACATCCTGTTGGGTATATTCTCAGTTCATAAGGAAATCCAAGCTGTTGTACTCTTCCTACACTAGAACCTGGTGTAACTGGACAAGGACTTCTGTCTATACATGCTCCCAGAGGTCATGACTTGCAGGGCTGGGATCAAAACCTGGAATACACTCCAAGCTAAAACTACTACATAACCAAGCCCATCTAGGAACTAGAATCCTTCAAAAGAGATCTGAAACAAGTTGCTAATTCTCCAAGACATTAATAAACTATTCTCTTCTCCTCTACCAAGGCAGACTTGGTTTCCTGAAGAAAATCATCCTCAATCTGTCTTTGACTATTAGCTCATAATATGGATCTGTCAGCAGATGGAATTTGTGCCTGGAAGAAATGCCGACCCTTTCCCAAGAAATGAATAAATCTTTCGTTTACCAAGCAGACTCTATATGAACAGAATGGCAGTCAGCAAAAAAGAGGTGGTCTCCTGGGAAGATAAATAGCTGTTGTGTTCCTGACAGCAGGAATACAGTTCAAGGAAAAGTACTTTCATTTATTTCACTTATAACAAGGGGGGAATATTACTAAGGAAAGCTGTTTTCTGAAGTGATATCTATCTGCCTTGGCCTAATCCATTTGGAAAAAGATTCTAAAATGGATAATGGCCCAGATGATCTCTGGTATTGTAAAACTGTGAACAAGCAGGACCTGCACCACTTCCTGTTATGCTGTGCACCTATTTGTAATGATTTACATGGACTTGCTCTGAATTTTCACCAGTTCTAACAGTCATCATCCTGCAGCACAAGAGCTGACAGTGGCTCAGTACTGACCACTGAACAGCCCAGATATTAAACAACTCTGCCTTGGCTTTGCTCTACTTTCCCTGCTTTGTCTAAGGTTTGACAGACCAACACAAACTGTTTGAACACACGGATGTTTTCAATCTATGAGATGCAGAGACAATCATAAAACAAAATTGAGCTTAAGCCATCTGGGGTCATACTAACAGCACTCTCAGTTGCAAGAGGGTTTAGACAAGCTCCAAGTCTTGTGTGGTAACATTCAAATTTATTTCAAGCAGAAGTAAATAATATTGCATTTGAATCAACCTGTTGATGATCACTCCCCTGTGCTTTGATTTATAAGAAGAACAAATGAAATTTTGCTGTTCTGAGGTATAGCTATAATTCCTCATATCTTGGATTGCCAGTTAACTATACAAGCACAGTTACTTTTGGCTAAAACAGACTTTGTTTTGTCTTTTTTTGTCCTTTTGTCTGTGTTCCGGTAACACAACTTGAAGGTAGATAAGCCCTGAGCTTCACTCTGTGGAAATCAGTGGAATGAGAAGAATATTAATTATCTATCTTTCTGTATGGATACATCTATACAACAGCTGAGTGGTTCAGCTGACACTCTGGAGGAACGGGATCCCACCCAGAGGAATTTTGACACACTTAAGAGGTGGGATCCTGTGAACATCAGGAAGTTAAACAAGGCCAAGTTCTAGGTCCTGCGCCTGTGTCAAGGCAGTCCCAAGCACAAATACAGAGAATTAAGAGCAGCCCAGAGGAGAAAGTCATGGTGCTGAATAAAAAACTCAAAATGACCCAGCAATGTGCTTGTGCAGCCCAGAAAGCCAAATTTGTCTTGGGCTGCAGCAAAAGCAACATGGGCAGCAGGTCAAGGGAGGTGATTCTCCCTCTCCATTTTTGTGAGACCCTACATGGAGTGCTGTGTCCATCTCTAGGGCCCTCAATATAAAAAGGACCTGGACCTGTTGGGGCACCTTTCCTGTAAAGACAGAGAGAGTTGGGGGTGTTCAGCCTGGAGAAGGCTCCAGGGAGAATTTGTAGTGCTTTCCAGTGCCTAAAAGAGCTACAAGAAAGCTGGAGAGGGATGAGGACATATAGTGAAAGAAAAGGGCAAATGGCTTTTAACTGAAAGAGAGGAGGTGTAAAATAGGTGTTAGGAAGAAATTCTTTGCTGTGAGGGTGGTGAGGCACTGGAACAGGTTGCCCAGAGAAACTGTGAATGCCCTGCCCCTTAAAAGTGTCCAAGTCCAGGTTGGGCCTCTGAGCAACCTGGTCTAGTGGAAGGTGTCCCTGCCCATGGAAAGGGGTTGGAACAAGATGATCTTTGAGTCCATTTTGACCCAAACCATTCTATGATTCTGTGATATACTGTTCAATATTCAGATTTGGTATTAGCAATTATGAACCCACCCAGCTTTATTTCATCCTCTTTTTTAATCTAGACTTTCAACTAAAACTCCCACTGGTTTCACTAGGAAAATTTCAGTGCCCATGTAAAGAGTAGGGATAATTTTAGAAATGAGATAACTCCTTTCATATTACACACAGTGAACTGAAACTTAATGTCATTCCAAACTGTTAATAAATTCAGCCCATTTCTGAGAATCCCCTTGAATCACATTTGTTTTCCCAAGACATGCAGACTAATAATTGAAATATTAAATAGTATGGCATTTTTATTTAGCAAACTCAGATTCTGATAAAAGGACAAAAAATACAGAGCAATCCCATATCTGGTGCAACTCCTCTGAGTTCTTGAGAGCTGCTGTCATCGTAACTTGTTGGGGTTTTTTTTCATTTCCTTTAATCAGAGAAAATTATACTCTGAGTTTCACCATTCCTAATGACATTTACCAGTGAGCTTGTTATCAGAATATTCATGGCTGACTTTTTGGTGGGGTAAAACAGGTACATAGACATAAACATCTTGCTATGTTCCAAATAGGAAAGACAGAGGTTGGAGCTGTATGATGTTAACTACCCCAAAAAACAGAGCAAAGCATGGTGAGAAGTTAAGGATTGTAGTTTTTTTCAATCTCTGTTTAATTTAGAATTTCTTACCATATGCTATGTAACAAACTAGAAGGAGAAACTAAAACTGGCCTGATTCTCCTCCTTGTGATATATGTGATAAAGTCATAGTGTATTGGCTACAGAAGTGGTACCAAAGAAATTATCTCAATTATTCCTCAAGCAAGGAGCAAGAGAGGAGTGGAACTGCTACTTGTCTCCATTCCCTGACACATCCTCCAGTGTGGTAACATAAACAGTTAAAATAGGTAACAATCCCTTGTATTTTCTATTTTATACATCCATTATTCTGTGGCTGCCAGATATTTCTGTAAATATCCAAGGTTTCATACATCCCTAAATAGCCTGCATATCCATCTTCTGTAAATGGGCAGTTGGAAAGTAGAGGGATTGTCTCCAGAATCATTAGTGTAGGCTCATCTTTTTCAGGGACTTAATAAAGTTTTCCTACTGCAGTTCTGTACATTCCAAAGATCTCTTTTTTAACACTCAGGAGTGCTGGGATTTGTACAGCAAGAGATGAATGGATGAAGGCTGCTGACTAGAGATTTGTCCTCCTTTCTTCCCCTTGCATGGGGAACTTTTGTGACATTGAATCATTAGAGCTGATTCTTCTGTTTTCTGCTATGGAGCTGTATCAAGGATAGTTTACAGTCAGTGTCCTATCTAACAACATTTGCAGGTTTCTTGGTTAGACAATTAATGGTTGAAAGATTTTTTGAGGTTCAGTTGCACAATATTGCTTTCATATGGGAACAGATATCCATGTCATCTTTTTGTCCAACCTCCATTTTTTCAAGGGGTCTTTTTTCCAGAATTCTTAACATTTCATTTATTAATATTCTCTCCATCTTCTGCTTTTGTTCCTGTTAAAAAATATATATGTAAATTTCTGTTGCAGTGCAAAGCCTTGCAGGAGTTCATCCTGGAAACACTTATTTGTGTGAGAACTCCCTTAATGCTGAAGTAACTTCAGTGAACATCAGCAGGTCTGTGGAAAAGGGTATGGATGGGCAGAGGTGGGCAAGGCACCATCCTCTCCCTCGTCACAGGTTAACAGGCATTGAGTGTTTCCAGGGATGGCAAACCCATTCTATCCCTGTCTAAGAGAATAGCTGAGAGATCCAAATACTCAGTCGAGTTGCTAAGAAACCTAAAGAATTTTAAAGTATGCAAGGTTACAAGGCTAATCTAAAGTTAGACTAATACTGTGTAGCATCCCCATGGCAACCAGGAGTGAACAGCATGTGAGGTGAAAGCAGAGAAAAAGACACAATAGTAATCAGCAATAAAACCTTAGCAGGGCTTATTGTGATTATGTTATCAATAAGTTAAAGAATGCTGCTGGCCTGCTGAAGTTCAGCTTTTCTTCTGGGGACACAGCTTCTCCTTGCTGGTCCAGAGCAAATGGTGGGTGGCATTTCTAAAACAAAGCCATGCTGGCCAGCTCTGAAATGGCCAAATAAAAGAGAAGTTGACCTGAGCACATCCGGTGTAACAAAACACTCTTTATTATTTAATATAAAGAAGAAAATTTCCATATCAGATCAATTAATTGTTCACCTCCTCTCTTTAAATTTCCTGCAGCCCTGATCTCTTTGCTGTGTTATTTCCTCTAAAGCACAGTCTGCTTAATTTTGCCAGTACTTGTACTATCTTAAGTATGTGAACTATATCTGAAGCGGAACCTGGGTACAGAAGTCAGTTTGAAAAATCAGCTTTCTCCAGTATTTACAGCACGGGGTTTTATCTGTTCATGTTTATGCTCCCACGTAAGCAAGGGACAAAGCTCCTGCCTGAGGAGATGTTGTCTAAGTACCCTGCAGACCAGTGGGTCAGTGGCTTCAGGCTTCATGGCCACCACCATGGTCCAGCAGCAGAGCTCACATTTTCCAGCCTCAGCCTTGTGATTCAGCCACTAGTGCACATGAGCCACAGCAGTGTTTCCTGAAGTGCTGAATGTCATGAGCAAAACTCTCCTGAGTGGTCAATTGAAAAACTGGCAATGCCCCCTCAGAAAAGGTCTGATTTTTGGGTCTTTGAACTGAAGTTTATTTGAATGTTTTCTTTGCATTGAATGGTAAATTACAGCATTTTTGAACAGACTTCTCAATGCTAGATAACAACTGCCCTGACACCTCACCTGAAATCTTCCTGATTCTTTCATGAGCCATTGAGAAGACAACATTGGTAAATCATTGGAGGATATAACTGTGTACTGCAAAAATACTGAGCTGAATATTTCTCACTCAGCCATCATCATTCAGATGCGTCTGCACTTTGGATTTATCCAAACATTAAACTGGGACAAGTTAATCCTCTCAGCTTGACCACCAGTGGATGGATGGATGTGCATGAGGTTCATGAATATTCTTTGGATCAAACCAGGTAATGTTCTTTCGTGTTTCACAGCTGAGTGCCGTTACAGAGTGGGGATCTGAGCTCCAGGTTGCCTTCTGCTTGC
Organism: Illadopsis cleaveri; assembly: GCA_013399915.1. NCBI lineage: Eukaryota > Metazoa > Chordata > Aves > Passeriformes > Timaliidae > Illadopsis > Illadopsis cleaveri. The sequence goes on along the minus strand of VXBB01010202.1, from coordinate 96,953 downwards.
TCCTCACACCACTGGCACAGGACTTACATGGAAATGCTTTCTGTTCATCCTACCTGAGCTGTGGTACTTAGCAAGTTAAATCCTCATTTCTACTGAGATTACAAAGGCAAGCAAAACAGGCACTGTGTAATCACCACCTGCTCTGGAATGAATAAAGTACAGTCTGTGAGAGTTATGGGTACTCCTGAGCATCTGAGGCATTAGACTCCTATTTTCTGCTTGGTAAACAAGGGTCTCACACAAACAAGCACAGCTGAAGACCATTTCCCAAGATCCTGTTGTCATATAACATTAGAATATCTTACAATTTGAGTTCTCTGACTGAATGTGGATTCTTCCAATGCAGGCATCCACACCAAATCACTTTAAACTCTCATTCAAAGTCTTTACAAGGTTGATCATTCATCTTAAATCAGTACATACACATTCCTGATTTCATCAACTCACTGTATCTCCACCAAGTGTAATAGAGGATCCCAAATGCCCCTGTCACAGAGAGATGTACTATAATTATTTTCATTGTACTAAGTTCAAAGATAATTACATACCATTCTAGCTAGAGATGGGAGTATATAGAATGCTCTACTTTCTGTTCTTAAAAACAAACAATGTTGCCAACAGCTCCAGATGGGGTAACCTTGAACATTTTTGGCAACCTGGAGCCTAAGCAGGTTTGATATGGTTTTCCTGCCTTGGTTTCATGACACTGGAAGTTTAAAGAAGAAACAACTGATCTGCTAATATGACAATGAATTACTTGTTGAAGGTTACATAGTAAGACAGGCATAGCAGAGATCTGAATTCAGTCTCTGGGAGCCTATAGGTGCCATAGAATCATAGAATCAAATGGTTTGGGTAGGAAGGACCCTTAAAGACCATCTAGTTCCAGCCTCCTACCATGGTCCACCCTCTAGACCAGGTTGCTCAGGGCCCCATCCAGGTTGGTCTTGAGCACTTCCTGGGATGGGGCAACCACAACTACTCTGGGCAACCTGTGCCAGTGTCTCACCACCCTCTGAGTAAATAATTGTTTCCTAATAACTAATTTAAATCTCTTCTCTTTTAGTTTGAAACCATTACTCATTGTCTTGTCGCTATTTGCCCATGTAAAAAAAAACAACCACTTTCTCTTCTTCATAAGCCATTTTAAGTACTGAAAGGCTGCAAATAGATCTTCTCCAAACTGAACAACCCCATCTGTCTCAGCCTCTCTTCATAGGAGAGGTGTTCCAGCCTTCTGAGCATCCTCCTGGCCCTCTGATGTCCAACAACTTCTTTGTCCTCTTACTCACTGTGTTTTTTCCTCTTCAATCCAATGACAGTGATATAACTACTGTCCATTGGGAAAGCTGTTCTTCCTGACAGATGAACTTTTCACTGGCTCCAACTGACCTGGAGCTTCATCGAGACAAGGAAAAAAAACAAATTGTGGAAATACTGAGTTCAATTCAAACCTCAAAGATGTCAGTAAAAGGTTTCCAGGGAGTGTCAGTGAGCTATGGGTCAAGTCCACAATGTTTAGGCAATAAAACATTGTGACATTCACATTAGATAGTCAATGGTCCATGATGTCACATGTGGAAATCCTCTTAACATCATAAAATTGATCTATTCCATGATGACAGTCAAATATTTGTTGTAACTAGAGAATCAAGGACTCATGAATTTTTAATGCTTCAGTCTTAAATGCTTTCTATGAAATTGGTTTTTTCTACGTTTTAATCTACATTTCCTATGCCTCCAATTTAATTCATTTAATATACTACTAATGCTGAGCAATCAAAAGGCATACAGAAAAAAAAATCAGCCATGAACTCATCAATGAAAGGACAAAAATCACTCATGAATTCCTTAGTGAAAGTAAAAAGCATTAAAAGAATATTTGAATCAGGTTATTCAAAAAGACCTAATTTTAATGTAATCGAGTAATTATGCTATGTTAAATAAATAACAATTGACTTTGAAAAGTGTCTAATTAAGCTTGCTGATTATAAATTTAAATTAAGAGAAGTTTCCATTACAATATTTCTGGGTAATCCACTAATATTTCAAGACTTGGGAAAAAAAATGAAAAAACAAAACAAAAAAACTAAACCATCATGGAACTTGATTTGAAGTGTAAGGAAATAATCCAGTGACTTCTGAAGGATTTCAGACAAATCTTACTGCTCCAGATTGGGATCCTCTAGTATTCATAGCTAAGGTTAATAAATGAGTAATTTATTATCCTTTAAGAATCTACTTTAAATTTTAGTGGAAGACTAGGATGCTATTTTAAAAAGTTATCTTTAAAGTATTTCCAACCTGGAAGCTTCATTGCCTGAAGATTTCATATGTGATGCACAGAGCTGGTCATCAGTGATGAAACAACCTATTTCAAGATTTGAGGACTGTTACCAAAATATTTCCAGCCCTTAGTTGGATACCAACATTTTAAGCTCACAATGATTTTCTAAAAAAAAAAAAATCAGTTCTGTTTTTAATATTGTTTCCTTTTTCAAACATTTCATTTCAGTATATTAATTTGCCCAGCATAACTGCAAGCCATTATCAGGAGAGATGTCATTCCTCTGTTTGGTAATGTCCTCTTCTTTTGCCTTTTCGAGAGACTTTTTACAGATTCATTATCTACCCATCATTCTGTTTCCAGTGCACTTTACAGTATCTGGGTTTAAGGGTTATTTTTCTTCCCATTTTTAAAGAGTTTTCTTCTTAATTTGGAAGCTGCTGCTGCCACAAGCCATTCTTTCATTCAGCTGCATATCCCAGGTCTGAAACTCATCCTAGCATCTGTTCCCTGAAACTTGAGCAGATGGAAGAGTCCAGGAGGGACTACTTGTGCCAGCAAATGGTAGCTTTGTCTTTCTGTGGTAAATGTTCTGCAAGAGTAAAACTGAACCCCAGACAAACTTGCAGAAGTTAAGGGAAGGGATCTGTAAGTATATACAGTAGTATGTATGTCTTTGGGGGGAAAATAAACAAGTTGATATTAGCTAAACTGCAAAGCAACATTATTTTCAAGTGTGTTTGTGGCCGTATTAAGCAATTTTCCTTTAACTATCTTGTGATTATCCATGTGATCACCTTAATTTTGTGTCAGGTTCACCTGGACAGCTCCTGAGCAAGAGACAAGTGGAAAACCTAAACAAATTTTCAGGAAAATCCAATTAAAATATGCAGCAACCCTATAAATATAAGAATAAAAGGACAATCCAGTGCAAACATATGCAAGGACACTGGATAGATACCCTGTAAGATGGAGAGAAAAGAAATTCAATACTTCCTCTGCTTCTTTGGTCCTTCTTTCAAAGCAAACTAGTGACCCTGGAAACACCAGAGAAGGATGTACCTTCTTTGCACCAGATACTTCGCTGCTAAATTGTGTCTTCTGTTCCATGGTGTCTGCTGAAGGTCTCTTTGGGATGACTTAACCCCAATACCACTTAAAATGTGGTTCTGTGGTTTTTTTAATTCACTGAATAGGAATCTGTGGTGCCTGACGCCCAACCAGAACTCCTCAGTCGCTGAGGGAGGCCTGGCTGCTGAGATGAGCAGAATAAGGGGCATCAGTTTTTTTGATGAAAACACTGCTTGAGGAAGAGCAGCTTTAGCTACATATTATTACATTTCAGCTATTCAAATTTCCTGTGTTTCTCTCAGAAGGAGTGCAGCATTAACTTTCACATGGAGGCTAATTCTGAATCCTGGGAGTGAAAGTCTTGGTAAGAGTGATTTGTCTAATTGATGAGGACATAGCCACTTTAAAGTCTCTCAAGAGTGCATTTCTTTTAATGGCTTTTTTCAGTTGTGCACATAGAAAAACAACATTGATTTTATATCATGCACAATATAGCATAATAATATATCAACAAACATCTCCTGCAAAACACAGTACCTCTACTTCCTGACTGAGCCATTAACAATACCATTCAATTCAGAATTTAATTCTCCCCATTATGGACTCCTTGCATTTCTTGACTTCTTATCATCTTGCCTTTACAGCTTTCACTGATTTCGTCTGTTCTTGTTTTGTAGTGAAATAAGCATAATGCCAACTTTTTATTGACTGGTAAACCTTCCATCTCCCCTGACTCTCTCCATGAGTGAAGACACTGCCCAAGAGGAGCTCCTGGAAGTGGAGAGCCCTCACTTTACAGAGTAAGTGATTGCACATTCTGGTTTACCCTTCTAAAGCTTAGGAATCCTGAAGTCATGTGTATAATAGCAATTCCATTTGACATCCTGAATCTGTAATCCATCAATGCGGACAGATCTTTAAATGGTTTTGTACATTAAATTTTATTTGAGTGCATTTTTTGGCTCACTTAATTTATAAGCCTCTGTGACAGAAGTCAGCAACAATTTTTAAAAATAATATGAATTGACTTATTTTGATCAGAAAGAGCCCAATTACTTAAGATGTTCTGGAAAATGGAAAAGGGATATATTGTTTATATTATCAAAGAACTAAAAAATATCCCGGTACCATTAACAGGATTTTGCTATTAAAATAATAACTTATTCAGAGACACTGCATTCCTAGCTGAGCAATTAGACCAGGCTTTTGGAAGCAGTGCTTTAATTCAGCTGTTGTGTTGACTTGCCTTGGGAGTTCAAAAAAATCATCAACTTTTATGTGTAGACAAAAGAAGATTAAAAAGTTTGGTAGAAGCACTAAGATTTTTCCATACTTCTGCTTTGGTGAGTACCAAAGAGAAATGTAATGTTCTTATTTTCTGACTGCTCACATTGAGATAATCACATGTCATTTTCTGCCTGGATTTGTCCAGCTCTCTGCGTTTATTCAGGCTATGTTAATTTCATCCTTGTTAAAAAGTGACATATATAAGTAGCTTTAAGAAAATGAGGTATTTCCCTTACACTCTGAATAATGAAAGATTTTCTGCCCACTGAATTTCATAACTTTTAGCACTGTAAAAGGATGTTATTTTAATTTTTTCTTAACGACAGATTTTATTTTTTTAATTTCATCCAATAAATTTTTAAAAACTGTATTCTTACAGTTTTCATCTAATAGGAAAATACCATTCCTATGCCATCTTCCACTTATAAACCTTCTAGTTCTGTTATCCTTGGACAGGGGAAAATATACCTTTTATGGTCATCCACATTAGGAAAGATGAAAATAATTGTTCACATGGATCCACAAGGAGGAAAAAATCCTCAGTAACAGGAAAAATTTTTGCTTTACTTCAACAGCACTTAAAATAATGTGAGATTAATTCCACTATGGCTGCTTTCATTCAGCCCATTGCAGTACAGCATGATCATCCACCTCAGATTTACCAAACAAAAGTTATGCCACAGTAAACTGGTCACCTTCCACAACAAAATTTTATCTTCTTTTGACATGGGGAGAGCAGTGGCTGTTTTACCATGGACAGAAAAGCATCCCACACTGACTCCCACAGTCTTCTTCTAGACAAACTGTCAAGACACAGATATGAGATGGTCTGTTTTGTGGGCAGGAAAATTCTCATAGGAGTGGGGAGCAATGCTTTTACTCAGGCTGGCAGCCTGCCAAGAGTGGGGTCCCCCAGGGATTGACAGTGTGCTCCACACTTTACAACACCTTCCCAAATGATCTGGATGGCAGGATTGAAAGTGCTCTCATCAAGTGTTCTGAAGACACCAAGCTGGGTGTTGAGGAGGACACATCAGAGGGAAGAGATCTCACAGAGAGACCTGGAAAGGCTGGAAGAGTGGGTTAGGGAGAACTGTATGAAGTTTAACAAAGACAAGTGCAGATTCCTGCCCCTGGGGGTGACATAACCAAAGTGCCCTTGTGTGGATGGGGAGCAGCCTTGCTGAAAGGGGCCCTGGGGCCTGGTGGATGAGAGGCTGAACACATGTCAGCAGTGAAACTGCTGCAGTAATGAAGGTAAAGAAAGAAAATGAAGGTAAATGAAGATAAATGAGATCCTGGGCTGCATCCACAGGGATAAAGATGTATTTGTCAGGCCTGGAGTACAGTGTCAAACTCTTGTCTCCACAATTCACAGAAGGCATGGACAGACTGGAGAACATCCAAAGGCAAGCCATAAAGATGATCAAAGGGCTGGAGAGCCTCCTCTGTGAGGAAAGACTGATGGAGTTGAATCTTTTAACTTTGAGAAAAGCTGGCCCAGGGATGACATCATCACAGTATTCCAGCACTTAAAAGAGCACCTAGAAAAGGGGTGAAGGCTGTTTGTTCACAGGGAGTCACAAGGAGAGGACAAGGAGCAACGGGGACAAGTTGCACAAAGAGAGGTTTAATCTCAACATAGGAAGTGAACATGTTACAGTGGGAACAATGAATGACTGGAACAACCTCCCCAGGGGTTTGGTTCATACCCTGGCAGTTTTCAAGATGTGACTGTAAGATGTGCTAGATGATCTCTCCTAGACTCCCTTTTCCATGAAAGATTGGATCAGGTAATCTTCCAAGGTCTCTTCCTACCCAGGCTATTTTATTATTGTTTCATATGGTTTTACCTCACCCCTCACAGGGGTGATTTAAAATGAAATTCTGACCTACTGTTGTAGAATATAAGCATATCCAGCATGCACATCTCAGCTGATGATAAACAGTAAGATACCACACCTAGACCTTAAAAGAAAATCTTGCAGCTGTAGGACAGATCTAGGTATCCTTAATGAATTTTGCCAGATCATTTTTCTGAAGCCAATGGCTGCTTTCTTGAGTCATTTCACTCAGTAGGAATAAGGACTGAAATGAAAATTCTGAAGATCAATAAAAGCATTTTAGAATGAAAGAAGAAGGATCAAACCTCCCTAACCATTCCACGTCTGAACAGGCACTATAGTGCTCATACTAACAGAAAACAAGCAGAGATAAATGAAAAACAGAAGAAGCAATTGAAAAAGCATACTTATAGTAATCTTCCCACACAATTTTTATGTAAGAAAGAATATTATCTATGTACTGAGCTGTTAGTCCCAGCACATGTAAGCATGGGCAGCAAACTGCATTTTGTGCTACAGATGGCTTCTGCAATTTTTATTATTTGAAGTATCATATTGTCCTGTGTCACTGAGTCTCCAGGGTCCCAAACCTGTTCTTGTTTTTAATATATGACAGAGAACATTTTCCCCTCCATTTAACTCATGGAAAAAAAATCTTAAACCAGGAGCTCTGTGAAGCTGAATTAATTTGTGTCTGTGGAGCACTGTGAAGCACTGTGGGGAGACATCTCTTAAAATTGCAAAATACTTTTGCTGTTACAGTCAAACTCTCAGAGGAGTGATATGAAAAGAATGTTAAGTGTGAAAAAATGTGCAGTTTGTGAATGGTGCAGACATTTACTGACTGTGGTGAGCAAGTGCTGGTGTCTACCTCATCCACTCAGCTACAGAAACAGTCACTCAGCACTAATTGCAGCTTTTCTCCTTGGCAAACAGGTGTGCTAAGCCCTTCTTAAAATTCAGGAAAGAGGGTGGCATGGAAAGGGAGTTTATTTCTTTGGTGCTGATGTTTTGCTGTGCTGGGTCTCGCAGTGTAATGACATACTGTGAAGTGATTAAGTGGAAATTAGCACGTTTGCTTCTCTTCCTCCATTTTTGTGCTTTGAATAAATACAGTTTCACAGTTTTGCCTGTTTCTGTGGGTCGCTTTTTCCTCAAGGTTTGAAGCAAACTGCTGCAAGGTTTTCTTGGCCTAATGGGCTTTGGTCAGGCTTTTGAGGACAAGGTCAGGTACAGCACTGGCTGCGGTGCTCAGTGTCTGCCTCCAGAGTTAGGGTGGGATTTGTGTCTGGATAACTCTTGGTGATTCTTCAAAAAAAACCCCATGAACAAACAAAAACCGAAACAAAAACAAACAACCAAAACCCTCAGGAAAATATGTGAAAAGAGAAAAATCTGGTATTGAGATTGATTAACAGTGAGCAAGACCAAGACACCAATAGCTCACCTACAAGCAAGAGCACTTTAGACATTGGAGATGTAAAACATTTCAGGATACTCATCCCAGAATACTTTTGCTCATAAAGAGATTGGTACCAAGCACCTGATTACCCTGATGTGCTGGATAACCCCTATGAGATGTGACTCTACAGGGCACTGGGGAATCCCAGGTTACAAGGCTGCATTCAGGGCTGTTCTGGCCTGACCAGCAAGGAGGTGATAAAAGTGCAGGAGTCCTTCTGTCCACAGCCCTTTGTGTTCACAAGGTAAAGGCTCCTACCAATCCTCTTTGGTACCAGTGACCACAATTGTATGGTCCCCATGGACCGGGGACACAACAGCCTGTGACATCTCTTCACAGGGTTCATATAAAATAACTGATAAAAGCAATTTTACTGTAATTTGGATCAACTTCCTTATGCAGAGCTCTACACTGAAACACTGCTATGGTTTTATGAGTGAAAAACGAGTGATCTGTAATGATCTGTAAACACTCTTACATGATCTGTAAACATTCCCACCCTTACTAACAGAAGAAATGAGCCTAAGTTTTTTCCCTTTAATGAAATTTGTGTTATTTATCTTACCCTCTTTGCCTGGACATTTTACTAAAACACAATAGGGTAAGGTCATCTTTCACAGATTCTGTAAGTGGGCTGGGAGCTGCCACTGAACTTATGACTAATTTTCTCTAGCTGTAGAACATAGACAGAAACAGCAGGTGTTTATTTTTTTTCCTCCTTCTGATGTATCATTTAGGAAGGAATATATGTAGAAATAATGAGAAAATAATGAAAAGATAAATTCTTTGGGCATGACAAGTCTATCTTGTGACAAGCTGGTGAAGAGTAATAGAAGCATCAAAACTTCCAGAGCAACCAAAGTTTACAGAACAGTTAAAAAGAGACAAGGATTTTCTTTCACAGTCTTTAACTACAATAAATATCATCATCCAACATCCTCCCAAAATGATTCTGCCATTTGCCATACAACTGAGAAAGAATGGCAGGAATCCTAGATGAGAGAGGGGATAAAACAAAGCACAAAGGATTAAGTGACCTATGCAAGATCACACAGGAAATCTGGCAAAGATGCTGTGGGATTCCCAAGTTCTATCCTCTTCACATCAGAGCAGAAATGTTTGACAACCAAGCAGGGTACTACACAGTTCTGTTTGGAAATGTTCTGGTAATGTTCAACTTTTCATTATTATAAAATTACCATTTGCTGCAACTTTTTGTTTGACTACAAGAGTTTGCTTGAATTTTGGCCAGAAGAGATTCTTTAGAAACAAGAAGGAAATTCTAGTCAGAGTCTCACAATGTTTTTAAGTGTGGGAAAATCAGACCAAATAGCTAATTCAATCAATATTCTACTACTATTTAGGATGAGACAGCTGTAACAGGAGAGCCTAGGACAGCCTGGTAAGGTATTTAGTGTGAGTGTAGATTTTCATATCACCAATTCTTGCATTTAGCCACCAGCTAGAGACACACTTGAAGGGCTCTCATCGTTGCTTGCTGTAGCTGATCAGGATTTTTTAATGGCTTTAGTTTAACATTGTTGCTTGAATGAGAACAAAAAAATATTGTCATCCTGAAATAACACAGAACATTCATATTTTCAACGGTATTTCTCCAGGCACAGATAGCTGTATCCTACATTTCTTCCCAGGTTTAGTGTTAACAATATGCTTAGAATTCTACCAAAAAATATTTTCATTAGGGACAAAAACTGTGTATGGATTTACAAGTTCAGCTTCCTGCATCTTATAATCAAGTCCTGTAGAACACAGTAAAAATGTCATGGAATCATGGAATTGTGGAATGGTTTGGGTCGCAAGGGACCTTAAGGATCATTTAATCCAACCTCCCTGCCATGGACAGGGACACCTTCCACTAGACCTGGTTGCTCAAAGCCTCATCCAACCTAGCATTAAATACCTCCAGGGATGGGTAACCTGTGCCAGTGCCTCACCACCCTCACAGTAAAGAATTTCTTCCCAATATCCAATTTAAACCTACCCTCCTGCACTTTGAAGCCATTGCCCCTTGTTCTACCAGCTCACTTTAGGCAGCTCACTTCACATTTTGTGGATGTACTTGCTGTGTACAGCTTCTGACCCCTCAGCCCTCAGCAAACATAGTCTCTGCATCTTCCCTGCTCCTGCAGAAACCTCAGAAGAGCTGAAAGCTTGGATAAATTGCCTTTCCTCTTAAATGTGCTCCTGGGTCATGGTGGTTTACACTGTTTCTAATCTCTAGATGGTAATTTCTTTTCCTAGGTGGAAAAACTTCAGTGCTTAAATCGACAGATGTGTTGTTTGTTGCTCCTGCGGTTGCTGTTACCTTTTGTTTATGAGCTGGGATGCCAAACTTCCAACCTCATTTCTCATGCATTCTCTGCATCATTAACTATTTAAATTTCCTGTGCTTGGACGACTGTTACTTCTCTCTAGCAATTCCCTCCAATGTGGCTGTTAAAATGCAGAAACTGTTATACAATCACAATAGAAAAAAGACCAGATGGCATCAATAACTGCTAATATACCCCCATGTTTATGCTCCAGCACGTGTCTGATGGATGGGATATATGCTAGTCACTGGTATTCTGTTTCGTGTCATTGCTGAATTGTTTTTTTTTATTTTAATTAACCATATGCTCCCTAGGAAACCTTGAAAGCATTTCACATGGCTCCCCAAAATACACCTGCATTGCACCTTAGAAATGGACAGCATTTTAAAACATAATCCCTTTTTCTTTCCAAAAAAGAAAATATTTTGTGAAAAGAAACTGAACTACTTTCTCTCCTGAGTTTCTATTCCTGTTTTTCCCCCAGCTCCTTTCTAATGAGGAGCTATCCTTTCACGTTTATTGGTTTTTAAGCTGCACTGTCTCTAAAGGCGTGGTTTTGCTATAAATTTTTTTAATCCAAACACCAGAATAATTATCAATATGACCAGACAATAGCTAGAGTCACTTTCATTGTTCAATCTCTTAAGACTCCTGAAACCCCTTAGATGTTTGTGAAAGCAATGCAGCACACAGACTGTCACACACTGATTCTCTGTGCAGTCAATGAAAAGAAGCAGTCACATCCCTGAAATCTGGAATCCATAGTAAATGACTAAATATGCCATCCTAGTTATGCTTTATCATCACTCATGCAGTCAGCTTTCATCTGGCAGCCTTAGGTAGCAGGTTGCTGGATTTGCCCCCTGGTCTCACTTACTATTTTCTCTCACAGGTACTCAAAGTAGAGGAATGGTTTTTGGGGTTTGTGACTATAGGTAATTCTTAGAGGGAAGGGATCATGTTGATCGGTTGATTGTGGTAGGGAGAAAGGAAATTTTATGCAGGCTTTACTGATAGTTTGATTCTAACAAAAGGGTTAGAGCAGTTTGGTTTTCACCAGCTTAGTGGGGATTCAAAAAGTATCCTAAATCATAGAATACCCTAAGTTGGAAGGGACCCAGAAATATCACCAAGGCCAGCTCCTGGCCCTGCACAGGACAGACACAAGAATCACATCACGTACCTGAAACATTGTCCAAACACTCCTTGCACTCTGTCAGGCTTGGTGCTGCAACCACTTCCTCTATTCCAGAGTGTGTTATTTGCATTTCACTGTGGCTTTTATGGAGGGGTTTGTATTTCTTAGCTTTCCAAAACTTACCTAACTAAATTAGCTATCCAGCAATGTAAGCATTGACATCTGAGAAAGTTTCTTGTGTTCCTATTATAGTTAATAGAAAACAAGTCCACAGAGTCAGTGAAGCATAGGGTGAGTCATTTAACCAAACATAGGTATCGACTTTAAGATGACATAAATCACACTCTACTCTTCATTGATCATCTAGAAATCCAAAGGCAACTTTTAAAGATACTTCTGCCACCTTACATTGTCTCATATGGTAGCCTAATTAGTGTGCTTTGCCTCCCACCTTAGTTTCTTGACTTGTGAAAGTGAGATTGTACAATCAGCCACCCAGTTTGCAAGAGATGAAGATAATGAGTTCATGTTTGCACAGTGCTGAGGAAATATTATATCCAACAAGCTGTGCCTTAACGATATAGTCTTAACCCATACTGATGAAGACATACTGTTTACACAGAGACAGCAAGAGAGCCATAAGCTCTGGTTCTGCTGGCAGCCCTTCAGGGTCTCTACATGGCTTTCAACATTAGGTATTTTGTAAATAGGAACATTAGGGCAGATATGTTGGACAACTTGCCTAGAGTAAAGCAGAACGCTAGCAACTGAGCTGGGATAGTGATTTTTTTTTTTTTTTTTTTGTGTATAGCTCTGGTTACAATTGCTAATTGTCAGCTACAATGTAGCTCTATTTTCCTGTGATTCCCTCATTTACTCCTGAGGGAATACAGATGATACTTATGTCACATTTCTATGTTGGCTACTAAAAGTCTAAGAAATGCTTTCAAATATTTCAGGATGAAAAGAGAGAAATAAATATTATAAATTTTCATTGCAAGTAAGGTAATTTGTTCCAAAATTTCTGCAGTGTTCATATATCTAATGAGTCAGGGTATTTCATAACTCATCAGATTTTCAGCTGATGTTTTATAGTTTTCCCGTGTCAGAAGGAATAACTGATTGTGGTTGTTAAAAGCATGGATCAGTGCAGAATCATTGCTACCTTGTATGTGTTATACAAGTATCTTAAAGCTTGGCTACAGTATTTCATCAAGGCATCTGAGTATGATAAATCAGTAACAGTTGAAATCTGTGGTATCAAGACACAAAAGTTGTTCACTTATTCTCCTGGAAAAATTTTCAGCAGCAGTTAAATTCAGCAATTTATCTGCTGCTGAAAATTTTGCCAGGAGAATAAGTGAACAACCATGTCCTTAGAGGTGGCGTAAAATACTGTAGACATGAGATAATCTCTGAGGTGATAAAGCCAAACGATGAAACTTTACATATAGCCATGTATATAAAAAATGACTGGATGGCATAATCCTTGTAGAAGAGTAAAACTACCAATATAGATCTAATCTATTGAGTAGCAGCCTAATTTTCCCTTCTCCCTGAAGTAATTATGAAAATTACAGTCAGAAAGGCTAAACAGCACAACCACATACTGCTCTCATGGAATAAAGAAAGGCAATCAGGATGGATTGCACAAACACATCAGGAGTAAAAAAAAAAAAAAAAAACAACAAAAAAAAACCAAACCCAAAGGGAAATGTAAGCCCATATCTTATCTGAAAATAACTAATAACAAAAGAACAAGAAAATTTAATATTCAGTATTTGAATACTAGTTACGTGGCATTAGGTTATTAAATCTATTAATTTTTAATGAATGGATAAGAGTCCAATATAGAATATGAAAATTAGATTAAGGAATTTTTCAGGAAATAGGTTTGTTCAGCACAACAGTAATAGTTAGCACCCAGTAATGAGTGGTATCCCTCAAAAGAACATACTGGGACCACTACTAATTAATATATTCATCCGTGACACAGTTAGTGGGGTCAAGTGCTCCATCACCAAGGTTACAGAGCACCAAGCTGAAAGGTGCAGCTTGAGGGAATGGATTCACCAGAGGGACCTGGACAGCCCTGAGGAGTGGGACCATGCAAACCTCATGAAGTTCAACAAGGCTAAGGGCCAGGCTGCACCTGGGCTGGAGAAATCCAGAAACAGACTGAAGGATGAAGGGATTGAGACCAACCCTGCAGAGGAGGACTTGGGGGTGCTGCTGGATGCAAAATTAGAGGTGCACTGCCAAGGTGCACTCACAGACCAGAAAACCAACCATATCCTGGGCTGCATAAAACAAAGCATGGACAACAGGTCAAGAGAGGTGATTCTGCCTCTCTATTCCACTTTTCTGAGAGCCCACCTGGAGTAATGTGTCCAGCTACAGGATCCCCAATGTTCTGTTGGGGAAAGTTCAGAGGAAGCCATGAAGATGCTCAGAGGGGTGGAGCACCTCTCTGCAAAAGACAGGCTGAGAGAGTTGGGTTTGCCCAGCCTGGAGGACAGAAGGCTCCAAGGTGGTCTTACTTTGGCTTTTCAGTATACAAAGGAGGTTTGTAAGAAAGATCAAGAGAGATTTTCACCAAGGCCTCTAGTTACAGGACAAGAGGACACAGTTTTAAACTGAAAGAGGGCAGGCTTAGATTAGACATAAGGAAGAACTTTTTTATAATGGGGATGGCAAGACACTGGGACAGGTTGTCCAGGAAAATTGTGGATGTCCCACCATCAGAATGGTTCAAGGTTGTGTTGAATGGGGCTTTGAGGACCTTGATCTAGGGACAGATGCCCCTGACAGGGAGGATTGGAACTAGGTGATCCTTGAAGGTCTCTTCCAATTCAGATCATTCGGTGATTCTAACACTGATTCCTGCTACAAAAAACAATTTCTATTTTGAAATTATCTTCCATATATAGCTTATTGAAAATATCAGTCATCATTATTCCACTATAATTAGCAGTAGTGAAGGCTGAGCTAGAAATCAGTCATTGACTCTGGGTGTAACATGGTACAAATATTTCTGAAATATCTGGGAGACTGTAAGAGATGCAAAAAAGAAACCCCAAAACAGGATAGCAAGAATATAGTAAGCATGACGTATGAGAGAATCAGAAAGAAGTGAGATTATGGGGCAATATACAATACTCCTCAAATATGCAAAAAACTTTTATTTCATGTTCTCTGTGAAAGAAAAGAGGAAATCCATAATAATTTGTAGGAAGAATGACTTTAGCTGCAGAATGGCATGTATGAGGATGGTGACATGGAGTGACAAAGCTGCTGTCTCGATCACTGGATGTCTCCAAAAATGCATCAGACAAGGTCAGAATATCTAAACAAGAAGATTGTCTGAACAGTCACTCAGGGACCCAGCAGTTACAGCTCTGTTCCCCAAATATATTCTCACTGTTTTGTGTGGAGAGAGCAGAGAGGGCAAGAGCTAACAGATGGGCTCTGCTCGTGAAAAGCTATAACTGGATCCTATACAGATTATCTGAGTTATACAAATGGATCATTTTGAAAACTCTCTTATTGCCCTGTTCATAAAGGAGCTAATGTGGAGGTTGTCAGAGACAGCCTCATTATGTGAAAGGCACTAACAAAGGAGGTTGGATTAGCCTGTGTTTGGAGCATCCCTTCAATTGCTATCCAGACACTTTTCCTATAACACACAGAACAAGAAAATATCATGAGTACATTCTGTCTATAAGTAGGAGTAATTGACTGAAGTAGTTTGCTCACTCAGCCTTTTTTAAAGACAGGTTTTCACAGACATTATTTTAAGTTTGGCAAAGAGTTGACATTAATTTCCGGTGGAACAGGAAATTTTTAATGGGATTATATTTATCTTGTTTCAATTAATGGCCCATGGAGAAGGTGTATCTTCAGCTAGTTATTCAGCCCCTGTTTTCCCTCCAAGCATTTTGCTCCACCTCAGAGTCAGTGTCTGACTTCTTGCATCTCCTTGGAAGTCTCTGCAACTTGCCATCTGTTATCAGATTGCCCTGCCTGGTGCAGCACCCTCCTCACCAGAGCCCATTCCTGCTCACCTCTGCCCCAACCCACCTCTCTTTCAGGTCACTTCTCTGCCTTTAAGCACAAACAAACACAAAACACAGCGATCCTTTCCTCGCTGTCTCCCAGCCTCTAGAAACCAGGGATGCAGAAGTGGCTAATTGAGTGTGGCATCTTGCTGGACTTGAATGGCATTGAGGAAAAGCAAGTGTGATTCAGCTAAAGGCTATGTGGGTATGTCAGCAATTACAAAACCCCAACAGGACAGCACAGGAGTGTGAAATGACGCTTCTTTAAAAAGTGAGGCCCTTGAGGTTTAGCAACACATTCATTAAATGCGCTGGTGCCCAGAAGTTATTTTGGTTTCAAGCCTTTGCCCAGAATGAGGTCACTCTACATTTGCTTCCCTGTTAAAGGAATTTGTTAATCTTGAAATATTTATGCTGAGCTTTAACAGTGTTGCTTCTTTAGGGGCTGCTTCTTTTCTGGCACAATACTTTTTCCGTGCTTTATTTCTATGAGGTAAATGCATCAGGAGAAACCAACTGTGGATCTGGCTATTTGTACAGGAGAACACATAGGATCAAACCCAATGTCTCTGCCTCTCACACATCTACAGAAGGCTGCTCCCAATTTTCCACCCATAATTTCTTCTACTTAAGACCATGAATAAAATCTCTTCCCGTGTATTTCCTGGAAGAGTGTATATGAAGATTTAAATCAATTATTTAAAACACCTTAAGGAACATAAAGAAATGCAAGCTGGATCTACTTTCTAGCATGCCTTCACCTGAAACAGAGCACACCTCCATTGAGAAAAAGACCCTTTAAACTGAAGAAGAAAACAAAAAAATTATTACCAAATTGATAGATATATATGAATTTGAAGAAGTAAGAAAGAGACTGGATGCAATAAAATCCTGCCTCATTTCCTTAGGAGAGAATAGAAAAAAATAGTATTGAGATCAGTGACAGCTCCTTGAGGGAGCTGGTGACATATTTTGGAAGGATGTGTGGAAACAGACAATGTAAAAGGCTGTGGAAGACAGGTTTTATGAATAAAAAGAAGCATCAAATTCCACTTTTGACACATACCTTCTAAAGTTCTGTAAGTTTGTGGCTCTCAAATTGGCCAAGAAAAGATAGTCATACTGACAGGTCTCAAATGGTCAATTTGAAAAACTGCTTCAAATCTACTTACTGTGGTATGAGATCCCTATCAGACCCCTCTACACCTTTTATAAAATATTTATTGCTTTTCTGTTGAAGACTAGTGCAGCAGCTCATAACTTCAGTCCTGGATGAGGAATTCAGAGTGCTTCACACTAACTAATTTAGCTTCCCTTTTGCCTAAAGCAATAAATATAATAAAATATACGGGACAAGATATATATTCTGAGTTCCACCGTGGTTTTGTGACTTGAAGTTACAATTTTCAAGGGCTGGGCAAGATTTAATCACCAAATGAGACCTTATCACACAAACTTAGCAGTAAGACAGTTGCCGCTATCAGATGGAAATTTTTAAAAGTGCTTTAACTCAGATGAAAAGAATTATTTCCCTAATCAAGAGAGACTGTAGGCATTTCTCCCAACATAATCATCATCAGCTGCCAGATCAGGACACACTTTCCTGGAACACTGTTCCTCCCACCAGGTGTTGTTACATGGAGATCAGAGGAGAAGAACATTCCTAAGGAGCAGCTCCTCATTTCCTGATTGCTCATTCTGCAATAGCCCTCACGGACAGGATCTCCTCTCCTGTTTGGAGGTACACAACTATAAAGTAAAAAAAAAATCACTTTCTTCTCAGAACTGAAACTTCTCATGGCAAAATCAGAATGACTCCAAACTAGCCCAGACCCTAGGCGAGAATTCTTGGCCTAAATAATATCAAGAATAAAATTTACACCTTAACTTTCAACATCTTGAAGCAGCAGGAGACTTTTCATGGATTTCAGTTGGCTGTGATTAAATGGAGAAAACAAGCCTTATTAGACAGATAAAACATGTAAGTTCTGAACAGGAAGACAGCCCACCTGTCACAGCTGGGCATTTTAGCACAGGACAGCTACACACACAGAGGAGGGCTCAGCATAGCTGTCCAAAGCTCTTCCATGAAATTTTATGGAAGGGACCAGGGACAATGTTAAAGTGTTCTGAGGCAGGAAACAAAAGGGAGCTGCTTTCCGTAGAGAAAAGAAAGGAAAATGTCTTTCTGATAAAAATTTACCACTGACAAAGCAGCTGAGTAGTTACAGAAAGATTACACCTCTAGGAAATGGCCTGCTCCCTCTATATGTGCCATTTGATCCTTTGCCCACTGTTTCCTTGACTGGGATAAAGATGTGATTGCTGGAAAACACCTTTTACCACCCTGACATGGTCCAGAGGCAGATTATGGGCATGAAAGCTCTGCACCAAGCCCTGTCAGAGGCCTCTACAATCTCATGGCAATTAACCCTGCCCCAGGGGTAGTTCCTCTGCTCAGCTCCAGCTACTCCTTTCCCATTGCCAGTGAGCCATTGCCAAAGGCCACTCTCACCTGCTCGTGTGACCTGGCAGCTGCCCCAGGGTTCTGCTGTCTGCAGGGGTCAGCAATGAGTGGTAAATGTGGTGTAATGTGGTGTTAAGTGTATGGTAAATGTGCTGTGAATGGGGTGTAAGTGTATGTAAATGTGATTTAACTCTCTGGTAAATGTGGTGTAAGTGTATGGTAAATGTGCTGTGAATGGGGTGTAACTATGGTAAATGTGATGTAACTCTGGTAAATGTAATGTAGGTGTATGGTGAATGTGATGTAACTCTCTGGTAAAGGTATGGTAAATGTGCTGTGAATGGGGTGTAACTATGGTAAATGTGATGTAACTCTGGTTAATCATTTACCTACTCTGGTAAATGTAGTGTAGGTGTATGGTAAATGTGATGTAACTCTCTGGTAAAGGTATGGTAAATGTGCTGTGAATGGGGTGTAACTATGGTAAATGTGATGTAACTGTGGTAAATGTGTGGTAAATGTATTGTAAATGTGGGGACAGGGCACACAGGGCACATACCTTCTCAGCACAAATCCAGAGCTCACCAGTCATCATTTTTCTTGCCCAGACTAACTGCAGAACATGTCAATGGCCAGCCAGGCAGTAAGCAGCCAAAAAGAAGGAGGAAAAATTGCTGAAAAAAAGAAATTGCTTCCCTAGGAAGGCAGACTGATTTGACATTTTGCAAAGCTTGAGCATCCAAACCAAAAAACGCAATTGTTTTTACCTTGATTTTGGGAAAACAACAAGTCAATAATGTAATTTTTTCATTAAATTTACCTCCATCTGAGTACCTGTCATCCCCACCCCTTCTTCTGTTTTTGTCACCATCACCTTCTTGTCCCCATCTGACTGGGAAGCATTCTCATCTGAGGTCTTCTCTTCATTTATCCATAGGGCACTGAATACCCAACAGCCCAGATTTCTCTTAGACTGCGCATTCATTCAACACACATTATTAACCTTCTTATGCCTGGGAATTCTCAAGTGAGTCTAAAATCTTCAGGTTTATAGTAAACACAAAAAAAACCCCCTCCTCCCAAAAAAACCCACACCAAAAAAGCACACACACCCCCCCCCAAAAAACCCAAAAAGAATCCATCCACAACTTTTCATGGCTCAGAGCTCAAAAAATGATTGCTTCTGGAGTAAAATTCTACTGAGAAGGCTGAGAACTAAGGAAAGGCCAGGGGATCACAAGTAATTGTGTTACAGCTACTTAATGAGCTCCCAGTCACCTGCCAAATCATAGTAAAATTTGATATTTATTTTCATATGCTATCCCACCTACTGTGTGAAATACATTCTCTGAAATCACTATTTGACTTGTTAAGTAGTTAGACCACTTTCAAATGACTGTTAATACTCTGAGGATATTTATTTACCATCAGGTCTCTCTTCATTTAAAACGCATATATGAAAGGCAATAGCAAAACAGTGCTAGATGATTCACATTGTTTCTCTCTGCTTTTCATGAAGGCCTCGGTGAATAACAGAGCAAATTATGAGTAAATTTCCCATAAGAATTTGAAATTAACTTGTTTCATCTGTGCTTATGGAAGTTTCATTCTCCTTTCTGCAAATATGCAAGTAAATGCTTTTTATTGTCCATGGAAAGTGAATTTAGAGATGCAGTTTTTACATGAGAGTATTTGTGCTGGCAATGATTGTGTACATTCAGGAGCAGCATGAGAAAGAAATGTGAGTTACCTGACACTCAGCCTTTGAATATCCCAAATCAGTCTGTAAAGTTAAATATCATTTAAAATAGTCATTAATTAAGCTATCGTAGCAAGTTCGTTGGAGAAAATGAGAATCTATCTTTCTGTATTCTAAATCCTGAAAATAAGCCACTAAATTAACATATTATTCATGTGCACTTCTCTTCAGATCTAATTGCTGCCCTCTTTACATGTCTTTTTCATGCGGGAGAGTCTAATGACTGTGAATAGATAATACACTCTTGGGGGAAAGATTGCATGGTTTCAGACTTGACTTCCTTGATTGTGGAAAGAGGTGGCAGATTAAACTTTGTGGGCTGTCATTCCTTCACTCTATGTAGGACAATTTTAATGACATTTTCCCAGGCACTGGTATCAAAGGCATGGAGCATTTGGGAGACAAAATTGCTTTGAGACATTAATTCATGTAAAGTGCAGTGGCATTTATGAGAGGGGCAGGTCAGATCCCATCCAATATCACACTTCCTTGATCCGAGGTGAGAGAGGCACTATGGTTTGACTATGCAGGAGCTGTGCCCAGCTTACAGGTGAGCAATGTGTCACCACTTCTACTCCTGTTTTCACCAAGCCTCATGGCCTGACAGGTCCCTGGAAGTTTGTTTGCCTGGCTGAATTTCCTGGACAGTGGTTTATACATGCATACTTAAAAAACAAATTAAAAAACCCGAGACAGACAAAGTAATTCTAGAAGGATATTACTGCTCATTACAATGTCATTACAATTTTATCTTTATGAAATTACTGACCTATATAATTTATACTCAGAAGTGTGAGTGATATTGTAGATGATCCATCTCCTATTAGATCCCAGCAGTGGAGCTTGGCATCTTTTTAAGCTGATGCATTAGTATGTGTCACATTCAGACAGCCATCTGAAATTACTAGCTGTGATTAATATAATTAATTATATAGCATTATGTGTGCCCAAATTTTGGTAGGACCCTTTCAGAGCATGAGATAATTTGATACATTAGCTGGAAAACATCCAGACATTTTATATCTAAAATGATTAGGAAGTAATAAAACACATTTCCTGCTTTCACAAATAATTTTGTAATGAGGTTGTAGAAAAACAATGAAGTTTACAAGTGATAAATCAAAACAATGTTAAAGCTGTTGATAATTGCACTGCAAATAGAACCTGGAAACATTTTCTGGTAAAGAGCCTTTGTCATGACTGAGCAGTACAGCTTTGAGGACTGACTCTATTCACAAACTGAGGGGTCAGATTGGTCAAAGGAAGAGATGGTCCTTTGGTGGCGATGACACAATATTGCTCATCAGTGCTTTTACTTCTTAAAATGGCTTTTTGTTTCAAAAGTGAATAAGCAACCTGAAAAGGCTAACCAAACCCAAATAAAAATTATACCTTTCCTTGTGCTCAATCTTCACCTTGTGACACAAAAAGAAAACAAAGCATGGGTTTGCTCAAAAAACTCCTGTCAGCTCCAAAACCATATATTATTAATGTATTTTCTTTCTTTAAAAAGTCCAGAATTACTTCACTCTTCCCCCTTTTTTTAATGTTCAGGTGAGCAACAACAAAAAATTTTTCTCTACCTTAACCATGACCCCAATAGAAATTTCTTACACTTACAAAGTGTAAGATGCATTTTATACTCCAGTAAGAAGTATTTCAGACAGAACAATGATTTCTCCATCATATTAAATTTTCACTAGTCTCTGCTGTGCTGCACTGCAAGCACACATTGAAACCTGTCTGTGAAAAAGAGGAGGCAAGTTACAAAGGGATTATTAGGTAAACAAAAGCAGGAGATGCACAAAGGTTATGCTGTCCTTATGAGCAGTGTAGTAATGGCAATACAATTCTGTTAATAATTATACAGTGACAGAAATAGGGCAAAATACACAACTTTTTCACAGTCACATTCATGCCATGAAACAATGAAGCAATACCTCCCATTGTGCTGCCCCAGATGACATGTCCACATTGTGCAGGACTGTAGGACGAGGTTCTGGCCCAGGCCTGAAAGATATTTACAACCTCATGTGCCTACTGACAGCTCCAAAGCTTTTTAGCTGGCGAGGGTCTCAAGAGAATAATGTAGTGGGCAGGAATCTTTATGAATGTTTATAACACAAGGTAGTATTAAGAGAATGATAACATCTAAAGAAAGAACAGAGAAGGTTATCCTTTGGAAAAGTCCAACTAACAAGACAAGACTATTTATTTGTTATAGACTGGAAAGCTGAGAATATTGCCATTACCTATATGACCTTACAACTTCCTCCTGCAAACCTTTTTTGTTCTCAGCCCAGCTGGAAAAATCCTCTCTGAGGGTTGTTGTGCTGGCACAGAGACATACAGAATCTCTGCAATGTGTTAGCACCTTCACTAAAGATACATCAGTATGCAGGTACATGGACATTTGTATGCATGGTACATGCCACATGTTGCACCAAGTTGTTGTAAATCTTTATTTGGGAATTTTGTTGACTCCATCCAAGTTCACAGAAGATGGAACTGTGGCAACAAATGAGCTCAAATAAGAATGTGTAGGATGAACTTGCAAAGTCCTTTACAAGAATGTGGATCCTTTTTTTACCTCCCCACACATAATTACTAAATATTCTCAGCCTCTTAGTATTATCTTCACCAAGAATGGCATCTGCTATTGCTGTTTTATATAAAATGTTCATCTAAACCTTTGGTGTGTTTTGGCCCTGCTGCTTGCCACTGCTAAGGCAGAAAGCAAGGGAAGATTTTGTGAGGCTTATAAAGTTCCAGTGGGTTGAGTTGTGCTATCACTGAAGTCAAAGACACCCCTGCATGTGACAACATGCTGAGACTAATTATTCTGACTTTTATATGCTTACTGTGTTCTAAGGACATGATTTCATTGCACAATTGAGATTATCAAGTATGAGATAGCCTGGTTGTATTAGACCAGGTTATTTGGAGTCAGATTATCTGACAGAGTATCCTGTCTCCAGCAAGGATCAGCAAGTGGATACAAAGGAAGGAGCAGAAGAAAAAAGCAGGCATGCAGTGATTCCTCTCCAGGGTGCTCTGCCAGTCTCCAAATCATTTATAACTCACAGACTTCTTGGAAAGTTGCCTTTGCTCTTGACAGACTCCATTAGATCTGGACTCCATGAAGCTACCCAGACACTGCATCTAAACTTCTGGCACCCACAGCATGTTGAGAGAGGGAGTTCCCTGTTCCCACTGGGTCCCCACCAAAGAGCTTGTTCTCACAGCCCAAGATGTCTCATTGACATCTAGCTGCTCAAATTTCAAATAAGCAGCAACTCTTAAGGAAGGAAAACAAATTCCAGATGACCAATAACCCATGTTTTGAAAACCAGAGTGCCCAGAATTTTTTTCCATCTCTTTCTAGCTCACCCACACATCTCTTCTGGCTGTGAGACATTTGAATTTTAATTTCCCCAAAGATGACAGACCCGTTTCCTAAGCAGGCTGTCAAAATCTATCAACTCATTTGTCCTTCTGCCAAACCTCACAAGCAGTAGGCTCCTTCTTGCTGTTCCAGAAAGGAGCAGCTCCATCTTCCCTGCTTTCCCACCCTGACCAGAACTTGGGAGGAAGGGTCAAGGCACCAAGCAGAACTGGTTCAGCCCAAACTGGGGCCACAGTTACCAGTGGTACTGGTTTGCTGCCCCCAGCTGCTCCCTATGCAGACACTTGCCTTCTTCTGATGCCTGCAGCCAGACGTTTGCTGGTTGGTTTTTCATCAGAAGTGTTGAGGCCTCCATCACAGACTAAATGCCAGCAGAACATCTGATTTTAGAGATGATTTTCTACCATTTTCTGCTTCTAAATCTGAATCATGATAAATATTTAAGTGAAAATTATTTTTTCCTCCTTTGATAAAAAGTAAACTGTGAACTTCCTGTGAATGAAAAACAATGTAGTGATTGAAAATAATTTTAACAGATGACTCATAAGTCTACATTGGTTTTTGCATCAGCAAATAAAAATTGGTCAGGATAGATGGAAAAAATTACATTGAAGTTTAACTACCAAATGCATCTTCCAAGCCCTCATTACCAAACCCTTTTCAAATGAAGTCTTTTTCATCATAAATCACCCAGCTATATTTTGCATTTGCAAATTTTTTTTAATTAAAAAGCTGAAGAAAAATGGAATAAGCACTCTTAGTGACATGTCTCAAGAACAAAGGGCTCTCCAAAATGCAAACAATTAGAGAAGTGTAAGTTATGTACTCATTCACACAAAGGGAAAAAATCCCCCCCAAAACAGTGAAGGACGAATTATTGTGCCAAGTGAAGGTTTTTCCAGCTTTTACTTATTAACTGTTTCTCCCTTATGGTCTTCTGTTGAAACTCTGGTAATTCATCAGCAGCCCTTTAACTTAGGGGCTCTTTTTCCCATGGGGCTCTAAACTTTGCCAAATTGGACCAAAACGACTCATTAATACGGTCAGCTATTGTCTATGCTCTTCTGCTAAGATTTGCCAGTACTGACTATTTGAGCTGAATATTGAGTGGGTAGGGGTGATTTAAAGGCTGGCTAGAATACTGCAGTATTATCTATTTTCTCTTTTAAGAGTATTTTCTCCCATTCTCTAATATTTGGGAATGGGAAGAAGGGACTCCTTCCCTTGAAACAGACATCTTTTCTTTCACAGTCTTTTCTGGAACTGTTTCTTCTCCTACCTAACATTTTGTTCTCCATTGTGAAATTATTTGCATCCTAGTCAGCCCAGGGAGAAGGGGGAGTTCCATCTTCACAAGTCCTTGAGAAGAAAGTTAAAGGACATGTGGGAAACACAAAGAAGTCAAATGATTTGCTCAGGATTGTGTCAATGACAGAGAGAAGAATATTTAATGAGGACCAAATCTTGAATTTCTTTTGCTGTGAACAATTTGATTTGAAACAATAAGAGCAGCTGTTTTATCTCAACCAAATGAAGCAACATGATGAAGAGAGGTATTTTTTTTAGCTGACACACGCACCCAAGTATTGACCAAAGAGCCACGTAGAAATGGCTGAGAGTAAATGCTGCTTATCACAAGGCAATGTTAGCCAAAGAAATCTGAGCATGCTCCCTTCACGGAGCTTGTACATTTACTTTTCTCCTGAGCCCAGATTACTGCGCAGGATTCACACTGCTGCTGCCATCACTCACCTCCTGAATAAAGCTTGGTGCTTACAGCATTCACCCAGCAACTTCCCAGACAAAGTTCCTTCTTAGCAAAGAGCATTCATTGCACATTTCCCATATATTTGACCACCAGGATGTATCAACTTGATCATCATTATGCCAAGCCTCTGTTGAAGCTGGGTCACTGTGTCAGACCACAGGAGGTGGAAAAGTGCTGAGTGGGTGTTGGGGTCATGTCCCTCTTTCAAGGCCTGTTTATACTCTTCATGTTGGAGGGCTGTTGGTTGTCTCACCTCCAGCACTATTATACAGCCTGCTGACTGGTGTATTTCCTGAGGATCTGAATCCCTGGATATTGCATGCTTGAAACCTCCCAATAAGATCAAGTGAGCCTTTCTTAGGAGTTAGGATTGCAATGAGTATCCTCCCACCTCTATACTGAACACAGCGTGTACTCAACACTATTCCTCTGTGTTTCCTGTGTAGTCAAGTATTCTTTGGTGTTACTGCACTGTCTTTTTGAGAGATTTTCGGCTAGTGGGTTGATAGGAAGTGAGAGGGGATTACCTGGAAGGTGGCAGGAACACATTGCTGTGAGCACAACTATGAAAGCTATCCTGCTTCTGACCTGCTGCAGTATGGACATATGGCTGTGTGCCTGTAGGGTTGTTCATCCAAAAGCTAAGGATGTCCCAGGGATCTTGGCATGACTCTACCTGCATAGTGTCCTCTGCATTCAGCCTGGACCCACCCTTCCCTGCCCCTGTCATACCCTAATGTTTCTGTCACAGCTGTCAATGGCAACTTCCTAGACAATAGTCTAATGATTTCTCCCTGCTTCTGGGCTGTCTCAATCTGTGGAGAGAACACTCAGCTCTACAGGAGGCAGCTGTAAAGTTGTTTGCAAACTGCCCTTACTTGGTGCCTGTAGCACCTCTGAAGTTCTCAAATGTGACAAAAGAAATTAGACCTGCAAGGTAAAAGGCTGGAGTCAGGCTCAGAACTGGGACTTCAGCAGAACTTGCAGGATCTGGCCAGATTGGCCTCAGGAGAAGAGGCTGGGAAATTTATAGTCAGGGTAGTTGTTGGCTCTGGGCATCAGGCCAATCTCATTATCTTGGACACAGTCAAAGAAGATGAACTCACAGAGTACAAACCCTGCACTGCAAACCACTTATACAGCTCTGCTGTACTAACTAATTACATTGGTATTGGTTTCCCTGTCAGCCTAAGCAATTGCTGGTCCTGCCTCACATGGCACCTGGAATTCAAACTCCTGCTTGCCTCCCACACAAGCCCTGCTGTTTAGTGACCTGCTCCCTGTTAACAGCCACTGTGCTCATGCCAGCAAGGCAGGTGTTTTGTTTTGGTGGTAGATGAAGTTATTTCCATATACAATTGATAAAGGACTCTGGGATGAATGACAAGATGCTACATTCAATTATTGAGGCCAATCTCTGGACTGTTTTTTCAGGTTCCATAACAGCTTCTTCTCATAAAGGGCTTGAAAAACTTAATCAGGTGAATAATTAAATCCACATCAAGAGGCCTGAACCAGTTCAGCCTACTCCTGCTAACAATGCTCTGGATCAGCACATGGGGAAAGTCTCATCAAATGTTTGTTGGGTTTTTTTCCCCGTCAACTGCTGTTAGAAAAAAAGCTTTTTTTCAGCTGCTTGCTACATCCCCTTCTCTCTTCCCTTGTTCAGCTTCCAAGTCACAACATGACCAAACAGAAAAACTGCTTTCTTTACTTTCCCCACAGCCTCAGGAATTAAGGCCCACACAAAAAACAAAAGCATGAGCACATAAGCATCTTTAGGCACACACATGAATTCATCTTTTTAGATAAGGGCTTGTACACAGTTAATTTTTTTGTTGAAATAGGCTTAGTACCATGAAAATTATCTCATGAATTAGAATTTAGAATTCACTGCATTGTTGGTTTTATTTTAATTACTGGCACGTGTCTGAAATAATTTTTGTCAGAGTCCAACAAGGGCCATTTTAATGGTAGCTGGGCAAGAGAAATACAAAGCTTTCCAAGGATAAACAAATGTTATGCAGATTGTCTTCAACACAGGAGATATCCCTCTTAGTCATGTAACATTTGTGTTTCTTGGGTTCTCTGGCATCCAACTGCTGGTATTTGCTTAGGGTAGGATGACATTGGTTCAAGTCAAGAGTTGACATTGGTTCAAGTCAAGAGTTGACACTGGTTCAAGTCTCCGCCATGCACACAGTCCAGCCACAGGGTACACACATCTGTCAAGGGGTTGAAAACAGCACAGTGTGCCTGCCCACTCCACTAAGGGCTTGGACCCAGGCATCAGGGCTAAATTAGTGGATGGCAACTGCTTTGGGGGGAAATTGGAATGCTGTCTCTGTAAGATGGAGCTCTAGACTGACTTCAGTGTTTATTCATTACAAATAAACAGTGAAAATTATTTAAGGTGGTGGTTAAAACCTCCCTGGAGCTTAAAATGAGCATGCAAGATTTCTTTATGGTCTGAAGAAAGAAAATCTTGTTCCACTGATGTCTTTAGATCAAGGATTTCTGTCACTCTCCCAAGGACAGATAAGCACACACAGTCTACCATTAAAGTGTCTCAACTTTGTTTTGTAATAAATATTGTAATAAAAATTCTATTTCAGGCTGGAGGCATTTGGTAAGCAAGGGTGAGGAACATTGATCTGAGCTACTTAGCTAATCAATACTTCTTTTGCACGCTTGTCTGGAAACCTTTGATCCTCCCAACTCCAGCTCCATTTCACCAATTACAGAAAGAAAAGTTAAGCTTGGATTTATTTTTATAAGCAACCTGATTAAGAAAAAATATGTTTGCCTCTTTTTCAGTACTTAAAAAGTTCATAAAGCCACCATCTAAGTAACATATTTGCATCTGAGAACTGCATTTCTTCTTGATGGCTCCATAAAACAGCATGTTTGTAATGCAGATAACACATTAATTACTTTAGGAACTGAAAACATATTCCTGCATATTTTGCAAAACTGTGAAGTCTGTTGTGCTGAGTAGAAGAATGCAATGTTTTAATGTGTATCCACTACAGAGTGCTGGATTAAGAAGAAACAAAGGAGACTTTCAGACCATGGGAAGAAAAAAGGTCACAGGCCTGTGTATTCTTGGGAGTTTCAATGACCCCAAATAGCAGCTGCCCAGTGAAGGGCAGTGCAGAACCCCAGAGAGATGCACTGGCAGAGTCCCTGAACCAAGGGAACCTCAAGAGGGGAGTGGAGAGAATCCCCAGGAGCCCACAGCTCAGCACCAGGAGACCCGTGCAGGGCCAGGAGTGACTTCAAACCCTCTCCTCATAAAAAAATCCCTTAGGAAGTGCTGGAACCAGGGACACTGCAGCACTTGGCAGGCAAGAAGGTCACTGTAGCTCTGCCAGGGAGGGATGATGTCCAGAGGCAGAAGTCCCTGTCCTCTTGCAGCTCTGTGCCTGCCACAGCTGCTGCAGCTGCACAGGCAGAGCTCAGAGGGGACACGCTGCCATCCCAGTGCCAGCAAGAAGAGCCAGCAGATCAATTCCTGGCTCTGAGCTTGGTGTCACCAGCAGAATTTGGGGTTTTTTCATCATGGGTCTGTCTACATGACACCAGGCCTACTAGAACAGATGTGTTACACCAACAGGGGGAAAAGGAACTTAGTGCAAAAGTGAGCAGGGCTGATCAAAAGAGCTTTAATCTGGATTTGAAAGAGAAAAAAGATAATGTATTAGGTTCACTAGAGATAAACGTGTCTAGCGAGGTGGCACACAAATGTTTGGGGCATGGTGTGAGAGTGAGGACCTCCAGGCTGCTCCAGGCTGTGCTGAGCACACTGGAGCCCACCTGAAATATCCCTGTAAGAACCTGCACAGCCCCTCAGCCATTGCCAGGGACCCAGGGGATGGAGATCCAGGGGCAGCAAACGTGGGGATGATTCATGGTCTCAAATCAGGCTATTTGCAGGAAAGTAAAGACATTGCATTCTGATAAGGGCTCTCTGAATTAGAAGTTTGGATTTAGCTGTCAAGGGGATGTCATGAGCTCACCTCATATTTCAACCCCATGGTATTTCCTCTGGACATGAGTAGCCTGCTGCACTGAGGTACAGCCCAACCACTGCATTACTGCTGTTATTTCTCAGTGTCCACAGGGGCTTCAGACCAACAGTGGAAATGAGAATAATTACAGGATGAGGTTTGGATGGGTGAGGAGAGTATGAAACCTCATTCTTCACTTATGTCAGTGAACTGCAGATAAAGTTGGTGAATTCACAGTAATACACAATCCATGGCCAAATCCAACAGGACAAAGCATAGCAGAGAGATTCCCTTTATTTTTCAGAGCTATACTTGGAATTCAAGCCTTTAAATTTTCCAGCTTTCATAAAACTGACTAGTTCAAGCTTTTGTTGGCAGTTTATTTTTTTAGGTTGCTGTAGATGGCAATGTCTTTGATAAATTATCTTTTTTAAATTTCCTCCTAAGTCTTTTTTTATTTCAAAGCTGATCTCAGTACTAACAAGGAACAAACAATGAATTTAAAACAGAGATTTTTAAATAAAAAGAAAGTAAATAGCCACTACTACCTAGCTCTTCCAGGTCAAAATGGACAGTCAAATAATATCACTGTGATGCTACCTTTTTATACTTTAGATAAACTTTAAGGAATACTGATAAATTCATGCTTAGCAAAAAAAATTGAGACAGGCAGTTCTGAAAAGGAATGAAGTAATGAGTTTGAAGTTATATCTCATTATTATTAAAAAAATCCATCCTTATTTGAGTGGGAAGGAGAAAATATTAATATTTTATGACCTAACTCCCTAAAAAGAAGTTAAATATTCTGAGTACCCTAATACTTCAAATAAAACTGCCTTTGCTGAAATATTTTATGCTTCTCAGTGAATAGGGAGCATCTACCATATCTCTGTCTTACTTTAAGTTTTGTCATAGGCTACTGTCGCGGTGTGCATTTTGGTTTCCCTAAATTATATATACTTTTGTTATTTGTTTTATAATGGTTTATTCCTACCCCCATGCCCAAACCCCTGTGGTGTTTCCCTGGTGGCGGGTCTTGTCAATCACCCTGTAACTCCCNCCCATGGTATTTAACCTGTAACCCAAAATCCAGACCTCCCTCTCAGGTGGGTCTCTGGGCAGAATAAACCTGGTTACTACTCATGTGAAGAGTCTCCCTTTCTTTCACACCATTGCCACACTTCAGCAGGAGGTTCAGGCCCACAGGACTCCTGTATGTGGGCTCGGTGCCCAGCTAGCTGGTAAGCTGCACCCAACACCCACAGGCTCCATTGCAGTGATATTGCTATAAAGCCCATGATTTACCTTCAGAAAAACCGAAGGTAACCTGAATCGTAACAAAAAGGAAACAAAACAAAAATGTTGCAACTATAAACTGAACAAGGGCCAACAGCCACTGGTCAGTTTCTCTTATGATATATACTCTCCAAAATGAGGAGGTGTTCCCCAAATGTATATTTAAACAAGGTCTGATTTAACTAAAAATCTAGGATCATTTGTATTGAAGTTTGAAGGAAAATAGAAGACACATTCCAGAGGATGTTAAATGATTCTGACTTTTGTTTTTCATCTGAGGCCAAAGCTTCTTCTAAATTTTGTATTTAGAACCAATAAAAATATTTTCTTCAAAAAAACTGAAATACTATACTCCAAACACAATTTCTTCCATTTAATTAATTATACATAGAGATTTGAAATCAGTTACTTTTAGGTGAAAGAAAAAAATTGAAACTATTCTATTCTGAAAGGATCAGGACAGAGCATTGAAGGTTAGGAAAATACATTCATTTGAGTCAGGGAATTTCTCCACAAAAATATATTTCTTCAAAATACTATAACACAGCCATTTTCTAGTGGTAGATAGTTTCTGCTGATAGTATCCAAACTGGCTGCAGATCCTGTGTGTGATGAATGCTTGCTCAGTTTGCTTATCTTCTTTGTACTCTCAGTCCTCTTTGCAATACACAGCTTGTCAGAATGATTCAGAAAGTGTCTCCTTCCCACCTTATACTTAAGAGCCCAGCATTAAAACCCAAATAGTATTAATCTCTCACTTCTTTTCTGAATCCTAAAAGATGAAAAGAGGAAAGATCTAATTTACCCATCGTCTTGCTTCAACTTAGGGTTAATTATATGTAATTATATGTAAATCAAGAAATATTTGTCATTTTTTCCCCCAAAAACACTCAGTGATTGAGACAGCAGAAATCTTTAGACAACCTGTTTTCTAGTTTGTGATGCATTTTTTGTACTATTTTAAAGTTTTAAAGAGTGTCTAATCTTAAACACTGGAAATTTCCTTTGTTTGGAGTTTGAATTCAGTAGGTCTTTCTTCCATAGATCCCAGTCATGTCAGCAAGCAGGTTGTTGCCTGTTCTTCAGCCTGGCTTGTTATACACTTGAAAACAGTTACAGATTGTCCATCCAGTCTTCCCCTTTCAAGGCCAAATAGTTGTTGTTTATTCAATTATTCCTTGTAAGTCATGTTTTCCAGATCTCTAATTATTATCTAGGTTTTCACCATTTGCTCCGTGTTAGTCTACTGCTTTCTGGATGCTGAAATCTGGGCTTTGAGCTTCAGAATACATGTCCCAGGTAGTTCCTTTCAAGTGTCTGATACAGTATCAGCATTTCTTTTTTTCTTCATTTTGGTGTGGGCTTTGGGGGGGTTTTGGTTTACTTTTTTATGTTTTTTTGGTTGGTGAGTGATTTTGGAGCGGGGGGGCGGATTTTTCATTTTGTGGAGTTTTTTTATGGATGAGGAGTGTTGGGTTTGTTGTGGATTTTGAGGGGGTTTTTTTAAGCAGAATAATACTGTTTGATCATATTAATGTCATCAAATTAATGAAGGTATTTTTCCCATATCCCCAAGTTCTCTGAATTCCTCTGAAGTTTGTTCTGAAAAATATGTGTGTTTCAAAATCATACATGATCTGATATGACATAGCATCTAAAATCAAATCTCTTTTCCAATAACATTCTTGTTTTTGTTCCTCCAAGTGCATTTGTATTTGCTGGTTTTTTCCACTTTGGGAGAAAAATAAAATACATTGAGAAAGAAACTGCAGTAAAAGGAAGCATAGACAAGAAGTAATTATGCCAAACACTTTTAATAAAGTATGTACTTATTTGTGTGAAAAAAAAAATCAAGCTCCATTAGGTTGCTATTAGAAAGCTCACTCTAAAATAAAAAAAGAGATAAAAACTCTGAACACATTGTTAGAGTTCTTACCATCTATTTAGGCAGAGGCATTTATAGAGATCTGAATGTTGAGAAATTTTTCTTGTGAAGCAAATAATGGTGACAATGGCATTTTCTCCAAACTTTTTGGAATAAGCTCTAGATTAATTATGAAGAGAATTCTTTCCTGCATAAGGAGATCTTATACAGTAAGACCAGTAGCCTGGAGAGTCTTAAAATATGTTGGACAAGACGGCAGAGATGTCAACACCCTTTTGTGCTTAGGAAATCAGACCTTCATCATGTTTCAACAGCAAAGGTGATTTGCCACTGGAACAACCTGAGGAGCACCACAGAGATTTCTTCACCACAAAACAATGTTCATGTTTATTTCCCATTAAAAAATATGACTTAACTGAAAAAGAAAAAATAATAATAACTGTGCAATCCTCTGGGCAGCAGTGGGTTACAGCCATGCTGAGGTTACTGCAGCCACATTTCTGTCATTTTTTCCTGCCATGGAGAGGACACTGGAGAGGTCCCACTCTTTGTGGGAGCTATTCTGAGGAACCATGATCAGAATCCAGTGATCAACTTAATTTACAATGAGCTCACCTAAAATGAAAGGGCAGGCTGAGCTAACAGAAAGAAAAACAATGCTTCATTTTTCAGTTCAGCCCACTCTCACCTTCACCTGCCTTTTAAAGTAAGCAACTGATGTAGGAAAGGAAGGTTTTCTCTCTCTCTCTGGATAGGCATGAGGAAACAAAGGCTTTGGTCTTGCTGGAAAATCACTGTGCTAAGGTGGTGTCATGTTTGTGACTTAGGCATGGACACAGCCCTGTGTTAACCCAGCTGGCAACACCACAGATGACAGGAGCTGTATTCACTAAAAGAGAAACCCTCCCAGCAGCTGCCTTGTAGCAGGAGCACTGCCTAAATTCCTTCAGCTTTGAAGATGGGAATAGAGTGCAAAAATAATTTAACCCCAAAGCTGGAAAATTCCCCTTCCCACCATATCACCAGAATAAATGAGGACTTGTTTAGAGAGGCTTCTTATTTCAGATTTTTCTTTTTCAGCTGTGGTTAGATATTATATGGTTCATTTCACCCGCACATCAATAGAAAACCATATCTCCTGAGCAAGCAAGGATGCCTGGCTCTCTTGGGGCAGGGATGGCCCTTGTCTCACCAGGGACAGCAGCAGCAATCTGCTCAGCAGTGCCATGTTTCTCCCTAACTCATTCATGTACAAACAGAACATTAATGAAACTGATGTGTGAAAGTCTGGGATAAAATAGAAGGAAGGCAGCCCTATGTAGCTGTAAATCACTCCCCACCCTGCTGACCCATGCACTGGATGAGATTTAATGCAGGGATCACCTCTCTGCAGGACCCTGATCCCACAGACAGGAGTGATTTGTCAGCATCCCCTCCTTTGGTGGAGGCCAGGATGGGGAGAAGCAATTTCAGGTTTGTAGATGAGGCAAGAGTGGTGCGGAAGCTGGAAACTGCCCCAGTGCGCTGGATATGACCTCTGTCTCTTGGAAGTGGCATAGGAGGAGGTATTTTGTCTAGGCAATGTTTTAGGAGGCTGCGGATTAATTGCAGCCTAACTGAAAACACAGAGCAGATTTTGTGTCAGGGAGAACTGCGTTGCTCAGATACAGACAGGGGCAAAGGCACAAGCTCTGGAAAAACAAGGATCAGCCATGTCACCCTGGGTATCCCAAAATTACCCTGTGTTCCTCTACCTGCAGTTCTCTCTGCTTTCTCATTGTAAGAGGGAATTGTATCTTAATATTTCAGAAAGGTTTACACAGACTAAGTCATTAATATCTGTGAAATACTCATGTAAACTGAACAAAGAACAACAGAAATGTCCTGAAGAAACCTAAGTAGGACAGGTTTTGACTGATATTCCTTCCACAAGGCTGATACCAGGCATTTAGGAATATGACTGATGCAGAATATTTAAATAACTGCTATATTAATGAAAACATATAAGGGACTGCAGCAACAGAGACATGAAGGACCCTCACAGGCACCAGCCCACCTTGAAACATGTGCATTGTTGATGTCAATTTGCAGCAGTGACAGAAGAGAATAATCTTTTTTACAGGATTCTGGCTGAGAGACAAATTTTACATCAGGGAGAAATGAATATGCACAAAACTGCTGACCATGTAAAGTACAAGCTGGCATCTCTGGAAGTAAATTTGCAAGGATTTGTTGGCTTGCAGGCAGATACTGCCTCTGATGGTGGTTGTTCTTTTGCCATGCAGTGGGAGATGATGAAAAGAAGTTTCAGAGCCCAGGTGAAGTATTGTCTCCCAGCTTTCAGCAGGGCAAGGGAGAAATGCTGACCCTCAGAGATGTCCCCGTACCTGCAGATGGCCGAGTTCTGATGTGGAGGGGACATTTGTACCCTGACTGTTCCCAGGTGAGCAGCTCAGGGCAGGGTGAGTGGATCACAGCTCCTGAGCCTCCTGCCCACCCCACTGTGACATTACTATTCCTGTCAGCATCTTTGCAGCCACAGAGGGAGAACTGTCAGGAATATCAATTTTTCAGTGCAGCTGCAAGGAAAGGCTTTTGTTGTGTAAACAAAATAATCAGGTGTCAGGTGTGAGATTTTCCTTGAAATTTCCTGTCCGTAGAAAATTCTGAACATTGCTACCCACTGCAGTCTAATTTAGATTAAATACATTTCTTAGGTGAAATTTCCAAAGAAATGAGAAGGCTGCTTGTCAATTAGTTCTGCCAGACAGTACCAGGTAAATTTAAAAACAAGTGAAAAACCAAAACAAAACCCACAAAGAAAAATTTTAAAGGGGTAATTTTTTTCTTTTGCAGAGAAGTCTAAGGGAATCACATCACTCTCATTCTCTTGCATGAAAAAGATCATTAAAGGGATCCTCTGTCAGAGGAAGACAGAGATCTGCAACAACTCCAGCACTCTTAACCCTCTTGAAAGGACTGTGAAATCTAGGATGCCAGAGGCAGGAGAGATGTTGGTAGAGAGAATGTGCTTTGCAGAGATTTTGGCAGTGAGACATGTGGGAAGAAGCAAGGAAAAGGCAAGACAGAACATCCCTGTCCTCCAGCCATTACAGAAAGGAGAGTGTCAAATTGATTCGACATGAAGTACAAGTGGCATCTCTGTTTTACATTTTCTTACAGCCAGGTCCAGAAATATCACCCAGGTGGATTCACAATTTGCTTACCCTTTCCACAGACTGCAGAGACTGCTTTCAAAGATGTCAGCCATCCTGGACACTCTCCCTTGTAATGCTCTGGGTTAGTAGCTGTCAGAGTCAGAAAATTACCAGAGTCTGCCTATGGCTGTTAATTTTCATCTTCTAGAAAGCAAATGCCTTGTTACTTTACCAAACTGTTATGTCTCCAGACAGCTTCAATGCATATACAACCTATAGCCAATAAATGAACCAGAAAACATGCACAAAGTAGAAAGTATAATCTACTAAACCAGCTGAAAAAACAGGTGTTGAAAAATTTCACGCCTCAGACTAACTGGTCTATGTTTATTAATTAATATGAAATATGATTAGCAATAACATATAATGTAGCATCTTTTTCTGTTTTGCTTCTTAATTAGTACAATAAAATGTTAACTATGAAAGAAATTTATGTCCCAGCCTTATTACACTGGAATTTTCCACTGCTGTGTTGAACACTGAGAAAGAAAATGCTATGTTGTAATTCTGCAATGATCTACATCCTGAATAATTCAAAAGAGAAGTTCACTGTATGCCTGCAACTCTGATTACAGTGAAAGACAGTGGCACTAGACTGTCCACTGATTAAAAGCATCTCCAGCACCTTATTTATAATTAGGAACCTGAAAAAAACAGTGCAGGAAAATGTGTAAGTGTTCCTCAAATATCATAGAAAATGCTGAGGCTGTTGAGTGATAAATTACCAGACCTGTAATTCAATCTTACCTTTCTAATGATCTCATCGATCAGTCACATCTCACAGCTGTGATTCATGATATCATCTGAACCCCCTCCTATTGAGTTATGGCTTTGTTATAAATCCCACATTACCCATTATCCTTACACTGAATATACTCTACCTTATTACAGTAGCACTCAACTGCCCTAACAGACTTGAGGGGCTATTGGTTTTCCTATCAGGAATTCTGGTTCTCAAGGGTTTACAGATCAGCCAGGAGAATAAACTCTGAGCTGAGCATCTCTGACCTTAGGAAGGTGAGGATGAGATTGTGATTTCGGTGATAGCCTTGGCCTGGCAAAGAGCTTGTGCAATTCCTTGCTCACACAGGCTACACACACAACCTTTCCCAAGTCATTTGAGCAGCTGAAGTGCTGGAGCGTGTGGCTGTATCCCTTGGTAGATTGGAGAGCACAGGGGTCCGAGCCTGCTCCTGGCACTGGTGAGCAACACCCATGCAAGGCTGAGCAAACCTTCTGATGGAGAAGGGGTCTGGCTGAGGCACCCCTGCTGCAGAAGCACCTTCCTTGTGCTGACTGTCTTTATTTAAATGGAGACGGTGGGGTGGATCAGGTTCTTTACTTCTGCTTTGGGAAAAAAGATATTCCACTATTAACAGTCCTTTTGCAGAGAGTGAGTTAACAGAATGCCTTAGAATTCCCAGTGGAATGCAACCAACTGCACACACTTCACCACTGTGCTGGCATTGACAGGAGAAATGCAGTCAGTTTAGGAGGAAAAAGAATGGTTCTCAGTGCTTTGGGGTTCATTGCATGATGCCAAAATGGGTCTGTGTACTCCAAATTGGCCTAAACTGGGTCTTAGCTAAGCAGGGCTCTGTGTGTCTGGAGGATCTGGAGAGCTTCCTGGGGAAGGGACTCCTGAGACTCATTGCTCCCTCCTTGCCAGAAGGCAGCTCTGCCCCTCCTCCATAACACCCAATTTCTTGGCAATGCTGAGGGCAGTGATGGATGAGCTCTTGACTCCTCAGGTATCCACAGTGCTAAATGATAAATGTGATGACATTATCCAGTGGTAGGGCAATGGAGTAGGAGTAGGGCTGTAGGGCAGCAGGAGTGGGGCTGGTCCCGGAGGGATACAAGCCAGGAGACCATGCACAGGCAGACACTGTGCCTTCAGCAGCAGGGCACAGACTCCCAGCTTCAGAGTGACCCAACCAGCAGCCCCAGGCAAGACTGAGGTCCAGGGTCCATCAGAGTGCAGTCAGGAGCAGCAGGATGTGGGGCTGGTGACAAACTGCTTTGTCCCTTGTTCATTTCTGCCTCAGGAATGCCACCAGTCTCACCTTCTAACCAATTAACACACAACAGCATGGCCAAGGACCTTCTTCTCCTTTCTCTCCCATCTTAGGTCACCTGTTCTGCTCTTGTCTTTGGTCAGAGAGTTGAAGGTAAGTGTGTGAATGAATGTGATGAGAACATGCCAGACCATGGATTCAATCCACTGAGCTGAGGAGGTGTTTGCTGCCAGTGGATCTCAGAAGGCTGAGGTCCCATGGGCTGCCTTGAAATGGCTTGTCTTGCCTTCCAAAAGCAGGAGCTTAAAACAACAGGGCTTGCTCTTGCTTAGCACTCTGATGTCTTTGGATAATGCCTCTGCAACACAATCTCTGTCTGAGCTGTCTCTGTACTTCAACAGAAAAGGATGTTACTTTTTTTCCCAAAACATAGTGATTAATTAAACTTGTCTAAGTCAGTTTAATTCCTCTTTAAGCCATTTCTCTATTTTTAGAACATATAATTCTGGTATTGTGACATTTTAAAGTTCAGTGACAGTTTGGGGGTAGTCTACTCTGGAGTGTCAAGGTGAATTTTCAGTGAGCAATTCAATGATGTTTCAAAACATTCTCACCAAGGTACTTAAAAGATTCCAGCCAAAAATAAATTTTAAACTGGCGTCCTTATTCCAGCCATGAAAATCTTAGCCTCATCTGCAGAATGGCCTAGATGCTAACCTCTGTGCATGGGATCAGTAAAAAAAGGTGTAAGAAAAAAATCAGAAGGACCTGTTTGGTGCTTTGCAAGAAAAATGTGTGGATGATAAACAAGAACAATAGATGTATATTTTTTTTTCCCCCATAGCTTTAGCTGTTAATTTCTTTTTCATTTGAAGTGCTCATCTAATTTAGTAATCATTTACTATTAAAGAAAATTTATTATTGTTAGTAAAACTGGCATCTTATCCTAATTTTTGAATTGTCATAAATGTTTATCCATCCACCTTCTGTAGGCAGACAGGGCAATGAATGTGTTACCTGCTCACCTTTACTGATCAGCTGATCCTTCCTAGAGAAAGATCAGCTTCCTTTCTTGAAAAGATCATCAGTAAAATTGTCAGAACTTTGCTACGTGTGGAGGTCAGACTTGATAGTTCTGTGTATTTTGTTTTCAGTCAGCTCCACCACATCCATCTACTTTTGGTAAAGAAAAAAACCCAGCACATTGTGTACTCATTTGTATGTGCTGAATCTAGTGGAAAAAATGTGATAAGGTGGGAAGGAAAGAATAAAGTAAGATTCCCAGAGTCAGTTTTTATCACCGCTAATTAAAAGAAACATCATTAGTTTCTCTCCTCTATAAGCTAGGTGCATTTAATAATGTGAAAAGAAAGAGAAAAAAAAAAAAAAAGCTGAAGCTGTTTTCATGAATCATACCTTAAGACATGACTTTTCTTTAAGGACACATTGCAAAAGCCATTAATGAATCTGCATCAACTTCTGCAGACTTTGGTGCAAACTTGAGAAGTTCCCAGTTTGCTTCCAGCATCCAGTGTGAATGGTGATCATTAATGTTACAGGTACAGGGATTCAGCTCCAACACTTAGACATTTTACTTAGGTGTCTCCTAGAGATGTGATGCAGTGGCTGCAGCAGGGGCTGGGGCCATTTGAGATGCCTGCACTGCAAGTGTTGGTCCAGAAGGGCACAGATCAGCCACTGATCCACCAGCCCCGTGTGGTTACTGACACACAGGAGTTTAGAGAGCTGGGCAAAGCCTTCGGTCTCCAGTGACTGTAATGGGACCTGAAATGTCTGACTTACCTGGACATGTGAATTTAAGCATCTAAATCCATCAGTTATGAGCTGAAGCCCTTCCCAAGTTTCTTACTGAGCTCTGGAGTGTCAGCAGTGAGCATAGTTCTTTTCAGTCAGTCTTAGGGTGATNGAGCTGAAGCCCTTCCCAAGTTTCCTACTGAGCTCTGGAGTGCCAGCAGTCAGTCTTAGGGTGACGTGAGATGTTCCTCATTTGCAGTCTGCAGTGATGGAAACAGAAACTGAAGATAGCCTGGTGTTACCTCCAGGGAAGAAAAAATGCTAAAGGGTGAAGGCTGGGTAGGGTTAGAGTTGCTAAGCTAGTTCAGCACATTGCAGAGAAACAGAAAGTTCTCTCAATACTTCTGATTACAAATTCATTTGAAGGCAGGAAAACAGAATGTACAAGACACAATGTTAACAACAAGCAAGTTTGTGATCTGACAAAGGGCAGGAATAGTCTTACAGACCTTTTAAATTGCATTTCCTCCCTGACAAAGCCATTACAAAGAAAAGCTTCCCTCTATATAATACAAGAATAAACTGAAATGTGTATTTTACCAAACAGGCCCAGTAGCACTGGAGTTGAACTGCTTCTGAGGACAAAATGAGATGCCACACTCTTCTCTGGACCTGTGTAGTCACACCAACCAATGCAAATGCACTGTGACAGCCAGACAGCCTTAATCACTGTCACAAAAAGCTGTCACTGCCACACATTTATCCCCTGCTGACAAGACAGATTCAGGTCCTCTGGTTACTGAATCCATTGCATAGTCTGCTTCAGCAAGATAACAAAAATGCCAGTAGGAAGTGTGAAAGGAGCTGCCCCAGTTATACATCCTCTGTCATGCACTGAATAACTGTTGCTTCTCTGAGACTTCGGGCTTGCTGGGGAGGGGAGAAGGGGCAACCAGACAACTTCCTTTTGGATCTGTGCTGAAACTCAGATTAACAGCCATACCAAGGAAAAAATATGTGAAGCGCCCAGTGTGTCTGTTGTATCACTCATGAATATAAATTAAAGAGTTTAAGCGGTCCTTAAATAGATATTTGGACTAATATTTCTCATTATAATAGATTACATAACTGGCTGTTAGGAAGCCAAACTGTAAAGATTATTAAAAGCCTGAAAGCATTCAGCTCCATTCCTCACATTTTTTGTCAATTGTGTAAGTGCTTATCAAATCTGGAATAGAATGAAGGCATCCCCACAGCACATATTTGGTAACCATTAGATAGCATATGAAGCAAAGATCCATCAGGATCCAGCATCAGGAGCAGGCAGAAAATTGTGTCAGAAAGCTGCATTTTCTGACCACAGCACCTTTCCTTCAGGGATTCCTGGCGACACAAACTATGGGAGAACAAATGGGGGATAGAACAGAGAGCATAATGGAGCTTAATGATATCCTGGCCTTGGTGGGATACAGGCTGTGGGATAAACAAGCACAGATATGGAAAGAACTGGGAAAGTACAGCTTATGCAGATATCAAGGTTTTTGAAACTATGTAGTTTTCTAAGACTGCCAAGTAACGAAAACAATAGGTTAATTCTGTAACTGGTGGGAAATTCTTGCTTAAGGATGTGACTTCTTAGAGCTGCAACAGTTTAGAGCTGCAACAGTATATAAGACTGAACCGAGAAGGAAATAAATTACTACAGCTTCGACTTCAACCCCTTTTTTGCTTGGACGTCAATGACTTCAACTCTGACTTCTTTTTGCTCTGGCCTTTGATTTCTTTTTCCTTGGGCTTCTTGCTTGGACTACTTCTTGCACCCCTCCTTTGAAGTCCCATCTGTCAGTCACATGGCAATAAACCATGGAGTTGTATGTGAGCCTAACTTAGTCTATGCTATTAGACCTATGAGTGAGGTGTATCTTACCTTTAATGCTCTACAAATCAAGGCATCAGCATTACTTTCTTGTTTAGGCTTCTGCTAACAGTGATGGAGAGGGTTGTGTGGGAGCAATTCATTCTTTCTGGTTTAGGATGTGTTATCCCATATCTGAATTCACCTCAGTGCATCTTGGAGCAGCAACTGCCACCCCTTGCCAACCAAATCAGTAATCCTCCTTCTCTTCAAAGGACAGCCTCTATGAATATAAGTTTAGAGGACAAATGCAAAAATTTGTTTAGTTGTAAGATTAATGTCTAGGAATGATTATGATTATTATGTAATTTAAGTGCCTGGCCTGGCAGATTTGTATGGGAACTGGGTACATAAGAATGATCATCCTGATGAAATTTTAGAAGCATGAAAATACTCTAGAGGAAAATTTGGACTTTTGAATGTTCAACAATGCATATTTGATGCCCAATTATGTGTAAAACACTTGCCCAGAGTGCAAGAAGGAGAAAAGCCTGGCATGTGCCTTGCTCTCAGATTCTCTTCATCCAGACAGAGCTCAGTGATTGGGCAACCTTGAGCGTGTGGAGCTCATGGTTTGACCTACTTAGCTCCAGAGCGCGAGTGAAACATCCACAAGTAAAATAAAAGCGAAACAGCAGCTCTTGCAGTGTAACTGCAGTCGTGGGGTTTGTAGCTCTGTGGCATCCATGGTTGCCATGGTGATGATACAGAGTACTGCAATAGTTACAGGTGTAGTTAAGGTTACCAATTTCATTCCATACCTTTGGATTCTCATACTTCTGCCCTACAAATACTCCCACTAAATCAGGCATGTACAATTCATTGTGAAGATATTAATCCGAATCTGCAACTCCGTTTGCACAGTACTTGAAAATAAAGCAAAGCTCACCTAGAGGATGAAGGGTTTATGATTCTTTACAACCAACCGGTTATTTCCTTTTTTTTAAAGTTAAACAAGATTTGCTTAATCCGTTTTCCAGTTGGGTTAGAGGAGATGGAAAATACTGTTTTCTCAAAGGAAAAAAAAGAGTCAGATGAACCTATAAACAATTTACATGCCTTTAAAAGGGACAATTATAATATTGTTTAAGTATAGGATTGCAAATTTAACTTGTGCATGTATTTGCTAAATTGGGTGTCACAACCTGTAAATGTCACTTGCATATTCAGTTATCAGTCCTGGATATTCCTCTCTCATTGAATTCACACCTGCATACCTTTGCCCTAATGTGCACAAGAAGCATTCCCAAAACCACAGAACACCTAATGAAAACAAAGAACCAGAGGCAAAGCAGTGCAGCAGTTACATGGACTTCTGAGCACAAAAAGCTGCCTTTGTGTATATCTGTTCCATTGTTTCTATTATCACAGTACCTGCCAGCTTGGTTATAAATGAAATAAAGAATGAGTTCATCAAGAACCTTTACCTGTAACATCGAACATGGGAATAAAGCAGGGTTGTTTGACTAACAGAGCTCCTCTGCTCTGTTTGTGACAGCCACTGGGTGACAATGCACACCCCTTCTCCTGGTGAGATTACTGCTATCAGACGGTCTTGAAGCCACCTGCCATCACATTGTTCACATATTAGCAAACCCAGACCTGAGCTGTCACTTGGGTAGAGGAAAGCCACTCTCTCCTGGTCCTGGGAAAACTGTCTCATTACAG
Source organism: Illadopsis cleaveri (assembly GCA_013399915.1). Taxonomy (NCBI): domain Eukaryota; kingdom Metazoa; phylum Chordata; class Aves; order Passeriformes; family Timaliidae; genus Illadopsis; species Illadopsis cleaveri. The sequence goes on along the minus strand of VXBB01010202.1, from coordinate 54,308 downwards.
TGATAACAGAAATCCTCTCAAGGAGAGGAACTACCTGACAGTGGACTGTTTTCTTTAGTGTTTTCAATGCAATTTGAGGGAAAGTGAAAAGAAAACAAAATCCTGAGAGATGATGGCAGGTGCAGTTAAAAGAGTCCAGGACAGCGTAAGATTGTCACAAAAATAAAGAGCACAAAGTGCTGAAAATGCCAAATAGCCCTTCAGAGAGCTCACCTCCTTCCACCCACCCTCAGGCAGGCCCTCTGTGGATCCTGAGTCTGCCTTTCTCTCCATGAGGACATCTCTGTGCTCAGCAGTCTCCCTGATGATCAGATCAATTAATCAGAACTAAATTAACAACATGCTATCAGATTATACTGATGGGGGAGTTTTTAAGAGCCACATGCTCAGTATTTTTCTTTCTCAGACTCTGTCCTGAAGTTTGCTCAGCTTTCAATGCTCAGTTTTCCCAGCTTAGAAAATATGGAGGGAGCTAAATGTAAGGCAGCAGGTAAGCAAAGGATTTAATACTACTATTTTTTGGTAATTTGATCACATTATAATAACTAGGTCTTTCTGTGGATGAAAAAAAAAAAAAGTGTATTGTTGGTTTTACACTGGCACCAGTGGGAGTTGGAGCAGGGTTCAGTCTCACGTCCTGTCTGAGTTAGAAGTGGACACTCAGAAAGAGCACACTCATTCCTCTTTCCTGAATTCAGATTACTATCTCCATACCACAGTTTGACACCTGTTATTTGTACTAATTTTTCAGCAGGCCACCCCAATACTTTTTTCCCTGACTCTGCTCCAGCCTTCTTGTACCAGAGGAACGAGGACAATAGGAGACACTTCCATCCTGTCAGAAATATTTTTTCTTTCTGGGATGCAGATGCCAAGCATGCACTCAGGTCTGAATCCATCTGCCTGTAGAAAGCTGAGAGCCTTTCTCACTGACTTTCAGGTCTGAATACAGTAAGGATATCACAGACAGGAAAATTTGGTCCTATTCCTGATGCAGAGGCTATAATATACCAGTATCTGTCACATTTAAGGGTTATTTTAAATCTATTTCCTCAAGTTTTTACCTGAAAGTAAATGTTGTACCATACATTTTTTTAATTCATTAATTTTCACAAATTTACATGTTCAGCAAAGATTTAACTGAATTCTAAGAAAGATAAGAACTTAACAGAGATATTAATTACATGGGGCTTGCATCAGGCACTATATTACATTTTCATGGAACATGAAAATAGAAACCTTAAAGTGTTAGTGTATATCCCATGAGTGTAAGATCCTGGACTGACAGACATCCTTATGGACAGAGACCTGATTGCACAATCTGTGCATCTAATTGATTTCTTGGAAGTTCACAACGGTCTGTATCAGAAATTGAAATGTATTTTGTATTTTTTTTGTCTTGTTTTTCAAGGGTCTGGTTTATAACAGACCCTTATGAGTACAGGTTTTGTAAGAGGCAGGACATTCACATTAATACCATGTACAGTGCTTGGCAAAATGTAACTGTTCTTTTTTGCCAATTTCCAGTCTCTTCTTTCGTCACTTGTTCAGCCCAAGCTGAGCCCAGGCTCAGCTCTGGATAGAGCTGATTTAGCTTGAAATACATCTCTGTTTGGCTGCTAGCCAAGCTCAACTTACATAAGGAGAGATGTTACTGTTGTTGTACCCTGTTCTTTGCAGAAAGATGACTGAGTCCCATTGTTTTGTGCTTCACTTGTACAAATTTTGTATAAAAGCAAGTTTATCCTCATTACTTCTGCAAAAGGATATCAAACTGACTTTTAATTTCTCTTTAGCTGATTGACTATGACTGCTCTTGACCCAAATGAAAATTGGGAGTGCATGCTATATTCAGTGGTTTCAGGCACCTCATTTCTTTCCCTGGAGCTCCAACCCACTGAAGCAATCAAATGGATATCTGGATTTGATTTAGGGTTCACTCCAGGCACACATACAGTCAGGAGGTCCCCATTGAGGCTGCAGCAGAGTAACAGTAATGGGAGCTGAAATAGAGGCAATTTCTCAGTGCTGGGAGCCAAGACCCCTGGCTTGGAACCAGCCTCATCCATCACAGTGATCCTTTCTTCTACAAGAACCCAGAGAGCTGGAGCTGAGGGATTTCTGCATAGCAAGGCTGTGGCTGTAGTGCATTAGGGAAACATTAGAGAGGTTATTTGGTCACACACACAAATCAGTTGATTAGAAGCTGGACACAAATTCATTGCCTTTGTGATCTCTCAAATCCCACACGGTTTTGATTCCTTTATTGCCAAAAAGAAAGGCCAGATTGATTCTTGGTGTAATCCTTGTGGTTAAGAACATGCAATTCAAAAATGATTTTGGCCCCAGGCCTTTGCTGGTGGCTAATGCTTTACAGCAAAGGCAGTGCTGTTATTTGTGTTTCCAAGAATCAAAAAATGGGTTTACATGTGTGCAATCAAATGTATGCCATTTGAAGTACACAAAATGCTTATTCACATGGGATCAGGCTTTGGATACTTCTTTAACATTAAGGACAGAAACCAGATCTGTGGAACTGCCAGCAGATCTGACAATACATATAGGTCTGGCATATCTATGATGTAATGAATTTGGTTATCTCTGTACTTTTGCCAAGGAACTATTATAGTTTACAATCCAATCTATAGCTAATGTCTGTGCAGATGAATATTGTTTTCTGTTTACATCATTCAAAAAATAACTCTGCCTCCCTCTGCCTTATCCCATTGTTTCTTTCATGGTGAAGCTTTTTGTCTTTTCAGTAGAAGGGTGTATAGAATTGATCCAGCATTCAGCACAACTGAGAGCATGAAAACCTTCAGAAAGAGACTGAAAGTACAGAAACCTATTCCCTTCAGTGATCCTACTTCTGATTTGTTCAATATTGCAGACATAATAAACTTCAATGCTATGCATTTCTAAGAAGAAAAGCTATGGAAACTGCAGAGCAAAACAACTTGTATAGAAGGAACATAAAGAACAGGGAGAATTAAAAACTCTTTTTAGTTTAAATACATTGATAATAAAAACACATATTCATGGATCTACTGTATTGCTCAGGCTGGAATGAATTTGCTTTGTGAATATCCCAAGCTTTGGTGGTTCTAATCTTTTTCAAGCTGGTGCTGGTTGCTTACCTCTGAAAAAGAAGGGCCTTAATTGTCTCTTGGAAGAGCAGTTAACTTTTGCTCATTTTTAGTTTTTCTTAGATAAGGTAAGACACCTACTGATTATATGTTTTTGAGCAGTAATAAAAGAAAGTGGACCTGAATGAATCATGGAGCTAAAACTCATCCATGAATCATTATGTGATTACTAGGAGTGAGTCATGCCAGGATGAAACAGCTGTACTGACGACCACCAGGTTCTTTGTCAGAAGGGCTCTCAAGAAAAGGATGTCATCATGCTGTCCCCTCTGGGCAGCAGGGCCATGGCTGGTCCTGCCAGGGCTGCACAGGTGACACAGTGCAGTGGGACATTTCCAAATCTGGCAGTGGCAAACTGCTGGAAGTTTCTATGCAGAATTTACACTGGATATGGCTCCTTGTATGGCATCTAAGAAGGATTCCTGAGAGCTGCAATTGTCTAAATCCCAGCTGAGTTACTTGCAGCAGCCACAAGGGCTATGAACATTGCTGAGATTCTGGACATCACTACATGATCCTGACAGAAGATGCCCTGTATGATGGATTGTTTTGTCTCAGTTTGCATGGTTCAGGCAATAAAAAGGAAACTGAAAGCTTTCTGATAAGAGAGGATTAACTTTTCCTCCACCCCTGTCCATCACCATAAGCAAGACACATTGTGGATGGTTCCCATCTGGCTGCAGTTACCTGCTCTGTCTGTCTGGACATGGGCAACACAAAATGCAGACCAAAGAAAGGCACACTGGCTTTTCATGCCATTTGCTTCCAAGCTGGAAAGACCCCAACAATGAACCATAGAGCCCAGCAAATCCTGTGGGCTTTGCCATGATACAGCAGTAGATCCCATCAGCTCTCTGAAGACAAGCTGTCATCCTAAACCACACCTGCCCTTCCAATGTTCCATCTGTCTGACCTAGGGACCAACTGTGTTCAGACCTAACTCTATGAACACAAGCCTTTTTTTGCCATGGGAGGGACTGCCCTCCCCTTGCTGTGTCTCCCTTGACTGGCTCAGACAATATGAACAGAGGAGCTTTCCATGTCAGTGATTGGAATGGGATAAATAAAGACTCAAAGCAAAAGAGAATAGCTCACTAGATGTGTCTATTGTATATTTTGATAGATTCATGGCATTATGGCAATGAAGTAGCTGGAAGCTAATCTGTCTCTTTACAAGCTTGGTAACTATATTTTTTTAGTTATGGTACATTTAACATTGGTACCTCAAAGTCTTCTTTTATGGGACCTCCTTTCATTCTATAATATGACATTATCATACTGCTGTCAGTAGTCTCACTGTGAGCAGTACAGTAGTACTGCTGTTTTTTGACTGAATCAGCCCATTGCTTGTGTAGCCATGCCAATTGAAAGAACAGCCTCCCCACAAGGGTTGCATAACTTTTCATATTTCTGCACAGATCCATCAAGGAGGAACATTCAGACAGAGCCATATAATATACTGACCACTCTCATTTTGTCCAATCCCATACACATGTGTACAGAAACATTAAGATTTCAGTTCTAAACCTTCCTGTAAACCATTTATAAAATTTGTGTATCTTCTTTCCGCCTTCCTGGGTCTTTACCTCTGGCATGGTAAGAAGCAGGCTCTTCCAATAAGTTCTGCTTTCTGAGTCTGCTTGGGATGGATCCACAATTAAATTCTCCCCTTTTGTCACTGCAACTCATCCTTGCATCTTTCAAGCTTCTGATTATCATCCCTGTCATTTCCCACTGACCTCAGACCAGAATCAGATGCAATTGAAGGAACATTTTGCCAAGGAGCTTCTGTTTTCAGGCTGTGAGAAGAGCAACATCTCTAAGCTGCCTTTTGCAGCTTGCATCTGCTCCACTTGTTGGCCATTGCATCCTGTGAGCAGCTTGATCCAAAGCTTGTTTTATCCATATTATCACCTGCTCTCTGACATGGCTCTGCCCTCTGCTATTGATTTGTATGTCAGTGACAATCACGTTTCCTCGATTTCTGTGAGAACCAGGACTTAAAATAAATAATCACAGGAAGCCAATGATATGTCCTATATTGCAGGGGGTTATGAGTAGAAGTTTAAGAAGCTTTGCTTTAACATTCTTCTGCCTTTCCAAACCACTTTGCTTTCCATGCAGCTACAGTAATCTGAATTCCTGTTTTGACCTTTCAATGCTGTCCCTGTTTTTTGCACAAGCCCCACTGTTCTTGATTCTACCTTTATAAAGCAGTGTTCAGAACATCAGCTCCAGGATGAGGGTTGAACCAAATTTGCCATTCCCACTTTCATGCACAGGATAGTCATGGAACAAATGGTCTAAAAGGAACTTGAAGAATCATAGAACCACAGAGTCATAGAAGTCAAGAAGAAATCAAGAAGCCATGTAGACCCCTGCCATGAAGCTGGAAGTTTCATGAGGCTGACATAATTTGTGACAGATGGATGAGATTTGTTATCTCATCCTAAAACCTTTTGGTGAGTTTAACCATCCTACACAATATTTCTCCTAAAGGCTAATCTAAATGTCCCTTACTATAATTTAAGGCAATCCTTCTTTTCTGTTCCCAGGCAATACCTTCCATTTCTCACTGAATCTGTAACACCCAGATATGTGTTTCTCAGAAACTTCCAGAATTTTCCTCTCTGACACTAGTGTCTGAAACAGAATGAGTGTACAGAGTGTATCTGTTCTTTCCTGCTCTCCCCCAGCCTCTCTTGAGGACATCTTATCTTGATGTGTGCTACTCCTCATACATCTGAGCAGTTAATTTGTGCAGTTAATTGTACATCATTACTCTCTTTGTTATTTCTCCCTGACCTACTTGCTGTTAGGATAAATCCTATCAACAGACTTACAAGAGGTGTGGGAACTGTAGCTGAGTCTTGGGAGACTTGTGGGGCTCTTTCCCAGGCTGGGGCAATGAACCAAAGATGAGATGCTACTATTCTGTGCTCTAACAACAGAGATGATGGTGTAGATGTCTTCATATGTAAATTACAAGAAATGTTGAGTAATGTCTTGACGTCCTTTGAACAACTTTGCAATCACCTATAAGTGACGCTAAAATTCATCTTTTTACATCTTTAATGGTGCAGACCAGCCTCAAAACTGGTTTCAGTGTTCTTCATGGATTCATTCAGCAGAGAGGAGTAGGCAATGAAATCCTGCTTTCATGGCACCACCATTCAGGAGTGGTATCACCAGCTGGAGGGCTTTCTCCTGTTGTAATCTAGATATCCACGAAGTAGATCCCAGTTTCTACATAACTAGGAATAAATGAAACAGGCCAATGACCCTAAGGCCAAGCAGCATTGCACCACTGTCATCCATGTGGATAAACTCTCCATCACCACCAGAAGGAAAAAATGGTGGCATCAGGTGAGGTGCCATTTGACTTGGGTCTGTGGTGGGGTCATGCCATAACCCTGCCCAGGCAGGGCTCATTAGAGCCTGGTACAGACCACAGGGTAATGATCAAACATGGACAACTCCTGGCTATCACTTCAGCCAGTCCCAGTCTCTGCATCACACATTTGCTGAGGTGGAGCTGGCAAGACCTTCAGGTCTACCTCAGGCTACCAAGGAATGCTGCATCCTATTTACTGATGTGCTGCACCTCTCAATGTGTTACAGCACTTGAGTTTAAATATCCACCTTCTGAAGGGAAAGAAGGTTAAAAAAAAAAATCTATAAAAGAATGGCTGAACTGGAAGGTCAAAATTACTTATTATAGGGCAAAAGACTGGCACTCTACACCAACTAAATCAATTTCCCAAGCCCACTCACTCTCCTCCATCCTCTGCAGAAGTTTCTAGATATTAAAATTTAGCTGCAAGAAATTCTCTTGCAGGCTAGTCTTCATGATTAAATGAAATCATTCTTTGATTAGGAGTAAAGAAAAAAATTAGGATGAGTATCACCAGAATAAAAATGGAAACACAAGTTAGATTGTGAAATGAGTCATCTGGCAGAAGTATGTAAACTAAAAACAACAGGCATCCCAGAATAGCTCCTCATGAGAGAAAACATTGTAGTGACTGAAATCTATGCAAGCAACTATTGGAATAAACTACAGGAGATTTGACACATTTTGGCACATATTTGTATCAGTTTTTGTAAGTTTTAGAAGCATTTTGGAAAAAACCATCCAAATTTGGTGCAAAATGACAAAAAATATCCAAATATTACAAAATAAACAAAGGAAAGTTTCATTATTCACTTAAAACAAAGACGTTACAGGTCAGACCACAGCCAATATTTTGTCATGATTTAGCAAGTTATTTCTTCTTCAGAGAAAAACCACTGTATGAAATGATAACAGATGTGATTTCTACAGTGGTTTAAAAACCCTTAGCTATTCACCTTCATGGAATGAGCTTCTTCACTGACTGCTTGACAGGTATAGGTAATTGATGGATTAGTCAGGAAATTCTACCGAGGCAGGTGCCATATGCCAGAAGAAGGACTAATTTCTACCCTTGCTGCTTGGCTTTTCTCTCCTGTCACGTGCACAATGTTGGCAGTCCTCAGTAAGACTTGTTTAGCTTCATAAAATTATGTAACTTTCCATAAATTTAGCATTAACAACACAAAAACAAGTGCCCAAGCTAGTGCATGGCTAATGCAACCCACCATATGCTCCCTTTTACAGGCAAACTGCACAACCATGGATGCCTATGCAACACTCAGCACAATATCAAACCTGTTTTGTCACAAAGTATTTATTTCACGTTTTTGCGAGGATTCAGCTTTCAGGTTATTAGATAGCCCCCCTTTTGCCACTGCTCTGAATCACTCCTGATCCATTAAACTACTACAAATTGCAAACAGATAGTACTAATATTAGGCATGCCTGTTTCCAATTTAAAATAAATAAAACAAACAAACAAACAAACAAACAAAAACAAACCAAAANACAAACAAACAAACAAACAAAAAAAAACCAAAACCAAAAACCACACAAAAAAAACCCCAAAACCACAACAACAACAACCACCAACAACCACCACCAACAAAAACCAAACCACCAAAAACCCCAAACCAAAACCAAATAAAAAACCTTGTCTCCTGGTGGTGTGTTCCTAAATTTTCCACCTAATACTCGGTAATAATTTTCCACCATTTAAGACATGGAATTTCCATACCCATTTGGAGACTTTTAGCTCAAATTTTTGAACAGAGATTTTTGTTGATGAAGCTTGAAAGATCCACATTCCACAGTGTAGGACTGTTCTTTGCTTTTCAGCCCATAGTGTTTTATTTTCTATAAGAAAGAAAAACTTTCTTCTTACTGACATATATCAAATCTTAGAAAAAATATAGTCTACAATCTGCTAGGAGAGAGAAATCATCAGCCAAATCAGTTCTGAGCATTGTCATTTTTATCAGAGAAAAAGTTTATACATTTTATTTCCCCGCTGAAGACTGGTATATATGAAAGATGAATTAGTTCAATAAAAACTTCAGTGAAGAAAACTTGTTCTTCCACTCAAATGCAAGATCTTGTGTTTTTGAAAGTCCCAAATAAAATTCTGCTGATAGCTTAAGTGAGAACAGTTACCAAAAAATAACCCAAATTCAGAAAAATTACCTCAAATGTGTCTTTAACTAATTCCCAGGTCTTTCCTAGAAATGTAATTTATGAACTTTGGGGGTTTCTTAATATGTCTGAAGTCATAGTATGAGCAGCTTCCCCCTTTTTGGCTGGCAGCAATGCTCATCTGGGCCTGTCTCTTGGTCATCTTCACTTCACAGAACATCTCTGTGACTTAGCTTGTACAGATAAAATTAAACCCTTCAGAGCATGTGCCACCAAGGGTGTAAAACACAATAATCTGTAAATGCAGATTCATCTCTGGTTTGGGACAGACATCAACAGATTAAGTTCTGATTCCTGTGCCTGCAGGTCAGGCTGTTAGTCACAGGTATTGTATTACTGACACCCATGGTTCATACTAAAAGTTATCAACCTGTCTCTGTGTGCCTGCAAAAATTAGGGTCTATTATAGGAAACTTGGTGCCCTGCAAGGCCTGTGTGTGACACAACTTCAGGCTGCACCCTGCCAGCACCACAGAGAGATTACAGGAGCTCACCAAGCCCTGGGGTGTGCAAAGGAGGAAAGGACAACTGGAATTAACCTTCAGCAAAGAGCAAAATTCAGCTTTTGTGAAGGTTTTATCGGTTTTGAAATTCAACTTCTCTCCTAGGGAGAACTTTGACTACTGGCCCCTTCTGAAATGCTCTGTGACTGAGGCCTGTGGGGAGGGAAAGAGATGTGAAAAGTCAAGGTATTCATCATTCAGCAACCTAAATGCTGCTTTCAATATTGATTCATCATAGTTTTCCACTTCTGATGTCATTGAACATATACTTTAAGGTTTGCACAGGCTAAAGTTTATGAAGATAGCACAGAATAATCTCAACTCACAGAAAAACACTGGAAAAGGTCCCTTGCATCTTTTCTTTCTATCAAATAGCAAGAATCCCAGAAAGACCTGCTGATGTTTACATATAGGACCAACACTGGAATAAAGCCTGCATGTAACAAAGCCATGGAATTTGGTCCCCCTTTAGTGAAACCACGATGAGTCAATGGGTGCTGGAGTTAGTTCTTGCTTCTTTGTGCTTCTTAATAGCTTCAGTGAAGAAAGATACATTCTCAGAGAAGACTTAGAGGAAGACTTAAGCATTAAGTCTTAGCATTAATGCTAAATATGACACGTGGCCATGATGTTGGGATGCACGAGGCACAGGGTATGCCTGGAAATGACATTGTCCCATTTTTTATGCTTTGAAGAATTTGTCAAAGACTTCCTTTTATCCCACCTAAGAGTCTATAATTACTGTCTCTTGCCAACTTCAGTGCCAAGGCCCTCTGAATACTGTAATGCCAGAGTATCCATTGGAAAGCACTGATGCTTCCCACTGTCCTCATCTCTGCCTCAGCGCTTTTGTCTCTTTCACTCTTCTGATTCAGCTGCTTTCAGATGCTGTTCCAGTAGCAATAATGAGATGGTGCTAATATTTGTTTTCTTAGTGCAGGATTAAGCCTTTGAAGAAATAGTGCATCGTGGTATAAGAACTATTTTGATGTATTTTGACACACAGCAAGGGAATTGCTTCACTACTTTCATGTGATGTATGACAGTTCCTGACATCAGCATATCCTGGGAGTTGGGAACAGGCATATTGTCTGTGAGCCTTGAAAAAAGTGCCATTCACAGGCAAAAGGAAATGAAAATATTTCTTAAACTCCAAAACATAGAATATATAATACAGGAACTTGTTCTACAACATTTAGATACTGTTACTTCTCATTAAAAAATCAGGGAATTTGTAAAAAGTGTCAGTGATCTGAAGACTCTTCTAAGAAGAAAGACATTCATTACTGCTCTTAAGAAAAGCTGAAATGCTAGTCTCTTAGATTTTATTTAATATCAATCAATTTATTACCAGTTCTGTGTTTCAAAGCTATGATAATATTGTTAAGGGAAGATCTTTCCTTATCCAGGTGAGATTCTCCACAAGGACATTGTTTCAGCCACTCTCCTTGATTATTGTCATTAAAAAATATCCCTTAATGTGTATCCTAAAGCTTTCCCTTCACAATTTTGGGCCATTACTTCTTATCACATCATCCACTGAGAATTATCTTCTTTATGTTTATTGTTACTCTGAAGCTATACATAAACTATCCTTCCTGAATCTTCATTGTAATAGACAGTATAAATTCAGCTTCCTCCATGTCCCCACTTATAATTTTTTTTTCTCTAATACTTTTATCTTTTCTGTCACCCTTTGTATTTTTTTGCTCCTCTGCTGCCATCCTAAGTGGTGCCATTCTTTTGCTGACAAAACCTATTTTTTACCAATGACAGAAAAAAATGAAGGAGATTTTTTTAAATTCTCGCTTTTTCCTTTACAGTCAGAAAGATTAAAGGTAAAATTCTCTAGTTCCATTTTCAACCTGTGCTTGTTCCTATCTTTTGACCACCAGGAAAGATCATAAAACGCCCAAGAGTTATGGAGCTTATAACAGTTTTTGCTCTTTATAGCAGAACTGTTTCATATTCATTATGTTTTCCTTTCCAGCCCATTCCTTCAGGGACAATGGTACAAAATTTAACCACAATAAAAACCACTGTGGGAAAAATTGCACAATCCAGGGACACATTTTTTCAGCGTATCCTTCAGACATCTGTCCAGCAAAGGTCTGTAGTAACTTAATGTTGCTGTTGTCAGAGATGAAAGTGTGTCTGCATATAAAAAGTGAAATGTTCTTTACAGTAGTGTGGCTTTGCAGCCACTCCTTCACACAATCAAAAATGCAAATTTGTGAAATGAGATGCAGATGGGTAACTTCTAACATTTCCCACGGAAGTTTAGTTCCTAAGGACCCTTGACTAAATTAATAAATATTGTATTTTTTATGCATTTTCATGACAGAATGAGCATCTTTGAGGCTTTTCCTCTTGCACTTTGCATTTTTATGTGAATTACTCACTAGGTTTGCCAGTATTTTTGTGTCCTGGTACACTTAAGTTTTCTCAGAAAAACATTGATATCTGTCATCTTTGTTTTTACCAAATCGCAGTTGTTCCTTGGCAATATGACAAATATATATTATGTTTTCTTCCGCAGTCCAGAGTATTACACTGTTAAGCATAAATATGTTTAAGTTTTCTGTGCACTAAAAATTCTTTTGGAGAACCTGGGGAATTTTCTACTGCTTCTGAGACTGTGCTGTCTGCTGGGGACAGGAATCTGCTTTTATTCAAGGATTCCAGGGGTTTTCTTCTCCTTTGTTGTCAAAGGATGTAAAACAGGAGAAGAAATAAGAAGCGCTGGATAATTTATCTACAAATCTTGTGCTATTCTTAGCTTCTGATTTCTCAAATCCCTAAGAATAATCCATTTCTTACTGTTTATTCATATTCATGCTAAGTTCAAAAAGCAAGTCAGGACTGAAAAAAATGGCATTTCTTCACGATCCATAATTCTTTCTCTCCTCTGGGTACTCACCAGGATCCACAATTATATAACATTACACTGTGTACTTTATTTACTGTGTTCTCTGCAACAACTATGAATTCATCTGCAGAATTCACAAATGGGAGGCACCTAATATTGCCACACTGATAAATAAGTACTAGTTAATCATGAGGTGAGTTGGAAACACATATCCCTTTACTAGGAAGGGGTTGTCTGGTACATAGTATACTAATTTAGTATTGTATTATATAATTATATGTTATATAATAATTTAATATTGGATTGTGTACAATACTAAAATTGAGGAAGAGTATAAGGCTTGTTTAAGGCTTGGAGAAAACTGATTTTGGTTTTGCTGTATTATATACTATTTTGTCTCATTATCACAAGCACAAACCTCACAGCAGTGAATCATGGAATCACAGAAAACCTTGACTTGGAAGGCACCTTAAAGATCACTTAGTTCCAGCTCCCCTGCCATGGGCAGGGACACCTTTCACTAAAGCAAATTGCTCAGATCCTCATTCAGCTCAACCTTGAACATTTCCAGGGATGTGACAGCCACAGCTTCTCTGGTCAACCTGTTCCAGGGAATCTTTGCACAATGTCTGTGTGATACAATGAAATAGTATGAAATGATGTGTAGCAGTGGGGAGAAAAATGAGGTTGAAACACCTGGGGGCAGACCCTGGTTCACCACTGCCTAAAGCAACCCTTTGACTGTTTACAGTAGGGTATTCAGATCTTCAGACATTTTGCAGCTGTCTAGAACCATGCTTTATCTGCTGCATTGCTAATACTGATCTGGAATGTACAGTTGACTGATTGTCTCTTAATTACCTGTCATTAATATAACTTTAATCATCCTTGATCTTGACTTGAAATAAACCTCTTAAATTGAGTAGGGTTCCCCTGCAGCAGTCACCATCACTCATTATATATTTCCAGGAATGAATACTAAGTACTATGAACTAAGTTAATGAAATACTTTGGTCTTTAGTCTGGCATGCTGTGGTTAACTCCAACAGAAGGTAGAGGCAATTTTAAAAAGTGGGAAATGGAACTTCTTTACTCTGTGGGTAATCCTGCACTGGAACAGGTTGTCCAGAGAGAGTGTGGGGTTGCCCTTACTGGAGATATTCCAGAATCATCTGGACACAATCCTATTCCGTGTGCTCCAGGATGACTCTGCTTGAGCAGGAAGGTTGGACCAGATGACCCCATGGTGGTCCTTCCAGCCTTTCCCATTCTGATTCTGAGAATACAAGCAAGGTGTGGAAATGTGCTTTTTTATACAAAGTTGTTATACAACTTTGTTATACAAAGTGTTATACAACTCCTGGCTCAGTGAGGCCCTGATGGTTTTGAGGATGTCCAGATGAACTGAAACAAAATCACTGAAATTGTATCATTTACTGACTACCCACAATACAGCCATCAATAGACAGGGTGATGCAGGGCAAAGAGGAGCTACCTTCATCTTTTCTCTCCCTTTCTTTGGTGTGCACTAGTTAAGAATAAGAAATTTATTCATATTCACCTTCTTATAGGTAATAGAAATATTCTCCTTAATCTTGGCAGTAACTGTTGTCCTGGGGATCTTGGTTGATGTAAAATATTTCATTAACTCCAGATAAGTACAGAGACATTGAACTTCCCAGAAACATTTTTCTTTTTTTTTAAGGTTTTAAGGCATTTTGTGATACATTTCACAGCAGGCAAGAATAAAACAAAACAACCAAGAACGACATTTTTGTTCAAATTATGGCTGTGAGAAAATAACAAGTTGGCTTACTTTAATTGTTTTCTCAGCCCTCACTAAAGAGTTTTTTAAGATAGCACTTGATTGTCAGCAAGATCCCATACAAATGAGCATGGTCTGTGTGGCCTCAAGAAAGTAAATTGGCTTCATGCTTTGTTCTGAGAAATGCTGTCATTTGGATTTGAACCAAATGGCTTCACAGGGAAAACACTGCTGCCTTCTGCAGCAGGCTGCAAACAAATACCATGGCTGAAATTCATCTGAGTATGGAGAAAGCTAATCTCTGTGCCTGTGTTCTTCTGAAAGCCTTATACACAATACTGAATAACCATTGCACTCTTCCCTCTCATTTAGTTCTGAATGCCTTTCTCAGTTCTTGGAACTATTAATTACAAGGGTAGATTTAATTGTGGCCCTAAGTGCATTCCAGATCCTTACTGCTGTTTTTTGACTTGAAGGGTATAAAGTCTTTATGGCCTCACAGAGATTGTGACTTCTGCTGCTTATACACATACAGCAACAATAAACAGGCCACCAGATGGGAATACAAATCCTGCCAGTTGTGTTCCAACAGCTCAGGAACCCAGAGAGAATACAAACCCAGAGAGCTGGATGATCGGTGCTCTGCACTGCACCAAGGTAAAGGGTGGGAGGATGATCCCACTGATCCCACACATCTCCATGACCACTGGGCCTGGAGCAGATGAGACCGTGCCACTAACTAGGAATGGATGTAAGAGCTCAGGCATATCAACGAACTGTCAAAACATTCAGCTTTGCAGAAACTCTTCTCTTTTTCCTGAGGTTTAATTCTGATCTAAGTTTCAACAGTCCCACATCAACAGAAGCCCAGACTTACACCAGTGATCAAGATCTAAAAGTCCACCTTCTGCCATATGCTCTGTTAAGTGAGAAAACAGGCTGACTGGCACTTTTATTACTACATTCTCCATGTCTTGATGAAAAAATCCGGCACAGGTACCATTCATGTGACAACATGATGGCAAAACACAGAGGAATTTCTCCACAACCACTCTTACTGAAAGAGAAAATGGGGATGGAAAGCAAAAATCTTCAATTTTGCAGAATGCCATTTTCAGTTCGCTCCAGAATGTCATTACGATATAACAAATGTGAGCTGGCAAGCATCTGCTTCTTAGCAGAAAATTGAGGTGTTTTGTTGGGGCTGTGGATAGTTTAATATCTGTGAGAAATCAGCTGCAGGAGGTAGGGAAGAAGGAAAAAATTGCTATAGAGCTCGTGCAGAGAAGCAGGATTGTCTCTGCCTGCTTAGAATTCAGAGCAGAACTTCTGCATTCTTACTAACACCAGGAGCCTTGAGACATCGCACCTCAGCAGTCAGGTTTTGTTCCACATCATGGGAATTTAGCCATCTAAAAATTAAGCTAAATTTGGTCACCATTGTGAAAATTCACCCACCTGCATCCCCTTTCCTTTTTTTCTTTTGAGGAGAACAAAATACAACCAATTAACCTCCTGCTAAAGGGATCACACAAACATCCATGGATCAAAGAATATGAGGCAAAAGCTAAATTGAGGCAACTGTGGCAACAGGTCACATGAATAAACAAGTCACATGAATAGAATAGCATTTGGTGGCCTGGAATGGAAAAAGGCAGCTAGTGCCAGCATAGCAGAACTAGTCTGCTTTGCCATGTTCTTAGATTATGTAACAAGAAAGCATAAATAGAAAGACAAGCAAAGGTAGCCACAGAATCAGAATAAAAATGAGATCAATGAACCATTCCACACTTAAAAACTCTCACCAAAATGGCTTTGGAACATTAAAAGCCAGCAGTCTATGCCTTGTGTTAATCTGCAGTAAAAATAATTATAGAGAGCTATGTCTTATCTGGGAACAAAACTGTCCTTTTCCTTGTATTTGAGTCCTTTACCCACACCACAGACCTTTGTACTGCAGAGCTGAAAAGCTGCTAGAAGGTCTCCCCAGAGCCTTTGCTTCTCTAGGCTGAACAGCCCCCAGCTCTGTCATCCTGTCTTCATAAGAGAGGTGCTCTATCCCTCTGGTCATCATTGTGGCCTCCTCTGGACTCACTCCAACAGGTTCACATTGTTTTTATGGGAAGATGGGGACACTTTTCAAGCCTGTTGAGATCCCTGTGGATGGCACTCCTTCCCTCCAGCATGTCAAACAGAGCACACAACTTCGTGTAGTTTGGTAAATTTGCTGAGGGTGCACTCAAACACTCCATCCATGTTGTCAACAAAGATGAAAAACAGCACAGGTCTCATAAATGTAAAATGCATATACAGTTCTTGCAGCTACGAGTGAATTCCATCCTTCCTTCCACTGCCGATTTTCCTTTTTGATTATTTTCTCTGTGGCTCACAAGTGATAGTATCCAACATTTCTTTCTTCTTTTTTTTTTTTTTTTTTAACCTGTCAGACAGACAATGAAAACAAAAATTTGAATTTTCACAGTCTAACTGAGCTGATGCCCATGTGTATTATCAGTTTGAAATCAAATTATAACTGAAATAAGAGATTGGTAAATAGGGGAGCCTTTGGGACTGGGATTTTCTGTTTTGTGTAGTACCTGGAGAACTGCCTATCTGTGCCTCCTGAAAATATCCTTGCTTTGTGGAAGAAAAACAAAAAACAGGAATTAATTGTTTGTACATAAACCTTTGCTGATGGCCAAAAGAAAATGCCTGTTTAACCTCTTGTGTGTCAATTTCCTTTGCATATTCGATTTTCCTGGTGTAGCAGTTTCTTACTAAAGGAGGAAGGAAGTATTTGGGAGTTTCCTGATGATGCAGAAAAGCATGTATGTGATTCTACCTTGGACCTTGAGTTATTTCACAGAAAAGAGGAACTTCTGCTTCTCTTTGGCAAGAACTGTGGGCTTTGAGGGGGCCAGGTACCTGATTCCCAACACAGTTTCAAAAGAAGCTGTAAAACTCAGACCAAGCCCATAAGAATGAGTGCAGATTAGTCACATTTTGGGGTGCCAGGTAGCTACAGAAGGCATATCCTGTGTTTGGACTGTCCCTGCCCATGTAAGCAGCAGGGGCAATAAATTAATTTTCCTCAAGTCTGGTTTGTCTGCAATGGTAATTGGCAAATGATCTCCCTCTTGTCATCTTGATCCATTAACATTTTTATCCCAATTTCTGTCATGAATTTGAATTGAGGAACAAGCAGCTGAGGGGATGTTTGGCTGTTACCAGGGCTAACATACAACAGCTCTCAGGAAATTCAGGGAAAGGACAGTCCTCTGTCCTTACATGCAGCTGGGATGTGGCCAGGAAACTAATATGGAATGAAGAGACCAAAATTATATCTCTACATATTTAAAATCCATCAATAGAAGACAGAGTTCAAACTGTCCACGGAAAATAATGAACAGCCTTTTTCACAGCCACTTTGAGAAGTTTCCTCATGAATATCCTTCATACAGGCGTTTGTCAAGAGCAAAGTCCTCCTTATTCCCACTATTCCCAGAGGCAGCAGAGTATTTCATTGTTTCTATCAGATTTTCATCCAGAGGATACCAATTAAATTTTGAAAAAGCTGTGTCAAGAACCTCATGGAGTTCCTCCTCTCTACAGCTTCCTCTGGGATGTCAGAGTACTTGCTCTATGTTTTCAATGCCCAAGTCACCAGATGCACAGGCTTCTGTGCCATGTTTTGGGATTAAAAAGGAAATTGTCTGAATGGAAAAGGACACGTTCTAAGGTAAGAAATGAGACAAAATTCTCGTGTGCCTTTGGAAATGGCTCCACCTGGGCCTTTTAAGCTTTTGCCACATGTTTTATTAATGGATGTACACTTCAAAAGCTGTTACTTCTCTTCAGTAGTTTCTTATGCACTCTCTACTGCTCTCCCCTCATTCTCAAATGAATTTTTACCTTTTGGGCATCTTGGGAAGAAGATTATTCCATTGAGGGCTGGCAAGCTGGAATGCTCCCAGGATGGCATCAGTCTTGCCCACGCCTGGCATATCACTTAGCAACACCAAAGAACATTTATTGCACATCCTGCTATTTATGTTTCATGTTTCACATGTTGACTTTCTGTCCTGTCTCCAAGCTTTTCTGTTGGAATTGCCTCACGTTAGATGCCCTATTAGTGATGGCCAAACACAAGTCTCAACCCTGTCCCTGAGAACTAAGCAGGAAAATTATTTCACTTGATGCAAGAGTCAGTTTTTCCTGATTGTTTTTATGGAAAGCTGCAGCACCTCATTAATGTCAGATATATCCTCATTGTTAAACAAATGCCACATTCATAGATACAGGAACCACAGCAAGGGTGCTCCCAACATTTAAATCTGATAATGATTCACTGGGAGTAGGTTTTAACACAGTGAAGTTTTCCATTCTGTACAAACTCCTGCCTCCATTGCCCTCTTGGCACACTCCAAAACATCTCTTTTTCCTTGGGTGCCCCTCCATTTTTAGTGGTACATCCACGGTGGTATTTCTCACATGCATTTCTTTCAAGGAGGCCAGCAGGCTGGAATGAGTGAAACTGACTGGTAAGAAGCTAAAGGTGACCAAAACCACCATCCCCCCAGCAACTAGGTTGGGGTTTTTTTCATATTTTTGCTCTTCCAACTTTTCTGAATGAGAAAGCCCAGACTGGCACTAGAATATGCTCTACTATAGTACAACAGGTGCATAAGAATAATAATGTGTAGGACTTTCTCTCTGAAGGGATTCATGTTCTAGATATGTGACCCCATTTATAGCTGTCTACAGAGGAGCTCAATACATTGATATAGATTCAGAACAGAAATTTACCCTTCTATCACCCAAAAAAATGCATTTGGGGGACAAGGGAGGGAGGTAATGCTCTTAAATATCCAGCTGAACTTCTTCACAGTGAATTAAAATGTCTAGCAAAGAATAAAAGCAATATCTATTGAACATAAAAAAGATGAAAATATAGGCAAAAATATTAATGATTGTTGTGTGAAGTGAGATGAGCTGGATTCACAGAGGTGTGTGAAAACCTCTTTTTGGTCTCATTTGATTTAGTTTCTCTCAGATTTCACTTTGGAATTTGCTCCTTGAGTGTGATTTTGCAGAACTATTTCTGGAAGCAGCTGAGCTACATTCTGGGAACTAATCCCAGCAATTGAGCATGAAAAATAAACTATGACCATATACCTGATGCACTATTTCCATTTTCATCATGCATTTGACTGGAAGAAAAAGAGAAAGAACAGCTTACAAAAAATTGTACATGAATTTAAGCAAGCCATCTGTAGAATAAGTATTCAAATTACATACCATGAAAACACATCAATTTGAACCTTGATGTAAGTAGAAATTATTTCTATATGAAGTCATAATCCATTTCTGGGTAGAATAACTTACTTTGTAGGAGAAGAAATAAGGATATTACTTTAAAAGAAGGATATTAAGTGCAGTTTGGTATATAGAAATATTCAGATTAAAATCATACATATTACATCATACTCATATACAAAATTTGTTCATAGAAAAAATGTGACATTACTGCCATTACAAAACTAATGAAAGCACAACAGTAGCAAAAAATTATCATGAGCCTAAGGAAGCTCAGTTTCTCACAGTGTTACATTTTGTGAATCAAAGTGTATGCACACAAGGTATTTGGATTTTCTACAGGAATTGCAGTCAATTTTTTCCATGTTTCTTTCCGTGTTCTTAAGGCACATCTAACTAAAATGGTTTTTGGATGTAGATGAAGTTTCCAGTAGCTTTGGTGATGTCTTGAAAGAATCAACAGATTTGAAATCTAACAGTGGATTGCTGAGTGAAAAATAAATGCAAGGGAGATGTTTCTCTGTATGTAACTCTTTGTTACTGAATACTTTAAGCCAGCAAACCTCCTCAACTAAAATCGATACTAACAGTATCCCACTCATGATATAAAATAAATGTGGAGAATTGTATTCACACCTATGGGTTGGGCAGAGAAGTGACTGAGAGCAGCCCTGTCGAGAAGGGCTTGGCAATGATGGTTGAGGAAAAACTCACCCTGAGCCAGCAGTGAGTGCTTTCTGCAGCACAGAAAGCCAAATGAATCCTGAGCTACAACAAAGGGTCTGGGCAGCAGGCTGAGGCAGGGGATTCTCCCCCTCTACTCTGTGCTTGTGAGACTCCACCCAGAGAACTGCATCCAGCTCTGGAACTCCCAACACAAAAAGGACATGGAGTTGTTGGAGCAAGTCCAGAGGAGGCCACAAAGTTGGTAAGAGGACTGGAGCACCTCCTCTAGGAAGACAGACTGAGAAAGTTGGGGCTGTTGAGCCTGAAGAAGAGAAGGTTGTACAGAGATTGCACAGCAGTACCTGAAGGGAACCTATAGGGAAGCCAGAGGAGGACTCTTCATCAGAAGCTGTGGTGATAGGACAAAATATGGGATCAAAATGAAAGAAGAAATTTCAGTTAGATATTAGGAAAAAATTCTCTACTGTGGGGAAGATGAGACACTGGAACAGGTTGCCCAGAGAAACTGTGGATGTCCCATTCCTGGAAGTGTTCAAGGTCAGGTTAGATGGGGCTGTGAGCGACCCAGTCTAGTGAGACATGTCTCTGCCCATGGCAGCAGGGTTGGAACCTTGAAAGTCCAGGCTTTAAAATTCTTTGAGGTCCCTTCCAACCAAATCATCCAGTGATTCTATGATTCTATATATCAGTAAATGTCACTGTTTTTCTTTCTGTCAGAATGCACAGCTAGGAATCAGTGAACCAAGGGGATGATTGTGTTCAAAATTCATTCAGGGGAAAAGTGGCAAGTCATTCAGTCTCATGTGAAGCTGAGGGGTGGGGATCAACCCCTAGTGCTGCAAAACAGGCTTGAAAGAAAGGCTAGACTCCCCATTTATAGCAGTGGCTGCATGAGTATTGGCTCTGTTTTGGTACCTGCTGGTGGGATGGGGAGGTCCAAGTGGTGTTTGAGCAGCACCATCTCCAGTGTGAGGTATTTCCTCCTGAGTAATGGAGTGCATCCAGCAGCTCCCCACTGAGAAAGGGCTGCCTTTAACCAAGACTCATGGCAAAGCCTTAACAGACCCTCAGAAAGGGTGATCCAGACACTGAAATATTTATTTATTCTCTTGAGCAGATTGTGTAGTTTCCTGCCCAAGCATAAGAGGAGATACCTGACTACTCAAACATTACTACCTCCTTTGGAAACCACAGCCTCTGCTCTCAGTTGTTCTTTGATGTGTGAGTACCTGTCTTGAAATCCCAGTCATTCCCACCACATAGGAAACAAGGGTATGTGCTGGTCTTTTTACTTCAACAGCTGAGCCAGAAGTCCCATCATAGCCATGGAAGTCATAAAAGCTGCACACTGATCATGAAGGAACAGCCACACACCAGTTGTGACCAGGGGAAGCTCTCACCAGGAAAAGATGGTAAGAACAGAATATATTCCAAATTCATGGTGCAAGCACAGTGAGCCTGGAAAGCTCAGCCCCTGATGTATCTGGCCACTGCCATCACATCCTCTTTCAGAACAGCAGCTTCTCAAGACCAAAGGCATTCAAAGAGATAATCCATAATATTCAAATTTCACATGCAGCCTGGGCTGCTGGAAACTACCATTGATGGCAAAAACCATATGCAAGCTATCAGTAAAGTGAGGGTGCAGGAATTGTAAGTCAAGTGGGGAACAGTTGATAGTCAGGAAATGCAGGTCAAGATGGCACAAGACTCCAGGAAACCTTCTGTTCCTTCAGATCTCCCAGCCAAGTATTTTAAAGCAGTTGATACATACTTGAGGGTGCAGAAAAGTTCTTTCCTTCAGAAGACAGCAGAAAGTGCAGATTGTTTTTAAAAAGACTCGTAGGCTCTTTTTTTTTTCAGGAGAATTTCAAATATCTGCTGACACCCTCAGGCAGAAAGGCAGATTTTCTTTCAGTTCAAAAAGCATATGTTTTTCTCTCGCTCTCTCTCTCTCTCTCTCTCTCTCTAAAAAAGACCCAAGCCTAAAAAAACCTTCATCCAAAGCAATTGAGGAGGGGCTGTTTGCTAATTTTATCCAATTCAGCTGCAAAAAATATCCAAAAGTAACTCATCTGCAATATCTAGTACTCAGAGCTGTAGATGACAGGCCACAGCTCCAGTGCTGAGCAACTTATAACAGAATGTTTTATTTGTTTCTTTGCACTTGATTCTCTAGAGTTTTATAATTCTTTAAAACTTCTTCTTTCACTAGACAGTAAATATTTTCAAAGTGAGAGCTCAGGAGGCCCAGAGCAAGCTTGGGGAACTGCTGAAAGTCAAGCAGCAGGTGCTGTCTTCTCCAGGAGTAGGAGAAAACCGAGAGGCCAAGAGGCACCAAGAGGCCAAGAGGCATGATGGCTCAATGTTCAAACAATAGGAATAGGGCTGCTCTGTTCCTGCCATCCTGGTCCTGGCCCTGGACACCCCAACAGTCTGACCATGTCATGCTGATGTCACCCAGAGCTCCATCCTCAGCCTTCTACTACTTATATTGTTCTCTCTGAAGAGACAGCCATGTGTGATTAGGTAGGAATTTATGTACAAATTTAAAAAGAAGTTTCTTCACCTGCAAAATTTAAAAGGAAAAAATGGGAGGAAAAAAGGAAAAAGCTATTTATTCCAGTCTCATTATCTTAAATTGGTTTACCTCCCCTTGGTGAGAAATTTCTGAGGCTTGTTTGAACCTTCAGCATCCTCATTTCCATGTTCTTCACTGCTGGAAGGAAACAACAGGGACAGTGCTCAGTTTTCATACAGATTTGGCATGCCATGCTGTTTTATGGTGGAGGTGATTTTCGAGATAAGGAAACTATCTGTTACTGTACACCAAAAAGTTTTCAGTTTTGCTGTGATCCTCCATTCAGCAGGAATTAATTCAGTAATCCAGATGTACAGAAGCTGGGGTCATCTCCTCTCATGTCACCACCCCAAGATTATTTGAAAAGGTCTTTTTTACAAACTACTAAAAAACGCAGAGTTACCACTTTTTTTTTTTCTATCTCTGTTTAACATATATCTCTTTACACTTGCTCTGGCCTGGAATTTTCCTCCAACGATAGTATCTTGTTCCAAGGAGTAAGCTCCAAGTTGCAAGTATCTCCCATTGACTTCTGAATGACATAAAAAATGCTGGCTCCAAGAGCGAAGGTCACACAGGAGGTGATAAGATGACAAGAAGATTGTTACAAGACAGCAGAAAAAATATTTTCCTTTTCCTTGGAAGAGGAGTGACTCACTAGAAGTGAAGGAAAAGTTAGATGTGTGCAGATGAAAATTAAGAAAGGCTTTTTGCAATTAATTGAAATCACTCCAGGCCAGACAGCATCAGCCAGAGGGAAATTTCAGGACAGAAATGACAATTATAAAGAGTAAAAATGCATTTCTATAGATTGAAAACTTGCTTGACCTTCACATCTCCTCCTTCAGGTTTCCAAAGTTTCTTTGGAGGGCGGGGGCAGGGTTGTTTTTTTGTGGAGGGTTTTTTCCAACTGAGAACTAGATTTGAACAGTTATCCTCTCATAATCAGTCTTCTCCTTCCTTACCCTTCCCCATCTGTAAGGAACAGCCCCAAGGAGTCATCACAGTCATCAATACTCAGTCTCAGAATCTTGACCTCGTACATCAGGGAACAGGAAAACAGTATAAAACAGAAAAAGAAATCTCAGACACTTGGGGAATATTTTAGAGGGCTGTTGTGATTTGCTCCATGGAGGTACCCACCTGGAGTTAGCCCACGGCACTTCCTCATGGGAAGAGCTGCTTTTAAACAAGAGGTGTCCTGAACTAACTCAGTTGCCAGAAGTGGTGTAGTTGTTACCTGTTATCAGCTGTGGGATAGATCTATCTTAAATGCATGAGTCAGGACCCTTCTGCTGAACTGAGCTTTCCATCAAATCCTTTTTCAGTACAACAGGTACAGCAAAGATGATTGAGATTCCATCTGAACAAAAGTGAGAAACAATACAGAAAGAAAAACACCCAGTGTGTGAATGGGAAGAGGGCATGATTGGGAGGATCATTAGGTATCTGCATGAAGTCCAAATGCAATTTTAGTTCCCTGTTGCCAGTGAAGCTTTCAAAGTCACACAGGATGGCAAGGACAATTATGTTCCTGCAGCTCTCACTGAAGTGAGACATTCAACGGCAAGAACAGCCAGAGCTGATAGCAGCTATTGGATGAGGAAACATGATTGAAACATTAGGACTGAGGCATAATTAGAAGTATCACTTTGTATTGGTCTGAAGAAAAATGCGGTGGTATAAAATTCTGCCTGCCCATCTGCAGTTAGTAGAAAAACAGAGGATCAGCAGGAAAATGGTAGCATTGTAAGGGGAAACCCTCAGGAAAGATATAGCTGTGCAAAGAATTGCTTGACAACATCCAAGAAATAAAGGTACTAAAAAACAGCAGTAGGTTTGTCTGAGGGTTCATTTGCGCAGAGAGTTACTTTGTAAAACTTGTGCTCCTTTCAGCCAAATCTGACTCTCTTTAGTTCAAGATGGAAGGGAGGGGGCAGGGAAGGAAGGTAAAGAATCTACCAGAGAAAGAGGAAAGAAAGAATAAAACCAAAGCTGTAAAGTCAAACCAAAATCCAAAATTCAGGTTGAAAGGTTAATGCATGCAAATAGCTCAACTGGGGTGCTGCATAATGAAAACTAGCAATCATGTTGAACAAGGGAGTAATCAAGAAAGAATGGAAAAGAATCACACTGGGCCATGTCAAAGGCACAATTAAACTTGCTTGATGTAAGTCCAATGCTTTTTCATGGAGATACATCCAGTGCAAATGAGGTCCATAATTGGAAAATATTATTTGCCACCTCTTTCTTTCCCTAGTGAAAACATTTCTCCTGTTTTCTTTTTGCATAATCAATTGTTTGTACAAATATTTCTAGTTTTACATATTTATTAATAGGATTTATTAAATCCATTAACTTCCTTCCAAGTGCTCTCAAAGCTCAAGGTGAAATCAGCAATGCTGCACAAAGTGCCATTCCTAATTACCACAGCTGAAGGGTTGGGGTGTCAGTGGACACAGGACCAAGCACTGCTCCCAGACAGGACATCAGCAGCACTGAGGGTCTATAAACCAACCTTCAAATGGTACAGGAAAAAACAGTGAGAAGTTTGCAGTATTTGACCAGCTTGTTCAGCAGGTCTGCCTGACTGCTCTGCATTGCAGAGAGAGGACTGCAGGGCAGGGAAAGTTTGGAATTTTTGCTAAACCTGGGAGCCAGGCACGTTGTACCTGAATGCAAGTATCTGGCCACACCTGGCATTCTGTGACTGACACAAGCTGCATTTGGCTTCTATGTGAAGTTTCATTTCCAACCCACGAAACCATGAAGAGAATGGGTTGACAGAAGTGTGCAAGAAAGTTGCAGCCTTCCCTATTGGAGCACCTGGGGCACAAACTCTGCAACACATTGTGGAGAGGGTAAAGTCTTCCTTCTTCCCAGCTCCTGGTTAAAATGCTTTTTGTCTGAGGGGCCTGAGAAGTTTTCCAGCCTGAGAAGTTGCCTCTGGACTTCCCTTGGACATTGCAGTATGACATTTAAGGAATGTGAAATTATCTTTTTATTTTAGCAATCACACTAAAAGAACTTAAGCATAGGTCAAGACAAGGTAAACAGACCAAATGGTCTCATTAAATAATAATCTTTCTCAGCAACAGTTATGCAGCATCTCAAAAATCTTTATTTTCACTGCTTCTTTCATTCTGTTTTCTAATAATATTTTAAAAAGCCAGACAAATAATTAGAGGACAAATCCATATGTCTGCTTTAACTAGAGATTTCTGAACCTAATATGATTATAGGTTTTTGTTTGTTTGCCCCACAGAACCTGGCTGCTTCTTAGCTGTGCATTATGGTCTGTCATAGCAAAAAAAGCTTTTATCAGTTTTAAACTGAAGGAAGTTTCTCAGGTGAGTATTTTTAATCTGAAAAAATCTGGAAACCAGTAAAAGTGTTGTCTCAAAGGAGATGAGTTGGAATGTGTTTTGGTGCAAAAAACAGTTGGAGACCTCATTAAATTCTCTGGGAGACAGAGACTGGCAGGGCTCACATGTTCTGCAAGAGGTCTGGATTTTATTAGACTACATGCTGTGGACCTGTCATATTCAGTAAAATGAGACTTTGGTTTCTATTTGTTTCTTAATTAAAGTGCTTCTTAGGAAAATCTGCTAAAAGAATATACCA
>VXBB01010202.1:0-27107 GCA_013399915.1 Illadopsis cleaveri | reverse complement strand
CTCCCCCCCAAAACAAACAAACAAACAAACAAACAAAAAAACAAACAAAAAACCACCAAAAAAACCCACAAAAAACCCCAAAACAACATGATGTACAAAGTATCCAAGAGGAAATAGGAAAAACACAATTTTATTTCTATTGTTGGTTGGTAGGGTTTGGGTTTTTTTGGTGTTTTTTTAGTTTATTTCTTCTTATATAACTCCCACACCAGTAAAATAGCCCTGAAAATGAATCAGCAGTATTAATTCTCTTGGCAAAGATGTGCTGTGGGGGGCAGGTTCTCCTTTCTCAAGTATAGTTAAGAAATGCATTTATTTTTCTTTCTTTTATACTGAACATATTGCTCTTTGTTCTCACTAGGAGGAAAACAATCAAACAAATAAACAAATCCAACCAATAAACTGAAAATAAAACCCCAAAACAGAAAGCCCCAGTGAAGTCAGAATTTAATTCTCTATTAATAAATGAGGGCATTGGAGTCTGTTAAGATACTGGGGAGTGTATATGGAGAAAAAGTCCCTTAAGTGCCAACCTAACAACTCCATAGAGCTTTTTTCATGCAAGTTCTGGAGAGAAGCTTTATTAAATTATTTACTCTTACTTTAGACACAGCACTTACCTTAGGAGATTCTGGCTGGAAGCCCTCTGCAGCCTGCTGGAAAAAACACTGCCTTGTGCCAAAACAGGAGTGCAGGAAGAAGAGATGAGTAGATCCAGAGATTCGACTTTGTCTGGGCATTTTGAGGTGGTTTGCTTTGCTCAGAATAGGCTTTCATCAGCAATGCAGTTACTGCAAACTCTGCACTGGGGCTCAGAGGGTCTGGTGGCACCAGTGTGAAGAACTTTGTGAATGGGGAGCTGTGTGTGGCTGACAATTTGCTGTGGACATGCTTTTTTTTTTATCCAGACCTGATGGTATCGCCAGTGTTGCCTAAAGCATAACTAACTACTGCTGCAACTACCATCCTGTGTTACCACTCTGGGTCTGTCAATTCTTCTCACATCCTCCTTCCCTAGAGCATATCCCAGTTTATCTTCCTAATTTTCAAAGATCTCCAGTTACTTCTGCTCTACCTGTCCTTCTTAGGAGCTAGGTTAGCTCCTTCCTTTACTCTTTAGGTGGCTGTGTTGTTGATTTAAATCCTTTTCCCTGCCCCAAATTCCTTTCTAACATTTTTTTTTTTTTTAATGTGAGAGTTAAATATAATTTTAAGAGTTTTAAACCTATCAACCTGTTTGCAGCTCAGCCTCACCTCAAAACCCACTTTGGGTTAAAGCAGTAACTGTCATGAAAAACCAGGTGAGCACCTGCTGGTGCATTGCCACAAAACCTGTTGGCTGGGAATTAAGAGCACAGTAAATTGTCTTAAAGCTTGCCATTAGTCTCCTTACCTCAGACCTTTCCACTACTGCTTGTTATTCATCTCCTTTTCCTGTTATAATTTCTCTGAAAACTGAGGCAAGTTCTTGGTGCCTGGAGCTAAAGCCCACTGTGCAGGAGGATGATTCCTGGCCAGCAGTCAGTCTGCATGGCATGCACAGAAGGGAAGGAATGTTTATGTTTAGGGCTGTTAGTGGAAAGTTGTGGACTCTGGCACTGAAAAAACTTAACAGAACTTAGCTGTCACATCCTTGCAATCTACAGCCTTTATCATACTAGGTACCACAGAATTTTGAATATGGATATACAAACATATTAGCATGTTTGTGGCCTAGCCATGTGGAGGTGGTGTTTGTTGTTTTCCTCACAGCCTGATCCACTGCAGAGCTCGTCTGAAAACAAAAGGCAGCTTAGTCAGTTTTTCCATATATGCAGCAATTCTTTGAAGAGATGGAAAGAGACTTTCACAGCTGTTAAAAAAAAGCAATGCCAGGACACTTAATATACCTTCCTTCTAAATTATCTCTGCATTTCAGAAGGGCTACAGTATTTGTACAGGATTATGGTGTGCTGCATCTGCCTGGGAAACTGTGGATTTGTGGGTTCCTTGTGAATTGTACTTTAAAATATCAAAGACCCCACATTTTCTCTTAACTGTTCTTAAACCTCAGCTTGCCATTTCTTAATCTTCCCCCTCAGCTACCGCCCATCTCCCTGCTTGCTGTTCTCAGACTGGTCTATATTAACAGGGGCAGAGGCTGAGCAGAGCCTGGCGATGAATGAGATCACTCCTGTCACACTTTGGTGCTGGGTCAGTCTTGGGCTGAGGGGGAGGAGTAGCTCTGTGGATGGTCTGCAACATCCCTCTCCTGCAGCCCTTTCCCTTCGGTGCCTGATGCATCTGGGCTGTGGAGCTGCAGGGCACAGACCAAAGCCTTCCATGCCAGCCTGAGGCAGAGGAATTGGCCAGGATGCTCCTGAGGAGCAGGCAGCAAGACCAATCCATCCTTTCCCAAAGCCATGGATTGCTGCTGTAGGAGTTTCTCCTCTGCACTGGCTGCCCACCCTGGCTATAAGCAGGGTCTATTAAAATGTTCACATGAGTATAGGTGGAGTATAGCCCCTCACACAGTGCTCTTCCTCCCCTGATGAGGAACTAGGAAGCCTGAAATGTGGGAGAGCTGGGGAAATGGCAGCTCCCCTGGGATAAGGAAAGCTGAGAGTTTGGAGAAACTGTGAGGCTTGTGCTTTCACAAGGCTGAGGTCATGAGACAGCCTCACAAAGGCCACCAAAGAAAGAGCTGCAGTAGGTAATAGGTGATCTTAAAATGGTTTGAACTGTGGTGCTGCTTGAAGGAATAATTCACAGCTGGGTTGACAAACACATGAATCTTTCTCATCCCCCATACCCTCCAGAGTGCCCACCCAAGCTGGAGGGAAGGGCTCTGTCTGTTGGGCAGATGTCTCTTTACACAGTAGTCAGCTGGCCTGTGGAGAAGCTGCCTTTCTGCCAGGCAATAGATCAGTCCCACTGTGAAGATCTCACCAGCCCTCTAAAACAGCCTGAACATCTTCTAATCTACTTCTTATTCCTTGTTTTTTGGGAGATTTTCAATGTCATCACTATATATCTCAACATATATCCCAATTTTCTCTAAATAAGGCAGAAATAGTAATTTTCTCTTTCTTTTTCTTTCTTTCTTTCTTTCTTTCTTTCTTGCTTCCTTCCTTCCTTCCTTTTCTCCCTCCCTCCCTCCATTCTGAAGATCAACTTGTTAAAGTCAAAGTTTCTGGGGTCTACACTACTGCATTCATATAGATATTAGAAAACAGACACAGGTCCATTATATGTGATTGGGTTAATAGAGGTTTTATTTTGCCTTTCAGCTGTCAATGATGCCATTGACTGCAGCTGCATTAAGAACCCTTAGAAAATCTCACTGGTCTCCATGATTCCATGGTTTGCCCATTCTTTTGCCGCCATTTCAGAAGCTGAGTGGTAGCCAAAGAAAGAAGATAAAGAGCTGTGTTTCATTAGAGAGCCAAGCTTAGAACCTCAAAGAAGTTATAAAGACAGGATAGCATGTAATAATGCTAGAAATCTTCACCCTACCTGCCCAACAGTAACTACTAACAAAACTCTGTACAAATGTCAGCAACTCCCTCAGCAGCAGCAGCTCAGTCTACTTTTTCAGGCCCTAGAACAGGCACCAGGCAGCAGCAAATTTGCTGCCTTTCCTGCCAATAATGTTTCAAATATTTGTGCTGTTCATGTAGTTTTAATATCACTCATTGTGGCAATATTGTTGCTAATGAAATAAAAAGTTGCATGACTCAGAAACCTCCTCTGCAAGGACCTGAAATAAGTGTAAAAACATGCCATTTCTGCACGTGAAAGACAGACAATTTTTCTTTCCAACAAAAGTTGCAAACTTCACATCTTTTTAATGTAAGTAACAAGACTCCTGAGAGCCATCTTGCTAATGTGAAGGGAACAGCTCATAGAAATACATTTGTTCATATTTTATTTGCTCTGTTTCACAATGTTCAGGAGTTGTTATTGTCTAGTTCTTTAGAAATACACATTTTAAGACGATGTTATAGCACAGCTCTTAGCTGTGCAAGTCCTAGTTTAATCTGCATTTGGTATAATTTTGCTGAATGTTTTCTAGAAGTCCTGCTGGTGGGAGATTCAAAATCATCAACTCATAAGTTGCTGCTCACCAAACCCACTGGCAGGGGCATGGTCTCACTTCCTTTGTCCCAACACTTATCCCTTACTATAGAGAACAATTTATAGCAGATCTTAAATTCCACCCTGGACATTCAGTGATTGCTGACAAAATGCAACCATCATGTAGTAATTTCAACATCTGCAGAGCTGAGCCATTAGACATTTCACTGATAAAAAACCCTGCTGGCTGTCAGAGTCCAGATAGCCTTAAAATAAAAGTTACCCACAACAGAATGTTTGGAATCTGAAAACTGAAGCATTTGTTCATTTGTTTTGAGATGTATTTAAAAATACAATTCAGTATGTGCTAAATTAATGATCACAGGCAGAGATCAGATGGTTGGTGCAGGAAAAAGAATCCACATGCCATGTGCCTGTTTCTGCTGTGATGCGATGGGAATCAGTTTAAATATATCTCTTACATCTGTTGATTTTTGGTTCTACTTTTGAGTAATAATCCAATCTGCATCAGTATTTAAAAAATAATTTAGCTCCATACTGTGGCAAAATTTATTATAAAACCATAAATAAACCAAAATGAAGATTGCCCAAGTCCCAGGACTGTAACAACATAAATGAATAGAGATGGATAACTCATTTTAACACACACATTAGATATTATTTAAGCTGGCAACCTGCTGTGTTTCTCCATTATATCACAAGCAACCTTTAAGGTTATGTAACAGCTGTAAATATAGCACCGATCCAATTAATGGTTAAAAGAGGCTTGACAGAAGCACTATCTTTCTTAATTATTCAGCTATCAGACTCAGAGAGGCTTTGTTGATCCAGCAGCAGCAGACTTCTGCCCTCCAGCGTAATTCTGACTTGTGCTGAGCTTCCAGTGAAATTGAAGCACCATTTGGAAAAAAAAGGGAACTTATCTCTTTTTCCACGATAAACATAATTTGATACTTTTTGTCATACCTGAATGCCTTTTTTTTTTTCATAAATACTGAGCTAAGTGCTGTGTCAGAGCCCAGCTGCCCAAAGAGACCTTAGGTCTGCAGCTTTGTCCCTATTTAGGGCCACTCTGGAGCACCTGGTACTGTGTAATCACACACTCAGGTGCTCTTCTGAGCTGGCAATAGCTAATTATGTCCATAAACAAGTGATCTTCTGGCCTTTTTGGCCAGATCAGCTTTGAAAATGTTCCCTTTCATTCTATTCCAGTAGAACTGTGTCTCTGCACTAAAACACCGCACAGGCTCAGGCTAATTTCAGAGTGATTTTAGTTAAATCTCAGTGCCCTAATGCACGACAAGGGGTTCCACTCTCTTCCTCTCTTCATCTCACATATTATTAGAGCTACACCAAAAACTAAAAGCTTGGTAAAGGATCTAATTCAGGACCATACCAAACCATGGTTCTGTGACCTGACTGTCAGAGATTTGCAGTTTGTGGGATGAAGTGTTGGATTTAATATTTATTCCCCCCAACTACTGAAACACACTGTCCAAGAGGATTGTCTTCCCCTGCCTGTCCCCCTGCCTGAGACCCTCAGAGGTGCCTCCTATGGAAGGAGTCAGAGGACACTGCTCTCCCTTGAGGACTGGTTGGCATCAGAATCCTCGCTCCAGGTGTCTCTCTGTCAGTCCAAATATTTTGCCTTTAAACAGCAAATTATGCGCTCTTTTTTTTTTTTTTTTCCCCGATAATCAAAATTGGTGGAGTAGTCATAACAAGGATCATTTAAGTGGAATGAGGTTGGAGCACAAATGTTACACCTTAAATGGAACTGGACCATAGATTATACCATTAGGTTTCTGAGCTGTAGTACATATTTTAAAACCATAATAAAATTCTGGCTGCTCTCAGTAGTTTGGGATTTAACTTGTAAAATCAAAATGGATGCAAAACGTTTTATTTTAGAAGCTGAACTACTGTATCAATTCATGTCATAATAAAGCCAAGATTTGTATGAGGATGAAGAAAGGGAGGAAAAAGAAACATTCAGAACACAGGGCAATAGTGAGAACCAGGTATGCTTAAAAACAATGTTTAGGTTGTCATGTCCCTGAGGACTGCTGGGGAATGGGTCTCATGTAATTGAGTGGAAATGCCATCTTACCTGAAACAGGCTTATGAAAATATTTGTTCTGAAAAATCCATTTTCTCGGAAGGAAGTAGAGCAGAAAAAGATTTTCAATGTAAATCTTCATAAACAGCTGTACTTTAATAACTGAGTCCAAATATAAAAACACATTTGCCAATAGTATGAGCATGGGTGAATATTTTTTTTACCTTCGCAATAATAGACTAGACTTTCCAATAAATATGCCCATAAGTTTTACTTCTAAAATTACTGAAAATTTTATATGAATTTAATACTAGAGGTATTTGTGTTTCTATTAACATTTCAGGAGCCCAAATTATTTTCCCAATAGATATTTGATACTCTTGTCTTGGCTGCTTTAAAAGAAATATTTTCCTCCTATGTTTAAGAATGTACATCAGGGGAAGAACTGGGGGTTTTTTGAGGCTAGAAAGGAGCTCTTATCTGATTTCTATAAATTTAGGACAAAACCAGCAAGCAATCCAACTTACTGCATCTCAACTGCATACTGTTTAAATTGTCAAATTCACCGAAAAATAAATGACATTCTGCCTGATGGATTTATCTTCTCTATAGATGTGAATAATTTGAAAAGGATTATCAGGGTGCAGTTACATTTTATGGATTTCATGTAATTTTCAAAATTTCATAGTGTGGAAGTAACTTATTTGATGGGAGATGGATCTCTAGCTCATTAGTCAGGAGCAGGTCTAGAATACTTTGACCCCTGGCAAAATTGCATTGTCACTTCTGGGTGTATCAAAGATGGATTTAACTGTGTTATTCTCTCAGTTATGGCATCACTGCTTCCCACTGCTTTCTGAAAGCAGAAACAATCCACCTAAAATATTCTCCTCTGTCAAAGTTTTAATTTTGTTTCTATGTAAATAATGCATATGCGCAGGCACTAGTGCTGCTGTCATTAACTGGGAATAAACCTGGAGCTTTCAGCTCTGCAAGTACAGACCCACACAACCCGAGCAAAAGAAGCAGCTCTGTCACATTCTATTAAAGAACAGGCTGCTGCAGCCGCTGTTACTCACCATCGGGAGGGCGAATCTGCATGCATTAAACACTGTTTATAATATTAAATGTGGAGGTGCCAGCAGACACTGTGGAGCCCTCATTCGATCAGTTTTAAAGGGTAGGATTCAGGCATGGCAAGAAGAGAGGCTGCTCGTGGCTTTGCTTGCAAGCATGTCTGCCTCGTTGTTGCACTCCCTGGCTGTGCTACAGTCATTAACTACCACCCTGCAGAATTCCAAACAAACCACACTGGAAGCAGCAACTGCAAATGAAATAATTAAAGTCAGCTCTGCTTTGCTGAATGTGAATAGGCTAATTGTCCTACAGACACTTAACGAAAGCCCGTACCTTTTCTGTGTGTGAAGTAGTGAAAGCTTACTTAAATGCTGCAAATGTGCCTCAAATGATCCAGCTAGAGACACTACGTGCTGCAGAGGGAAAAAGCAAAAAAGTTCCTTTTTTGCAAGTCTCAGAGTGATGAAATCTCGATTGCAGGGGAAGGCTGTCTTGAAATGCCTGAGAAATAACACATTGCATTGATATTCTGTCAGAGTCTTTCACTGCTGAAGATAGAGAAGTAAAACAAATAAATCCTGTCACTAAGGAGAGAGCTGAACTCAATACAGTGCACAATGTTTGCAAGGTCAACTCCTTGCTCTCTCTAGGAGGGTCTGTTTATAACTGCTGTGTTCAAAACCAAACCCACTGTTGATCCCCGTGTGCTGACAGCAGTTACTCTCACACTGAAGCCAAGAGAATAAATCTCACCAAGCTCTCTTCAAAAAGAGACCTGTATCCTTCAGGGTTAACTGCATAGAGGAGGAAAGCAATGTCAGAATGGAGTCAAACTTTAAAACACACTCTGGAAAAGCTTTGAAGATTGCTTGGGCTCTGGGAGGGAAAGAGACCAGAAGTCACACTGATTTTTCCATCACTCTCCTCTTTCCAAACAGTATTCATTTGTTTAGTTGTAATTCACATTTCCTGTATGTTTCACCTCTATTATTCTGTGCCTGGAGTTGAGGAATCCCTTTTCCATAATTTTTTAACTTCTCTCTTCCCCTTTCAAGCTACATGCAGGGGGCACAATTGAAGTGATGTGCTGCCAAGGATGAGTGGATCCTCTGTCATCTTTGCACAACTGTCACACCCACAGAGCATGTCCACTCAGTGAATACACAGGTTAAAACATGTCTGCAGCTCTTTTTAGCTGATCACA
The DNA here is from genome assembly GCA_013399915.1 of Illadopsis cleaveri. Lineage (NCBI taxonomy): Eukaryota > Metazoa > Chordata > Aves > Passeriformes > Timaliidae > Illadopsis > Illadopsis cleaveri. The sequence goes on along the minus strand of VXBB01010202.1, from coordinate 18,690 downwards.
CACACACTCATTACCTTCCTCATCATCCTGAGGCTGAAGGAAGTTCCCTCCTCCTCAGATGTGTCCATTCCATGGGAAGGGGACACAACAATGCATTTTAGGGTCCCCAATGACTCAAGGCCCGTACCTTTTCTGCTAGGACACCAATATGCAGGAGACCAATAAGCAGGATATAGGTATCAACCTCAAATCCTGAACCCTCCTATGTAGATTTTCAAATCAAGGCCAGAATAATTGATTGAGGCAGAGAGCAGATGTTTAGGCCGTGGATGCTTATAGCTTGAAAGAGAGAAAGACATTTTTCTCTTTTGATATCAATAAGGCTGAGTCACTTCATTCTCTTATTTCAGGCAAAATAAAAGCTGTTTTGAAATGCTACCCCTTGATGTGGTACCCACAGGTCTGCTGAGCAGCAGTCACAACCAGCCAACTGCAACACATTAACTGGAAAGGACAAAATGGGTAAAACTATCAACCTGTGCTGTACAGAAGAACTCAGTGTACACCTCACCACTCTCCTTGTCTCATTAAATTAAACTAAACCAAATCAAATCATCTCCAAGGTTTAGACGGTAGAAATGTGCACAACAGGGATTTGTCTGGGCTTTTAATTCTGCATGAAGTGTGGGTAAGAGGAATGTGCCTTTGCAGCTCAGTTTCATTGATGTGTGAACTAGTATTCATGTCAGGTTTTCTTTAAAGGATATTTGAATGACTCTATTTTTAGATTTTACTGTGATGTTATTTCATCAGCTACTGCATGCATAATGCATCATCAGCAACAAAAATTTTAATCATAGCATAAATCAGCCAAAATATGCTACAAGAAATCAAAGTCCAAATTGTTTTGCTTGGGGACTTGAGTAAATGGATTTTAATTTCTAAATTCAGAGAGGCTCTGGGGGCATGCTCCCCAGATGTGTAGCTGATTGGTGAATGTGTGTTACAAGGCTATTCAGGTGCAATCCCAAAACCTGAAACATCATATTTCAATCTGAAAGCAGTTTTTACAGGTTTTCCTTAAGAGAAATTGAGACCATGATTTGGGTCTCTCATCTAAATAATTCAGCTTAAGCACAGTTCCTGATTGGTGTCCGAAAACCACCTGCTGATCATTCACAAATTCCAAACTGAAGAAGAAGAATCTGAAAAGTAATTTCAGTGTAGTCCCCCAAGACCCAGCAAGGAAACATTTCACAGGCACAGAAGGCTCAAAATATTCCAGTTTAATTTCCAACAGAAAAGAAAAAGTAATTATCTGGGGCTGTGGCCTGTTATTAATGTGTTAAGGAAATAGAATTCAAATCAGACACCTTACAGAACAGCACAGAGATCTGGTTTTCAGCTGGGAAAGCTTTTTGCTCATTGCAGCTGGTTTTGTTATGGACAATCCATTTAATCTAGCTCAACAGTTTAAAAAGTGGGTCAAATATGTTATTTGTGGGATCAGTTTGCAGGGTAGGGCATATTCCTGTTCCTTGCAGATAACATGGATGTGAGAGCACCAGTCATCCCAGCTGTTTGTGCAAGCAGGTGTCAGCTCCTTTTTTCACACTCTCAGGGAAGCAGAGGTAGGACCAGCTCAGGGCATGCTGTGCACAGGGACAGCCTGGGCTTGAAAGGAAGTACTCAAAGATTAGGGCACCTCTTGCTTCCTGAATAGCTGTCCTAGGTGAGATGGATGAGCTAGATCTAGGGAGCAGGGCAGCAGCTGGATGTCTCCATCCCAATGGGACAAACCTCAAAGTATCATTTAATTGGAGGGCCATACCTATGACAGCAGGAATATTTTTTCCTGACCTCTGTGACTCTTCTTCACAGTGTTTTATGTTTTGCAGGGAAAATCTTTCTCCTCCAAACCTCTGCAATCTGGAAGAGTGTTTTGTAATTCTCTGTTTCATGGTTCTATCACATTTATCTTCAAGTTATCTCTTTCCTTTGATTAGGCCTTTTATTTCTCTTTCCCCTGGGTTATCCACCTCTGTTTCCATAGTACATAATTGAGCTGCTGAATATTCATTATTAGTCCCTGGAGTCACATAAAGATCTCCAGAGGAGGATAAAACCCTCCTTGGTTGTGTTTTGGTTAGATTAGAGCAAAAATACTAAATGTAACGTAGTATGCAATCACTCCCCTTAGTTTAGAAAGAATTGGAGAGGGAATATTTATCCTTTCATAAGGGAAAAGAGGGAAGGAAAGAGATTTGGGGACTGAGAGGGAAGGAGGGAGGAGGAAGAAAGCAGCCAGGCAGTCAGCAAGAAGGGGAAAGACTACAGTCCAGACACCATGATGTGAAATTCCCCACTGTCCTGAAATCATTGTGTTTACTGAGGGTATTTCATCACTGCTTGGTAATAGTGTCAGAACAAATGGACTTTCAAAGCAGCAGGAATAAAAAATTCAAGCAATTAACTTTTTATTCAGTCAAGCAAACCTGCCAGATACAAGCTCCCTTTGCAAGCAGAGGTCTAACAGTGCCAGCAGTGCTTCAGATGGTCCAGCAATTAAAGGGAGAGAAGATCATAGGTGAGCTTTGATACATTGCTTCTCCAGTTATAGGCATGGTTTCATTCCCTGGGGACCCCAGCTCCACTAGGGCATAGGCAAGGGAAAGCTGTGTGCAGCCTGCTACCCTGTCTGCTGTGAGCCCTGTTCCAACAGGCTGATTTCCCCTGCCTGGGGAGGGAGGCAGCAGGGACAGTGGCATCCCCAGGGGGCAGTTCAGGGCACCTGGAGGTCCCATCCTCAGCACAGACTGGTTGGTTCACCCTTGATGAATGCCCCATCTGATATTGCAGCTTATAAGCTGAACAAACAGATCAGGAAAACATGGCAGTCTGGAAAAACAAATCAACGTCTTTTTCTTCTTAATGAAATGATTTGCATGGCAGAAGTATTTGAACAGTTTTGGATTTGTTAGGCAAATGCTATGTTTGGCTGTAGTAAATACTCCTAATATCCTCATTTAGCACGATTTCAGTTTGACCTTTTTATACGTGAAACATTCTCCAGTGGCTGTGGTCAGGACACTGATCTAGATCTATGTCCAGGGATTTAATGAGTATTTAAAAGCATGAGCAGGAGAGATGAAAGGCTCTAGCCTGTCTAGGAGAGTAGAAGGAGATACTCCTGAGTGGGATACAGATGGACCAAAGTCTCCTCAAGCACCAGGTGAAAATTAACCTGATGTTGCTCTCCACTCTGCACTGCTGTTGCAGTTACACCATTGCAAGCTTCTGGTATCTTTGCCCAGGACATCTGCATAGCACAGGCATTTATCCACCAAGGACCTGTGCAGCCAACCAGTGTATTACATATGCTACATTCTGTTAAATTCACTATGAGGGTTTGCTTGCTGTTTCTTGCATTTGTACACACGAGTTCCCTTGGTGAAACTTTGTGCTGACAAGGGCAGACATGCAGCATTTTCATCCTGAGAGGCAGTGATGGGATGTATCCCCATGACCATCCCTTTCCACATGCCCAAAGCAACTCCCAGCACTTCAAACTTGCCTGTAATGCTGAAAAAAAAAAAAAAAAAGAAAAAAAAAAAAAAATAGAAGTCTAGGACACATTGTCAGTTTAAAAAGAAAAAACAGATCAAAAACAGATTTGTGTTATAGAAATCATATAAATTGCAAAGCAGTACCTTGTGGGTGATGATCTGTCTGAATGACATTTCCTTTGTTGCTTTAGGGAGTTTTCAAAAACAATGTATTTTAATGAGTCACCATAATGACTTGAAACCAAGTCAGAAGGAGAAACTTTCTGTAAAAGGCTACTTTTAATTTGAAACATGAGGTATTATTCAGAAAGTATCAAATAACTGTTACTCATGTACCAATTCTTTACAAACCTAGTACAAAGCTTTTCCTTGGTAACTGCTGTGTTAATGGAAAATCTAAACCCTGGCCCATGATAATCATTGTTATTCTTATATTTTGAATTGAAAAGGGAAATAATTTTCACACAGATTTTTTACCATGTCTGTTTATAATCCTTCTTTCGAAACGAAATTAAATCTACTAAATATCCAGAACAAATTTCCTAAAGGTTGACAGTTCCCACAGGCTGGTGCTTTTTGGCTTTAAACACTTTTTCTTCATTTCATTGTTGATTTTACTTTGTCTGGTCAGAATATGAAGCTCATGTGTTAAGGAAGCAAACAGTAAAAGGACAAAAACCACAAGTCCTGAAACCTAAAACTTGGAATTACTCACAGGAATCTCTGCATGACTTATAATTTGCTCCATTTTTCACCCACATGAAAATTAGTAAAGGATATGTTCAACTACTACACATAACCAGTTATACCAGAATGTACTGAGGGAATGTAATGTGTAGTAAGTGCTGATGTATTGCTAAAAAAATTTAAAAAAATTAATCAGGAAAGACACAAACTCCTCCAAATACTTTGGACAGAAAAGGAGGGTTCTGTCACATTGTGTGATCACACAGATGGACCAGATGAATATTTATTTGTTCATGACAAACACACAAACACTCAGTGCTCAGTGCTGGTGTTCCCAAAGGCAGCACTGTGGAACTGGATCAGACCTTCTGAGGGGAGGAAAGAGGAAAATGAGCAATCTGCAACTCTGACAGGATTTACAAACTTTCTGAACCATAAAATATGGTGCTTCATGCCTGCCATGGAGAAGGTGAGGAGAGTGTGGAAAATTTTAGCAAAGGCACAGAAACTCAAGCTCCAGTGAGTTCTCACCATGAAAAGCTGTGCAATAACCAATTCATTAGCTAAATGTAAAAGTTTAAGTCACAACATGCCAGTTATGTTCCAGTTTAAATAATTCCAGTCTGCACTGTTGAAACCCCTTGCCTGGTTAAGTGGACATGATCTGAGGGCCACCCATTCCTTGGCCTTCTTTAGCACACTTATTTTCCAGGTTTCCTCTTGTTTCCATCTCTTTGTTTTGAATTTCTTTCCCCACACATGGGTTAGTTTGAGTCTTTTTCCATGCTGAGCTTCATTTTGTTATTTTCAGCTAGGCTCTGAATGAGTTAGATGATGCTCATGCTGCAAAGCATTGCCAATCTTGTCATACCATCTGTTTCAAAAATTAGAGAAGAAGCTGAATCCCTTAATGGGATAAAATAACTGTACTTTGCTCTGGGAGTTTTCTTCCTGGGTTCTGTTTTTTGTTCACTTGTTGATAGTTCTGTCCTTCATGGCCCTGTAGTTTAAATACCATTATGTTTTCTGCCATTAAGCCTCCCTGAAAGCTTAATTTTGCCCAAGACTACTGATGCTCTATACAATCAATTTATTTTGCACTTTGAAGCAGAGAAATCTTCACAGATATTTCCAAAATCTCAGGTAGTAATGAAGAACAGCATGTTTTATGGGACAATAACTAGATGATTCTTCTACTGATTTTTAAGGCTATATGTGCATAGATTTCTATATCATCACCTAAAATGGTAAAAAAAAACAACAACTCTTTAAAAATTATTGTGATTTTTGCTTGAACTGAACCTTATCTGTGCTCTTTTGTGAATCCTATTGCTTCTGCCTTAGACCTGGAGCATTTCAGAAGGGCCAGTGAGAATGTACTCCTCTACCCCTATGGCAAACAAAGGAAAACCAACCTGGAAAAGGTCCAAGAGAAAGGTACAGCTACAGGAGTGAGGAAGCATTGTTTCTCCCCTGTACACATCTGAGCATAAGCTTGTTACAAACCAGTTGCACTCCATCTTCCTGCTCCTCTCAGCAAACCGACACTAAAGGTGAATGCATAGGTCTGCAACAACTGGACATAATGAGGATTTTTTTTTTTTTTTTTTTGCAAAGTCAGTGAGCATATATAATACAATTAAAAACTATACTTTCTCCTATGTATGTATGAGAGTGTTGGGTTGGTTTTTTTCTCAAATTTATTTCCTTAATTTCAGTGTTTTCTAGTGATTGATGGGACCTGGTTCCTCCAGAGGACGGCATTTTCCTCATCTGAGGGACAAGGAACAGAGCAGGGCTGGCAGACTCTCATTACATGGGCATTTCAGCAAGAGGGCCACCAGGAAATTTTCAAGTCCATAAATAAGCAGGAGAATGACTGAGGAAGATTACAGCAGTGGCAGGGGATTCAAGAGGAACCGAACACTTCAGCACTTGTCTGAAGCTCACAGAGCAGCTGTTGACAGATTTCTCTGTTTCAAGCCCTGCTGCAAGCTGCCATTAACGGGGAGAATCACAGGTCTTGTAGTCCTATTTCTCTGCTAACCAGGTTTATCTTCAGCACTTTAAGCTTTCTTCCTTCAATTGAACTTTCTCTCCTGCTGGACTTGCTAGAACTGTTCCAGGAAAATAGAAGACAGTTGAAACTTAAGTGATGAAGACATGAACCACAGCACAAAGCAAAACTACAAATAAGTGAGTAGTAGGGGTCTGTGGTATCTCTCAAGCACATAAATGATCTGCAGTTACTGGCCCTGCAAAACACCCAAGTAAGTAATGCCTCAGCCCATCATCTTTGGACAGATGTGAATTTCTCTCCTCCCTGGAGCTGGGCAGTGGAGGAAAAGTCACTAAATAGTTCATACTTCCCTCCTATCTCTTTGCTTCATGAAAACAAAACACAGATTATAAAGTCATGGGAATGGATCCATTTTACCCGAGACAAACATATGTAGAGTTAGAATGGCAAGATTTATGGTATCATCTTCCTTTTTAAAACACTGTTATTGTTTCAAAGAGTAAGATGCAAAAAACAAGATTTGAAAATAATAATGCCTATTAGGAAGGATTAGACTACATCTTCCACTTGAGGAATGGTTTTTCAGATTGGATCATTTTTAATAAAATACTCATCCTTCCTCCATCTGATTTCATTTTCTAAACCCTGAAGTCTTTGCTTTCACAGGCAAACTTCTTGTTTCTGTGGGGTTTTTGGTTGCATAAGGACAGCATAGGTTCACAAGATTGAGTTATTTTTAATTTTTTATAGTCTCTGAGATTAATTATTTATAAACACTTTTTAGAAACTTTCAAGTTTGGTGTTGCTAATTTAATGCATCTTTTCTTCCCAAATCCTTTTGATAGTATATGATTATGCAGCTCGGTTCAATCTATAATGAAGCTTCATTTTTTCATTCTAATTAGTCACCATATTTTTAATAGCCTACCAAAAAAAAAAAAGATAAATGATTTATTTTTCTGAGACCGCAACCAAAACTTTGCTACATATATTCTAAACCACTCTTTTCCTCTAAAGTGTAAATCAGTCTGTTGGACTTTAGTATGTTATCTGCACAAGACTGGATTATGACAGATAACATGCAAAGAATTTTGAAATCCTACAGTGTCATATGTTTTGTTAGCAGAATAAAATTAGGATTATATCATTATACAATACCATTCATGCTACCTAAAAGCACCTATTTACTTCTTCCCACAGCAGGCTTTGTACTAAGAGAAAATACTATTTTTTTCTGTTCCATGAATGTCACCATGGAGTTCAGTGCTCTAAAAAATCTTTGCCACTAGGACTTTCTCAGAAAAATAATGCTCTTATGAGGATCTAGTCAGTCAGAATGTTGAGTAGTTAAGCATCCAGTCGTCAAAGTTCTGAGCTCATGTTTCTTTGTGAAAGAAATGAGCCACGTAGACAATCAATTTTCTTCTGAATCTGCACATTTTGTATTATTTATAGATACTGCCTCATCACTGACGTTTTCTTTTTTTAATTTTGTTAAAGACCACTAACTAATTTGAAAGTGAGAGAAGAAATTGCCTAAAAATACCTATTTATGCCAGTCAGTCTGCAATGATACCTGTTAAACTTTGCTACTACAACAGAACTAGTTCTTGACAATACTACATAAAAATAGACAAAAGTTAAAAGAGATTCTCACATAGTCTCTAGAAACTTCTAAATTTTTTCAGACTTTTTTGATTATTTATATTTGTAGGTTTTTGAATTACCATGGATCTGGTAGGCCTGAATTACCACGGATCCATGTTGAGGTTTTTTACTATTTATATGCTAACAGGCTTTAAGTGTTTTCTAAGAAAACACTCCTCTTTATTGAGAGAGTTTTTATTGATTTAATGTTTGTTAAGGAAAAGTCCAGCCCAAAACAAGGATCTATCTTTACACCAAAATAGTGACTTTCAAGGAAAAAAATCATTTAAAATTACAGTGAGTTAACATCATCAGGATGGCTGAATCATATGAAAAATACAATTCAATACAAGCCTGCTACCCATATCACTTTTTGGATGTTAACAGATCAAATTTAAGAGGTTCCTTTCCTGCTACATCTACCTGCTTGGCAAAGCAGCTAAATGTGCATTCTTACCTCTCAATAGAGAAAATGGCTCTGTTTCCCAGTCCTAGTTTCATTTAAGATATGGTACTGCTTTGGCTGGGATAAAGGTTACAGCTGGTAGAGGGTTGACTTTTGGATTTGTGCTGAAAATGGCACTGATAACACAGGGATGTTTTAGTTACTGTTGAGCAGCACTCACACAGAGCCAAGGCCTTTTCTGCTCCTCACAGAAACAAGTGCAGAAGGAGCTGGGAGGGGACACAGCCAGGGCAGATGACCCCAGCTGACCCCACAGGTATATTCCAGGCCATATGGTGCTGTATTCAGCATATAAAGCTGGCGAAGAAGAAGGAAGAAGAGACATTCAGAGTGATGGTGTTTGTCTTCTCAAGTCACTGTTATGCACAAGGGAGCCCGACTTTCCCATGGATAGCTGACCCCTGCCCGCCCATGGGAAGCTGTGAACGAATTCCTTGGTTGATTTTGGTTGTGTATTCAGCTTTTGCTTTGCCTTTAAACTGTCTTTGTCTCAACTCACGAGTCTTCTCACTTCCACTCTTCCAGTTCTGTCCACCATCCAGCTGGGGGAGGGAGCAGGTGGCTGTGTGGGGCTGCAGGTGGCCAGGGTTAAACCACGGCAGAGGTTATATGGCATACACCTTGGAATATCTGGAGTACTCCTGGGGTGCCAACAGGGAAAGGTTTCTGACAGGCAGTTTGCCCAAGTGGACCATTCTATCTCATCTGAGGGATGTAAGTGGTAACACTCTCCAGGAGATGTGCAAGCACATTGATCCTGTAGCCTTCAAGGAAGGCAGAATAATTGTACTTCTACAGATTCATAAAAGCAATGTACTGTGCTACTTGTCCCAGTTTGTTGTTACATTTATCAAGGGGACGAGAAGGAGGGAAAGTGCAAGGATAGCATTGCAGCAAACAATCCCAACGAGAGGTGGTGCTGCACGTCCATTTTAGAGAAAAGTTCTATCTTCTGCTAAATTTTGGTTAGGAGAGAGGGTGGGAGCCAAATGCTATCTCACTATAACATGGTTGTTACAATCAAACCACTTCTTTACAAGAGCAGTACAGTATTTATTTTCCCTATTGAAGCTAACAGAATTTATACCCTCTCTCACTGAGAGATCTGTGCAGCAGGAAGTCTGCATCAGCTGATTTTCACTTCTACTTCACATCAGTTACAAATTCAAAATTACCTCTGAACCCTTCTTTTCAACTGTGGTGTTGCACAGCTTCAGCAGCACACGTTTTTGCTGTCAGCGATGCAAATCTGAACCTCTGTTAATGAAATGATACTCCATAAACTTCTTGGCATAATTAATAATTATAGGCAGTTCTTCAACTACAAAACTTGAAAATAGAAGGTTGTATTTTAGGCATTTAAGTTTCTTTATTACACAAGAAAAAGGGAGGTTATGCTTTAAAAATTGTGGATCCCATAAGGAATGGCGAGCTGCTCCCTCATACTAACACCCAGGGAAGCCTTGCTGGAGATGTGAAGGCTGTGGGCAGCCTTGGCTGCAGTGACCATGAGACCATGGAGTTCAGTATCAGATGAGGAAAAAAGCAGAGCAGCAAATAAGATTGCAACCATGGACTTCAGGAGAGCAAACCTGCTGCTCAAGGTGGATCTGAGGTAAAGCTCAGGGTGGGCTCCTTCAGGGAGTGGATCATGAGTGAGGCTGAAGACCTCGCAGCAAACCAAAAAAGCTGCTAAAACTCAATGAATTCCTTAGGGAAACTATCCTGATTAGCCATGATCTCACTCAGATCCGTTTGGACATGAACCTGATCCAATGCTTCTCACAGCTATGATGGCCTAGATAAGGGCCAAATATGAAAAGGTAAAAACTGGAAAACTGTGAAGAGACTTTTAGGGTACCAAAGTGTTTGTGATGCCCAATGGGATGCTGAAGAGATGAACCAGCAGCTGGTGGACATCACTGAGAAAGTGAAACCAGAAATAAGTTTGGAGGGAATTGGCTGATGTGGTTGCCAGGTCACTCTTCATGATATTTGAAAAGTCATGGCAATCAGGTAAAGTCCTGGATGGCTGAAGAAAGGGAAATATTGTCCCCATATTTAAAAATACAAAGGAGGTCCCTGGGAGCTACAAACCTGTCAGTCTCACCTCTCTGCCTGGGAAGATAATATGATATTCCTCCTGGAAGCCATGCTAATGTATATGTTTTCTTGGAAAACAAGAAAGTGATTTGGGACAGCCAGCACATTGTCACCAAGGCTAAGTCCTGCCTGACCAATCCAGTAGCCTTCTATGATGGAGTGACTACATCTGCAGACTTCCCAAGGGAAGGGCTGCAGATATTATTTATCTGGATTTCTGTAAAGGCTCTGACACAGCAGACCCCCACAACTTCTCTCTCTCTAAATTGGAGAGAGATAGATTTGATGAGTGGACAGATTGAGCAGCCCTGCCAAGGACTTGGGGGTACTAGTGGATGAGAGACTGGACATAACCCAGCCATATGCACTAGGAGCCCAGGAACCCAAAAAGTATCATGGGCTGTATCCAGAGGACCATGGGCAACAAGTGAGGAAGGGGATTCAGCCCCTCTGCTCTGCTCTGCTCTGCTCTGGTGAGATCTCACCTGCAGTGCTGTGTCCAACTCTGGACACAGAGTCATTTCAGCCCGTTGGAGTGAGTCCAGAGGAGGCCACCGAGATGATCAGAGGGCTGGAGCACCTCTCCTATGAGGAAGGGCTGAGAGAATTGGGAATTTTCAATATAGAAAAGAGAAGACTTAGGCATGATCTAATTGTGGTCTTCCAGTACCCAAAGGGAGCCTACAAGAAAGATGGAGAGACTATTTACAGGAGCATGTAGAGAAAGGACAAAGGGGAATGGGTTCAAACTGAAAGAAACTAGGTTTAGATTGGATATTAGGAAGAAATTCTTTACTGTAAGGACAGCAAGACACCAGAACAAGCTGACCAGAGAAGTTGTGGCTGTTCCATCCCTGGAAGAATTCAAGGCCAGGCTGGACAGCAGATTGAACAACCTGGTCTAGTGCAAGGTGTCCCTTACCCACAGCAGTGGCGCTGGAAGCAGATGATCTTCAAAGTTCCCTTCCAACCCAATCCATCCTGTGATTCCATAATTTTACTTATCTGACAAAGCCCTGACTACTGGATTTTAGAAATAAAGTTCCACTTAAGAAGCTGTCTCTGATTGCCATGAATAAAAGCTTGAAATAAGACATAGGTGTAAAAATAAGTCTCAGATATCTGAAGGAAATAAGAAGAATCTAATTCTTGCTATTATTGCTTAAATCTGATGATAGTTAAGCCAGCCTCATGGTTTGGCAGAAGCAGGGAAATAAGAACAACAGATTAATACATTTTCAGTGCTTGGATCACTGACAGTACAAGCACCATAACAGCCAAGACAGCAGGTAGAGGATGTCTCCAGTTTGCAATATTATCAGAATATCTTTCTCTAGTACTTTTTTTTTTTAGTGGAAGAGAATGTTATTTATACATGATGTTGCAATTACTGGTCCTGCCCCAAACATGGGGAATCTCAGAACTAATGCCCCTAAGAACACAGAAGGGGAAGGGCAAAGTCCTAAGTCCCTGCTCAGGGAGAACATGTTTATTTATGACAAGAGTACTTTATAAAACTATATTTTTCAGCCAGTCAACAAGTTTAAGGGAAGGGTAAATTTGTGGCATAATGTTCTGATATAAAGTTTATTCCCTGCAAATATACTTATTAATCTAAACTAGAGAATGTATAAAAATGTTTCTGCAATCTGTGTAAAATACATCATAGAGTAATGCAGGAACTAGACATCAGTGTCTCAGCATATCCCTAGAGATCCTGAAATTAATAGCTATATTTATAACTAAATTATATTCTGAATCTTAGCAATGGCAAGGGATGTTGTGTACCAACTGAGACATGTTGCTATTCTAGTGAGATACTGTCTCACTAAAGAAGGAACAGAACTGGGTCAGCCCTAGCAAAGGCAGAATCTATGCCTGGAAGAGGGCTACTGTTGTCCCTTAAACATTTCTTAAATTCCAGTTCTTTCTTGTGGGCAAAACACTGGGGATTTATTCTGTGAAATGCAAATATTCGAAGCCTTGTGACTTTTTCCTGCTTTTCATCTCCCAGTTCTAAATGTACCCACTGCTTGCAGGCACAGTGTCCTGTCATCTGTCTGGCCTCTTCCCTTACTCCCATCAAACAGCAGCCCCTGAAGGGTGCAAGAAGTACCATGGAGAATGGTCTTAAGCCTCCTTGGCACCTGAGACCTGCTGATGGGGCCAAAACCAGGCTTTTGCAGGATCAATAGAAGTGGGTGATTAAAGAATGGTATTGACATTCCCTTCATCCTTTATGTTTCTCTCACCCCAGCTTCATCTTTCTTGGATTCTCTCCAGGGACAGAAGTCATCAAAATAATCTAGAGTGCTCTAACACTCAGTGTAACACTGAAAGGTGAGTCAGTGTGTTACAGATGAGGAGGAATTGTCTACCTTTTATCATCAACATGCTCCATTCACTTCTGCAGGTGTAATAATGCAGCCATAACAATTTATTTTACAAACATAGAAGTCTTTAATACAGGATTTGTTTGCACATTCCATAGTATGCTGAATTAGCTTGAAATTTAAGGAGACTTCACACACTAAGGGGAAGGCTGTAATGGGTGACCTTTTTGAACTACTTGTCATTTTGAATTCAAAGTCACAGTAGAGCAGCCTGGATGACATCAGTTACTGCCCTCAATTCTTTTATCACCACACTCATCACAGCAGGAAATCTACCACCCCATCACCTAAACAATGTGAGTGTTCAGCTAAGCTTTTCATTTCTTGTAGCAATTTCCTGATCTGTTGGGTGCTATTCCTCAGCAAGGCATGGGATGGGATGAAAGTAGGTCACCTTTCCAGACAGCCATCACAGCTGAAGACATAGCTGGGAGGAAATGCTGTGTCTGAAATAACATCCAGGGAGCAGCACAGAGAAATTATTCCTAGTCCTCAAGTTCTTCACCAACCTTTACCTCACGTCGTGTCCCCTACATTGTCCCTGCCATAGCTTCACCCAGCTACAGTTTAGTTAATGATATCATGGTAATCTATTCTCAGAATTAAAGGAAGAACCTTTTCAAGCTCTGCTGATCAAATTGTTATCTGCCAAGAATTTCAAATACATAGAGAGTTGTGGGAAAATACTCTTCAGGTTGGACAGGTAATCACAATAATACATTTCTAATGAATGCTATGGGGGAATGCTACAGGAGGAAAACACAAACCCCAACCATTTCCATCTGCTTTGCACAGCCATTATAGAACTCCCTAACACAAGCCTAAGAGACTGAAGGTGAAAGGTTGCTGGCGTCCTTCAATTTCTTAGTCGTTTTTGAGAGGTAAAATGAAGGTTGAAGTCAAGGATAAATGCCAAACAACTGTTGGGGTTTTTTTTCAATTTCAACTTGCTTCAAATTCAAAAACTCTAATGACAGGGTACTGGAACAAGATGATCCTTAAGGTCCAATCTAACCCAAACCATTCTGTGATTTTATGATTCTTCTAACTTGTAAGTAAAGTTGCTTCTTGTCACTACACAGAGTCCCTGGGGGAAAAAACAAAACAAAACAAAACAAAACCAACCAACCAACCAAACAAACAAACAAAAAACAAACAAACAAAAAAACAACCCCAAAAAACCCCAAACCCCAACAAATTTATTCCTTCATTTATTTTTATTCCCCCTTTCACTTTATGAAGTTTTGCTCCATGACAGGAGCAAAATGATAGCGAGCTGGCAGCCAAGTGGAAAGCTGTAATTTTATGGACCACTTCTCTGTGGAATGGGACTGATGAGATAGGAAATAGTAAGTCTCTTACAGCACATGGCTTCTGTAGCACTACAGCTGGGAGGGAAGAGAGGCTTAGGCAAAACTGTTCCTTTAAAAAAGGTCGAATAGGGAGATAAAGCCTTCCCATCAGAAAGGCTTTGATTATGTGACAGCAATGCTTTCCATCTACCCTTTGAAAGAGTACAGGGAATACTGAAGTACCTTCAGAGCCAATAATAAGTAGAGGCAACATGAAAGTGACTGAGTAATTGCATCAGAAGTTTGCAATTAATGACCAATATCTGTTAAAAGTAGTAGGAGAAGATGTTAATCTTTTGCATTTTATACAATACCGGGGAAAAAAAGTACAGTTTGCTTTTAATATTGTCATTAAAAATGTTATTGTTAATACAAAAAAAAAGTTTCACTCAACTTTTATTTAAGAATCAAGTCTGCAAGCACTAGTTGTAAACTAAGGCCTGTTGTCTGTAGCTTTTTAAAATACAAAAAGAGCAACACTACAGCTGTAGGATGATGCCTGAGACCACAGGCCATTTGTGTGGGACCAGAACATGTTTAAATTCCCTGACAGAAGTCAGATCAAACATTCAAATGAATTATTTGGACACTATCCAAAATGAGCTCCTGCACTTGGAGATAATAGAATTGCCAGTGTAAATCATACTGAAGATGGATTAGACTGCAAATTCTGTTAATACCTCTGGTGGGTGACACACATCAACTATGAGCAGTGACAAGCAAACATTTTATATTATGCCTGTAGACACTAAACCTGGTTAGATTTATTTGCAAGTGTATTTGTAGCTGCAAGACATTTGAAGGTGGTCAGGAAATGACTGAAGTGGCTGACAATTACACCAGGGAGCAATATTTTTTGGTTGTAGCTGTGGGTTACTCTCCAATATACATCTTGATAGTTTTGGTTTACTTTAAATAACTGATTTCCAATAATTATTTCCATGTTACAAGCAAAACAAATTTTAGGTTAGCTCTAAGTGAGAAACATTTCCTATAAGCAAAGTTCTTCTTTTACACTGGAATATAGATAACAAGATCCATTAAACATAACATGAAAGACAGAGTGAGTGTAAGACAGAACTTTCATTTTGTCAAGCTTTATTCTTTGTGAAATCAGCTTTTCTGTTTTCAAAAACCATAAGGATATAGTACTGTCATCTAAGATTAGTCATACTAATGCAACACATGATGGAATTATTTTCCAACTGCAGAGTGAATGCCATCATAGAAAACGAAGGAAGGAAGGAATGAGGGAGGGGAAGAGGTGAATCTGACAGATCTGTCTTCAGAATGATTTTGAAGTGCTGAAGATTTGATTAATGTTAATAAAAGGCTAACAAGTGAAAAATCAGATGCATCTCACTGGGATGATATTGTGCACAATCACCAAGCAAGTGATTATGTGGTAAATTAGAATCCCACTCCTGTGTCTTGGACACAGAGACATTTTAAACAGGCCTTCCTGTAACATTACAAAAAAATTTAACAAATCCTGAAAAGGAACCTTTTAGCTCCAGATGACCTACATTTGCCTTCACAAATTTTTGCCACATAATATTCCTGGTGTTAAAGTATATTTTGTCTTTGAACCACACATTTTAGTGATGCATACAAACCACTGCACAGCAGAGTAAAGATACAATATGCAGTAAAAGTTACACACAATTTTTGTCAGTTGATTCCATGCACTTATCTGAACAACAAAACAATGTTAGTGGAAGGAAAGAAATGACTGCTATTAGAGTTACCAGTTATACTTCCATAAATTAAAAGTAAGATGTCTACAGGATATTGCTATAGTTACAACAGGATATATGCTTCTAGGAGTCCTTTAATATAAAAGTAGGTATTTAGTTTACTTCATTTTGTTCTTCTGAATATTCAAAACATTACATGGGGATTAAAGGCTATACTTAAAAAAAAAATAAATCATGTGACCAACAAGGGATGGTGCTTCCAATGGTCACAGTTATTTTCTTTCCTCTCCATATATCAACAGGTTCTGAACAACAGCCTGTAAAGGAAGCAAAGAGCTATTCACCATTTTCTGGTCTCCATACAGAAACACAAGTATAACTTCTAAACAAAAAACTCAGATACTTAAAGAGCATGATGCAACTGCCTTTTAGTCACTGACCCATTTACAGTTTAAATGACTATTATGATGGGCAAGACACCTGACAAATGTTTGGAAGACCAAGTAGTAGGGAAGAGATTCTTGCAGAGCTTATATTTGTAAAATGTATCCAGCTTCTTTAGACAAAAGGCATTATCATAGAATCATAGAATGGCTTGGGTTGGAAGGGACCTTGAAGATCATCTTGTTCCAACCCTTGCCATGGGCAGGGACATCTTCCACCACACCAGGATGCTTGAAGAACTATCCAGCCTGGCCTAGGACACTTCCAGGGATGAGCCATTTCTCTGGACAACCTGTTCCAGTGCCTCACCACCCTGACAGTAAATATCCTTTTCCTTATATCTAATCTAAACTTACTCTCTCCAATTTGAACCCATTTCCCCTCATCCTGTCACTGTATGCTCTTGTAAATAGTCTTGCCTCATCCTTTGTTTAAGTTCCCTTCAGGCACAGGTATATTAAATTTATATATTCAGGCATATTAAATATACTACTCAAAATTTAGGGACAAGTACTACAAATACTATGCAGCATTTTTCATGTTATTTTGTGGTGAAAGGAAGGAAGGAAGGAAGGAAGGAAGGAAGGAAGGAAGGAAGGAAGGAAGGAAGGAATGAAGAAAGAAAGAAAGAAAGAAAGAAAGAAAGAAAGAAAGAAAGAAAGAAAGAAAGAAAGAGAAAAAAATTTTCACAAAGTTCACAATGAAAATGAACAGTTTCTTCTTGACAAATTCAGTAATTAGAATACAGTAAAATTCAGAAACAGAAATAAGCAAACCTAAAGCTTGTGCTTAGTCCTGTTCATGTTTGGGCTGTAAAGACTGGTGAATGTAACCACTGTTCTGCTAAAGTCAAAGGAATATCTGTCAGCAGAATCATAGTTAATTCATATTTACAATCTTAGATTGAGGACAGAACATCTCCAACAGTACAATCTAAAGGACTAAAAAATTAACTGCTATTATTGCTGCAAGTGTTGAGAATGAGGGTTGAGGATCAGGCACAGCAATTTCTTTCATCAATGACACTTTATTATTATCACATTATTATTTTATCTTAGCTAGAATTTTTTGTTTGCTGCTTTTATTTTCTTCAATACTATGAGATTTTCAATTTACAAGATTAAAAATACATACAAGCTCTCTTGCTTCAGAAACTTTGAAGTGAAACCCAGTTCAAGATTGCAAAATAAAGTTTTTATTCCTCAGAAACAACAAATTGTTGCTATTCCTGAAATGAAAGTCATCTCTTCTGCAGGCTATTTCAAAAGCAAAGCAAATATCTCTTTCATGCTTTCTTTAGAAGACAAATCATAAAGCCAGCAGAAAATAGAAGCAATTGGAATATATAGGCAATTTAGAGACACTTGTTTAATCTCAGTAATTACCTATTCACAGAGCAGGATTGGTTTGAAAGGGCTATAGATATTTTTCTATTTAAAACTTTAAAGAATTTCCTGAGATGTGTTAAATACAGGATAAATATCATCTCTCTTCTGTCAAAATCATACCAAGATAAAGAACAGAATATGGTCAGATAATATTTTCTGCTGCAGTCACAGCATATGAACAACTCAGAGCTAAATTTTGCCTGTTCACATGTATACAAATCTTGCTTACTTCACTAAATTTCCTTCTGTCATGCAAACTGATGTCAGAAAGAAGCCCTGTCAGTGATTTTCTGAACAGCATTTCTTGAAGCGGTTTTAGAGTTCAGGAACATCCAGAAGCTGCATTTTAAAACTATGTCCTCTTCAGATTTTTTTGTGTGGTTTGGGTTTTTCAGTCAGATTCCATTGTATTTTAATACATGCTCAGTCCTCCACTCTTTCATTGGGAATCTCAATCATTGGGAAAGTCAGATTAATTTGTTCCCAGAGAGCAGGAATAAGCTTCTGAGAACTAAGATATACACAGCACGATATGACATTTGAGTGGGCAAGTTCTAGATCACTCTGGGCAAAATTAATAAAGTTCAGTGCTTAAAGAAAAAGAATGTGAATAATAGACAGCATCAGGCTTTACAGACAGCAGTAACCTAGCTGTGGAAATGCTGGCCTTCCTGGCTGCCAACTTTTTGATCAGTTTTGGCCCTAAGGAATTTTGTCTTCAGGGTGGCACCTAATGTGAACCCTTAATGAAGGACATATGGCTCACAGAATCAGGTTGTAAGCATGCAGGACCAGCTGGCACACGTGAGAGCAGAGATGAAACCAGTTCCAGATTTGGCAGTCACAGATGTCATGTCAGGGCATGACCTCCTCCCAGGCTGCTGCATCCAACACAAACTAGATAAAGCAACACCTTTACCACAGTTTTCTATTTATGAACTTGGCATATTCATATAACTAAATACATGAAAAAGGGAAAAGAAGAGG
>VXBB01010200.1:0-13647 GCA_013399915.1 Illadopsis cleaveri | reverse complement strand
GAACGGGGGGGAAAAAAAAAAAAAAAAAAAAAAAAAGGAAGCTTAATATTCATACTTTTCCAGGAGGGGGTCGAGCAGGGGTTTGGGGAGCTCTGTGCCAGGCAGAGCAGGGGCTGTTTGGTTTCAAATATGCCTGCGGTTTCCATGGCTCAGAAGTTTGGGNCTGGGCAGCTTGTTCCAACCCTTCTAGGGATGAAATTATTCCTAATACTCAACCTAAACCACCCCTAGCACAACTCAAGGCCGTTCTTTGTTATCCTGTCACTTGTTCCTTGGGAGGAGAGGCCCGACACTCCCAATCTCTGCTTTTCCCCACCTCTGGGAAGACAAAGGTGGTCACTCACCTTCGGCTGTCTCCTCCCCATGTATTTCTGATTAAAATCCAGGCTGTGACATTTGAGGGGGTTTTACCCGTGACAGGAAATATTTCCCCTCAGCCCATCCCAGGGAGTTGCTCCTTGGGACAGCACATCGTCCCTGGAGCTGTGAGGGATGGATGGCTGTGCCCGAGGATGATGCAGTTCCGAGCGACTGCAGCAGCTAAAAGCTGAAATCATTTTCCAAACAATGACTCAACCACCATTAAAAGTTGAGTAAAATCACAAAATTGGCTTGGCCAGGGCTTTAAGGATCCCTTTCCAACCCCGTGCCGTGGAGGAGGAGCTGTGGGCACCTTGGAGCTACAGGAGGGAGCAAAAGGAGCTGGGGCAGAGGCACCAGGAGTTCCTGGAGCTGCTGCAGCAAACCCAGGAGTGTTTTTGTGGGGAAAACGAGGATTTTCACATTTTCCACTTTTTTGAGCACAATCCTATCGCAGCTTTATAGGTGAGGGACTTGCTTTGGCAAGAGATCAAGATGAGCTGAACTACGGCTCTCCACTGGCACTTCTGGCTGATGGCTGCTTTTTATTATCTCTCTTTATAATTTTATGGATACAATTCCTTTGTTTCCTCAAAGCAGCAATCAAGCTGTTTTCCTTCCTCGAGCTAAATGTTTTCCCTGGCGGAGTCAGATGGGGACGAGCTCAATCTCATTTAAAGAGGTGGATAAAGAAACTGAAAAGCGAGGAGCTGGGGCTGGACACTTTACCCGTGCAGCAGCGCTTTTAGGGCACTGAGTTTGTGGTGTTTTTTCCTCAGGAACAGCTCAAAAGTGGTTGTTCCTAAGAGTATGCAACTTTCCTCAGGCCTCAGTGAGTCGATATCAGGAGCTGAAATTGGAGCTGGGTGTTTTGAGAGTCCATGTCAGTCTCACCCAGCGCAGTCTCCCTCCTCAAGTGCAGAAGGAAAAAACTCGAATTTCAGGGTGGATTTAATAAAAGAGGCTGAGGCTGTCGTGTCATTTCATCTGTAATTTTAGATGTAAGGATTTTTTTCTTCTTCTTTTTTTTTTTCCTTCCTGCATTCTTTGTTAGCCCACGCCTGCAACTCGGTATTGACTCTTCCCTGGGAAACTTGTCTTTATAATTATGACCTAATGGTTGATTGTATTGATTCGGCAACAGGCGGCGGAATGGTTTTTCTTTCAAGCTTTTCCTGAAGTAATTGCATGGCAAAGATGAGAAAAATCAAGGACAAATCTTGGGCATCTCCTCATGGAAGTTTTCCACCAGGCTTTGATTTGTTTTTTGGTGGGTTTTTTTGTGGCTGTGGAGGCTGAGTGTGCTCCGGGGCCAGCGTGGTGAAGAGCTGGCAAAGCTGAGACCAAAATGAAATGTTGGCTAAATGCTGCCCAAGCCTCCTGCTTTTCACTCCCTGAGAGGAGATCCTTAAAGCAGAGAGGCACTTGTGAGTGTTTATCCTGGATTACTGCACAGGAATTACTCCTTGGATTGCTCCTCCCTCGCAGTGGGGAGGCCCTGATGCCATTTTTCCACAGAAACTGTGGCTGCCTCATCCCTAAAAGTCTTCCAGGCCTGATTGGACAGGACTTGGAGCAACCTGAGGTAGTGAAAGGTGTCCCTGCCCGTGGCAGGGGGTGGGGACAAGATGGTCTTTAAGGTGCCTCCCAACCCAGACCTCTCTGCGATTGTGCGATTCTGTGAAATCCCCAAATCGTTCCTGAGAAACGCATTTGGTTCTTTCTGAAACACCAGGGCTCCAAACCCATCTCCAATTTTCTCTCTTTGTGCTGGGCATTGCTTTGTTCCCAGCTCTCCTTCTGCATCACGAGCAAAAAAAAACAGTTTGGAAAATCATCCTGGTTGGGGTTATTATCCCTCACAAATGAGATTTTTTTTTTCCCTGTTTGGCGTGGGTTTGGTAGCCTGGCAGGGCTGGTCGTTACTTTTAAAAAGAAATCGGTTTAGAAGTGCTTGGGACAGGGATGGGTGCTGGGCTTGGCAGTGCTGGGTGGACTTAAAGGGCTTTTCCAAGCTTAATAAATTCCTAATTCTGTGATTCTGGACTGGGGAGGAGCTGGAGGTTGGCACAGGGAACCTCCTGCTCGTCTGTAGCAGGCCCAGATCTTCACAGGGCTCTCAAACTTCTGGTGCTCTGAAACGTTCCTTCCTTTTTTTCGTAGCTTTGTCACATCTTTCAGGATGACTTTTTGTGGCTTCTTTTCTTTGGGTGTCGCTGCCAAGTGCTGTCAGTGGGAGTTGAAGGAGATGGGAAATCTGTGGGAGCATCCTGGGTGCAAGGACAGGAGCTTTGGGATGTCTGGTTGAAACCATCCCATGGTTTCATCCGTGATCTCTTTGTCCTGGCTGCAGGAAACCCAGGCTGGGATGATCAGTGGTGTGCTGGATTTCCCATATCTAAGACGAATTGTTGGGTTTTTTAACTGACATTCACATACTAATCCAAGATACAAACACCCTGGCGGTGAAGCAAAGTGTGAGCCCTCCTCACCTGATAAATTGAATATGGGACATTTTACAAGCCCATTGTGTGTTTTCCTCTTCCAGACGTATTGCAAAATGTGTTTTGCTGATGTGCTGGGCCTCGGTTGTATTTATCAGGACAAGATTTTGTTTTCTTCAGCTGCTAAAACCCCAGAGCGCCTCCCTCCTTACGTAGATCGAGTACAGAGTGGTTCTTGTTTCCACAGAGCTCGTTCCCATCGTGTGGCAGATGAATTCCTGCCCTCTGGCTACAAGAAATGCTTTCAACAACACATTCGAGTTGTAGCTTTCTCTGAAGCACTTGACAAATCTCTGTGACTTTACTTGGGCTTCTAAAAACCCTTCACCGAGTTGTGGGAATAACAGTGGAGGTTTTGCACACAAAAATTACTGAAAGATATTAAGGGATGGATTAAATGATCAATTAACACAACAGGGGGAGGTCATTAGGGGTGTCCCTCGGCTGGAACAGGTTGTTTTGACCTGTTGTAAAAGGGCAGGAAAAAAAATCAGTTCAGATATAAAGCATTGTTTATAAAAGAGATTTTCCCTGTTTTTGCTACAGAACAACAATCTCCAAGTTGCCTGATGCCACTCGGGAATAGGATGTTAAAGTTTTAGTTGAGAACTGTGAGAAATACAGCCCTGGTGCTTGGTATTAGTTAAGAAACAAACCAGCTTAGTGTGAGGAATTACAGTGATGGGAATAGAGAGAAAACTGGGAAATGGTGTCGTGGAGCCGCCTCGTTCACAGCTTGAACCTTGCTCATTTCTTCCCTTTAAAATTCAGGGGGGAGGAAAATGATGCTGTGGAAGCAGGGAAAAGATATTTGAGAGAGATATAAAAGAGATTTATGAGATCCTGAGTGGCACAGAGAAGAGAAGGATAAATGTTGATTTTTCTCTGGCACAACAAGAACAGCAGGTATCTGGTGAAATGGGAATTAAATCCAAAGGACTAATTTCCTTCTGCAGGCCATGGCTGGGCTGAGAGTGACCAAACACATTCTTGGGAAAAATATCCAGTGGGAACTGCCTGATCCTGAAGACTACCCAACCACTGAAAACATCAGGGTGTCCAATTCCAGATTCAGGTCTCCCTAAATTTCAGTGTCAGGAATGTGGGACCTCATGTTGCTGCTTCTCTGCTGGGAGATACGTGAAGCTGTAATTTCCAAACTGTAATTTGGCTCTGCTCACTGGGAAAAGCATAAGGGAGGAGGAGATAAGCACTGTTTTGCCTAAATTAGCCTTGTTTTGTTGTGTTTTTTTACCCCTCTAAACATTTATTTTTTATGGAGGTGGTTAAAAAAAAAAGATGTTGCAACTCGGCTCCCGTTCCAGCCACGCATTTTCCTTGTTGGAAATATTTCGCTCCAGCATATGTTAATTCATCCTGGTGTTTGCAGTTACAGCTGGCTAATAATGTGTTGCTGCAAAAAAAAAAAAAAAGTTGTCTGAATTGCTGTTGCCGTGAACTTGATGGATGGGAGCTCAGAAAACACCTCAGGCTTGAAAAACCCAGCAGTGTGAGAAGGTCTTGTCAGGGTTTTTCTGTTCAATGTCCTTTTTTGTTTGTTTTTTTGTTTTGCTTCCTGAGCTAAGACAGAGCTTTCAGGACCTGCTTGGATGTCTCTGAGAGCAGGCAGTGATTATGGCTTTTGGGATAATTATGCATTTATCAGCCCAGCATGGCAGGAGCAGAGTGTGGCTCCGGCCTGGTTGTCAGGAGTGGCAGGATCCCTCCAGACCTTGCCCAGAGGTCCTTGATGGAAGCTGTGAGGGAAATAAAAATAAACCAAAGCACTCTTCCCTCTCCTGCAGCCGCCATTCCTGCTCCTCGTTACAGCCAGGCGGTTAATTAGTCCATGCAAACAGTCCTGCTTGGATTAGGCCTGAAGTGTCTCTTAACTGAGCCACTTGTGCTTGTGCTGTGCCATTTTTTCAGAGGAATTTTGGGTGGCAGAGCCATTCCTTGGGGGTTAAAATGTGACCAAAAAAAAAAAAAAAATTGAGAAAGAGTAGATAATTGGTGTGGTTTAGAGTTTTTACCTCAGAATGGATTAGGCCTCAAGCGTCTCTTAACTGAGCCATTTCTGCTCATGCTGTGCCATTTCTTCAGAGGGATTTCAGGTGGCAGAGCCATTCCTTGGGGTTAAAACGTTGAGAAAGAGAAAATAACTGGTGTGTTTTAGGGTTTTTTCTCAGAATGGGTTATGTCTGATGTGTCTCAGACTGGATTAGGCCTGCAGCGTCTCATAACTGAGCCACTTCTGCTTGTGCTGTGCCTTTTCTTCTTGGGATGGATTTTGGGTGGTAGAGCCATTCCTTGGGGGTTAAAATGTGACCAAAAAAAAAAAAAAAATTGAGAAAGAGTAGATAATTGGTGTGGTTTAGAGTTTTTACCTCAGAATGGATTAGGCCTCAAGCGTCTCTTAACTGAGCCATTTCTGCTCATGCTGTGCCATTTTTTCAGAGTGATTTCAGGTGGCAGAGCCATTCCTTGAACTTAAAATGTGGTAAAAATCTAGAGAAAGAGGGAAAAAACTGGTGTGTTTTAGGTTTTTTTACCTCTGATTGGATTAGGCCTGAAGTTCCTCATAACTGAGCCCTGTCTGCTTGTGCTGTGCCTTTTCTTCTTGGGATGGATTTTGGGTGGCAGAGCCATTCCTTGGGGGTTAAAATGACGTAAAAATATTGAGAAAAAGATAAAGATGGGTGTGGTTTAGGGTTTTTGCCTCAGAATGGATTAGGCCTGATGTGTCTCAGAATGGATTGGAGCGGAAGTGTCTCTTAATTGAGCCACTTCTTCTCCTGTTGCGCCATTTTTTCAGAGGAATTTTGTGTGGCAGAGCCATTCCTTGGGGTTAAAATGGGGTAAAAAACATTGAGAAAGAGAAAATAACTGGTGTGGTTTAGGGTTTTTACCTCAGAATGATAAGGCCTGAAGTGTTTCTCAACTGAGCCACTTCTGCTCGTGCTATGCCTTCGTTCCAAGGGGTTTTGGGTAGTAGAGCCATTCCTTGGAGTTAAAATGTGGTAAAAATATTGAGAAAGAGGAGAAAAATGGGTGTGTTTTAGGGTTTAACTCAGAATGGATTAGGCCTGCAGTGTCTCATAACTGAGCCACTTCTGCTCATGCTGTGCCATTTCTTGGGAGTGTTTTTGGGTGGCAGAGCCATTCCTTGGGGTTAAAACTTGGTAAAGACATGAAAAAAGAGAGAAAACTGGTGTGTTTTAGGTTTTTTTAAACTCAGGATAGATTAGGCCTGCAGTGTCTCATGACTGAGCCACTTCTGCTTGTGCTGTGCCTTTTCTTTTTGGGATGGATTTTGGGTGGGAGAGCCATTCCTTGGGGGTTGAAATGTGGTAAAAAATACTGAGAAAGAGGGGAAAACGGATGTGTTTTAGGTTTTTACTTCAGAAAGGATCCTATTGTGGATTTTGAACCAAATGACACAGCAGGAGGGAGCACAATTATCTGTTGGTGGCATCTCATGGAGAAAAATGTTGTTCTCCCTTATCTTTAGCAGGCATAGATACTGTTACCTTATCAAAATTGGAAAATGGTGTTTTAGTCAATAAATGGGTGTATTTTTAGTAACTTTTTTCAGGATTTGAAAGCTTGAACCTTGGGAAGCTGATGCTGCTAAGAAACCGAACTGCTCTGTCGTAGTCCTGGTGCTGGTGATAAAGAAAGCACTGAAACGTTGTAATAAAAATGTTGTAATAAAAAGGGAGCAGCAGAAAGTCAAATAATTGGCATTTGAGCTTTCAGAAATGCCTGCTCTGGGCAATCATCAAACCTTCAGCTTTTGAAACACGTCAGCTGAGTAAAATGTCACCTCCTTTGTCAGAATATTCCCTGATTCTTGGTTTATTCACCGGGAATTGTGGATGCTGAATGAATTCTTGCTGCCTCTGTTTCACAGACTACCCTGCGATAAAGCAGAGTTGTTCAAGATCAGGATCAAGGAGGTAATTTAAGTAATGGGTGAGGATGTGGTGCATGAGATCCTCGTGGGTTATAGTGACAGTTTCCTCTTCAGAACACCTGTGGGGTCATTTTTGGCCTTAATTCTACAATTACAGATGTCACTGAGCAGTGTCACTGTGCTGCTGCTGGTCCAGGGCACCAGAAGGGGTTTATTTATGACATGTTAAATCTGGTTTGAGGTGCTGGATGTTCCCGGTCTTTGCTCTTCTCCAAGTTCAGACCAGGAACTTCCCTGGCCCAAGACTCCTTTGGTCACTGATTAAAATTCTTAATTTTTCTCACCCAGCCCTCCAAACATTCCAGTCTTTCCACAAGACTCTGAGGGTCTTTTCTAAGGACACTTCTGTCCTCACAGAAGGACATGGAGGGGCTGAAGCGTGTCCAGGGAAGGGTTTGGAGCACCAGGAGCAGCTGAGGGAGCTGGGAAAAGGGCTCAGCCTGGAGGAGAGGAGGCTCCAGTGGGAATTTTCCTCTTTGGAATTCCCTGACAGGAGTGGACAGCCAGGTGGGATCGGGATTTCTCCCAGGTAACAGGGACAGGATGAGAGGGAATGGCCTCTAGCTGTGCCAGGGCAGGTTCACATTGGATATTGGGAACAATTCCTGCCTGGAAAGGGCTGTCCACCCCTGGCACAGCTGCCATCCCTGGAGGGCTTAAAAATCTCTGTGGATGTGGCACCTGGGGACACAGATCAGTGGTGGCCTTGGCTGGGAGATAGCTGGACTCCCATGATCCTAGGGCTCTTTTCAAACTGAAATAATTCTGTGATTCTAAGTTTGCAGATGTTTGCTGGTTTGTTTTTTGTCCGGGGTTTTTCTGGGATAGGCCGAGGGTGGATGAGCAGCAGGGCCTTCTCCTGCCCAGCTGTGACCAATCACCGTGCTGGATTTGGGTTTGGAGCACCACTTTTTTATGGGAATTGCAATGTAAACCATTACCATTACAAACATTTGTATAATTTGTTCCGTCTTTGCCTTCAGGAATCACAAAATTATGGGATGGTTTGGGCAGGAAGGGACCTTAAAGCCCACCCCATCCCACCCCCTGCCATGGGCAGGGACACCTTCCACTGGACCAGGTGGAAGCCCAGCCTGGCCTTGCACACTTCCAGGGGTGGAGCAGTGCTGGAATGTCCTGCAGGCAATTTTTTGAGTTGGTTTAGATCCTTCTTTCCTAAACATTTTCTGGCGATCGCTTCTCTTCGCTTTGCCCTTTCAGCCTCTTCTTTTTGCAGCTTCTGCTGCTTCCTGCACCTCCTCCTCCTGCTCTTTTTTTTATTTGAGGGCCTTTTTCTGTTCTCTGCTTCTCCAAAACGAGCAAAGAAGAGGTTTCAAGGTGTGATATTCTCCGTGTGAGCTCCACCTGTTTTGCTGCCAGAGTTGTCTGCGCTCCTCCGGCGCCGCCTGGCTCCCGGCCATCCCCATCCCGGCTGGGGATTTGGGAAGCTGCTCCAGCGCCGGCTGTAAATAATTGAGTCTTTGATCTTCAGGTCTCTCAGCTGACGAGGCTTTTGTCTGGAGAGCAGAGTTTAATGGAGAGGCTTTGTTAACGGAGCTGTTCCGTGCCAGAGCTGCACTGTTTTTTCTCTGAGGGAAAAAGCGTTCAGGACCCCGTGTCTGGCAGAGGAGTAGCTGCCTTTTAGATCTCAAAAAAAATGAGTTTATTTAAGAGGCAGGTTCTGATCTGAGGCTCCGTTTAATGCGGCAGCGTTCTCCGCAAATTCACTCGAAAGATTCGGCAGTGATTAAAATTAATTATCTCACCTTTATTTCTGCCCATTTCAGGCAGTTCTGTAATCACTGACTTCACGAAATCTGCCTGCACAAATCTTTTAAGGCTTCTGTGGATCTTCATTTGCATGACTTAGCAGCTGCCTCATTTGCATAATGAACCTCTGTGGTCAGCCTATTATTAAAATTGCCCCTCTCTCATCTCGTGCTGTTCTCTTGTCTTGATTCCTGATTATCCCTCGGATGATGCGGGAGGGATCCTCAGCGGTGCCGCGGTTACAAATACCCAATAATTCCGTGTTCCAGGGGAGGAGGAGAAATATTCCAGGGGGTTTGTTGGTGCTTGAGAAGGGAAAATTTGTCTCCTGTGGAGCCAGGCTGGGAGAGCTGGGAATGTTCACATGGAGAAGGAGCCAGGGAATTCTCGGAGCCCCTTCCCCAGCCTCAAGGGGCTCCAGCAGAGATGGAATTTGGGAAAAGGGGTGGAGGGATGGGACACAGGGAATGGAATTCCCACTGGGAAAGGGAAGCCTGGGGTGGGATCTTGGGAAGGAATTCCTGGCTGGGAGGCTGGGGAGGGGCTGGGCTGGAATTCCCAGAGAATCCCTGGATCCCTGGGACTGTCCAAGGAAAGGTGGATCATCCTGGGATCAGGGAAGGTGTCAGGGTTGGAATGGGATTGAAGGTCCATGGATCCCAACCATTCCATGATTCCATTATTCCCTGGTCATGAGTGGAGCTCTCAGCTCGAGTCCATTGAATCTCTCTGGGTTTTCTCTGTCCAATTAGTGAAGTTCCATCAGTAGTTCTTCATCAAGTCTTGACCTTTTGTGTGTGGATATCCTGAAGTCCCTNGGGAGACCCTTCCTGGAGTCCCCAATTCCCAGTGAAGCCCCTGGATCCCAAAATTCCTTCCTAGAGAGGAATTGGGATGGGGCTGGATCCAATCCCAGGCTGGGAGAGCTGGGAATGTCCGGCTGGATCAGGGCAGGATTCAGGGAAATCTTGGAGCCTTTTCCAGAGGGAAGAGANCTGGGAATGTTCACATGGAGAAGGAGCCAGGGAATTCTCGGAGCCCCTTCCCCAGCCTCAAGGGGCTCCAGCAGAGATGGAATTTGGGAAAAGGGGTGGAGGGATGGGACACAGGGAATGGAATTCCCACTGGGAAAGGGAAGCCTGGGGTGGGATCTTGGGAAGGAATTCCTGGCTGGGAGGCTGGGGAGGGGCTGGGCTGGAATTCCCAGAGAATCCCTGGATCGCTGGGAATGTCCAAGGAAAGATTGGAGCATCCTGGGATCAGGGAAGGTGTCAGGGTTGGAATGGGATTGAAGGTCCATGAATCCCAACCATTCCATGATTCCATTATTCCCTGGTCATGAGTGGAGCTCTCAGCTCGAGTCCATTGAATCTCTCTGGGTTTTCTCTGTCCAATTAGTGAAGTTCCATCAGTAGTTCTTCATCAAGTCTTGACCTTTTGTGTGTGGATATCCTGAAGTCCCTCCCTTCAGAGCTCTCTGTGTCCTCTTCCCAGATTTTCCTGCTTGGAAAGAAGCAATTCCCTCTTCCTAAAACCACGGGATTCCTGCCAGATGTGTGGCTGGAGTTCTGTTGTTCGTAAAGATCCAGTGCTGGCAAATCCACCGTGTCCATTGCCACCATAAATCCCCTGGATCCTGTTCCTGAGCTCACAGGGACGGGCAGGAATGTGGAACATCCCTAAAATTCTGCAGGAGATTTGACCTGGAGCAGATGTCTGACACCAAAAAAAGAGCACGGGATGAGGTTTCACCCATTCCATGGATTTCCAAAGCAGGAAATGATTGTCATTGACCCTGCTGGTTTCTAATGGGATTCTGCTGTTCCTGCCCCTGGGCTTGTGTTTAAAATTGTGTTCAAACCCTCATTTCTCAGGGCTGGCAGCATCCATCCATCCTGGAACTGGGAAGATGAGGGACAAATCCACGTTCCGTGTAAACTGCAGTGGGATGGGAAAAACGTCCAGCAGTTTTTCTAGGAATGGGGCAGGATTCTATTCTGAGCAGCGCCGAAATCTCTGGGGAAAAGGAAAAAAAAACCACATAGAATTTCGGGTTGAAGTCACAGAATCATGAGCTTTCTGTATGATTCAGCCACCAAATTACCCCTGGCTGCATAAATAGTGGGAAATTGGATGGGAATAGGCAAATCGTGTCCCAGCTGGATGCAGTGACGGCGTGGCTGCGGAGCTGGGTGGCTTTTTTTGGTAGCAAAAAGGCCACAAAAAGCTGGAGGAGAGCTGAGAATAGGGCTGGGGATGATGCAAAAAATTCCAATCTGAGAGCATTTGGGATGTGGGGTCAGGATGGGATGAGCTTTTAAGGGCCCTTCCAACCTAAACCTTCCCGGGATTTTGGGAATAATTGATGGACAGGAGACAAAACTCCTTGGATCTGACTCCCTGATTACTCCATGACAGCACAACCTGAAATTTAGGAGATTCCTGGAGGGGATTTTGGTGGATTCTTGGCTCATCCAGAGAGCTGGAGAGGGAAAAGGAAGGGAATGGCTTCCCACTGGTAAAGGGGAGGTTTGGGTGGGATATTGGGAAGGAATTCCTTCCTGTGATGGTGAGGAGGCCCTGGAATGGAATTCTCAGGGAATTTGTGGCTGCCTCATCCCTGGAAGTGTCCAAGGCCAGCTTGGAGCCCCCTGGGATAGTGGAAGGTATCTGAAAAGACCTTTCAGGTCCCTTCCATGCCAAACCATTCTGGAATTTTTGGGATTCAGAATCTTTTCCCACTGATCAAGGTGTTACTCCTAAGCACACGTCAGTTTTCCTGTGGGGTTTGTTTTTTGTTTTTTTTTTCCCTACTGTCTTGGATCTGACCATGCTTTAAACTAAGAGATCCTCACAATTTGGTTTAAAAAAAACACCCCTTAAATCCCTACCTGTCCTGATGTAAATCCATATTTAGGAGTTGCCCCTGGTCCAGTGTTTGCTGCCCTTCCAAGCTCCCCGGGCTCACCCCTGGCACTGGGAAATGTGGAAATTGAATATAAACCAGCGTCAGATAGATTATTTTTTTAAAAAATAAAATATCAAATGTAATTTAGTTGTATAATGCAGCCTTGTGCTGGGTAATAATACCCAGTTCAGCTTTTATGAACTCTGTGATAATTCCCTGCAGAAAATGGCAGGTTATGTAAATCCTCTAAAGCTTTTAATTTGTGTCCACTTCTGATATTTCTTGTGTTTGGCTTCTGAACCAATGAGATCCCTGCCTTTGGTAGCAGGTTTTGAATGAAACAGACTTTTCCTTTTGCAGACAGGAGAAAATGTTGAATATCCAAGTGAACCTTTTTGAGTTGGCGAGCGGAGAAAAGACACCAAAAAAAAAAAAAATCTAATTTCTCTTTCTTTCTCCTGCAAACGACGGTGATTTAATTATTTTCATCTCCCCTCTGTATTTTTACCCTGATTTTAGTTGTTAATAGGAGCGGGTTCCATTTGTCCCAAGTTATCTGAAGGCTTTTTTTCCCCCCACCACCCCGTCTCTCTTTCGCTCCAATTTCTCTCTCTTTAATTTTTGCAAATCACGTCTTCCAAAGTGGGTGTTTGGGAGTCTGCTGTTAATGAATCACACTTTGGCAGTGTTTGCCCTGACGTGATAAACAATTGGTGCCTGTCAGATTAGTGAGCCACAAACTTGGAAATGTTTTCACGTAGTTTTTATTGGGTTTTGGTTTTGTTTTTTTTTTTTTTTTTTTGGTTTTTGGGGTTTTTCATAAATGCTTCTCTTGACAGCCCGTCCCCCAAATATCTTGGTCTTTATATAGATTTGAACAGTTTGAAGGGAGTTAATATTTTTTTAATGAGTCTGAGCCCACTTGGGGAAATTTTTTTGCTGGGTTTTTTTTTTGTTTTGGAGGTTTGAAGGATTTTGATTGGGGTTTGTTTTGTTTTTTTTGAGGGGGGGAATTGTGTTCCATGCTGCTTTGAGACCTTTATTTCCATTTGGAAATTTCCAGCAATGGGATGATGATGAATCCTTACAGACTCCTAATAAAGAGCTGAATTTAGTCATCCTTTCAATTTGGCCGTGCAGGTTTGGGAATAACATCCCTCTCTCCCTCAAGGTGTCCCCTTTTTTCTCAGCAGCATTTCCTGTCAACACCCAAAAATCATCATTTGGGGCCATTAAAGAGACTGATATCCCCTGGAATATCCTGACTTGGGATTTATCCAGGTTCTCTCTGCAGTTCTTAAAGAATCTCCCCCTCTTCCTGCTGTAAATTTGTTACAAAACCACCTTAAAGTTCAGGGAGAACGCTCCAGGGAATTGATTCCCCTGTGGAAAGGAATTTTTCTCCTCGCTGGTGATGGTGGGGATCGATGGTTTCCTTTTGTGAACTTCGGTTTGGGTTCTTTTTTCTTTATTTTCCTTTTTTCCCCCTCTCTCACAAGGCAGTGACTTTCCCATTTGTCATCGGGAGTGGGGTTTTTTTACCAGCTGGGGTAATTAGTCTTCGTTAGACCTCCAGTGATAAAGGGCACAAAAGGAGAAAAAAGTCTGAAACAATGAATTCTGCTTTTGTTGGATTCCTTCGGCGAGGTTGGGATTTTGTGGGATTTTTTTGTGATGCATCTCCTTGTGCATCCCCTCCAGGCTGCCAGAGACCCGAAACAACCCCCAGACTGTATTAATTACAACCCTAATTAATTAACTAACACAACCCAGATTGTATTAATGTGTATTTTCGTGCATCATCCCACCGAAACACCGCGGGGGAATATTAACCTTTTCAAAGCTTAAAAACCCTCACCTGGAAGACGCCAGAAACCCTTCCCCACCTCACCTTGAACCCAAAACTCGTGGATTTTGAGCCAGGATGGGATTTTTATTTTTTTTTTTATTCCCCTGCAGGTACTCGGAGAGGAGCCTGACCAAGTGCGTGGGGATCACCATCGAGACACGGCCGGATTATTGCCTGAAGCAGCACCTCAGCTCCATGCTCAGCTACGGCTGCACCCGCCTGGAGATCGGCGTGCAGAGCGTCTACGAGGACGTGGCCAGGGACACCAACAGGTCAGGGA